>JAODLC010000007.1:24068227-24088061 GCA_026781145.1 Hippopotamyrus pictus | reverse complement strand
CGCTGAGAAAGGGGATTCATTTCTCAAAAATAAACGTGATGTCATCTTGTTCAGAATGTCAACCTCTGCAAGAAAATGAAACCCAGGAAAGTGAGCATGGGGTCTTTCGACCAGATCAGTAAAGCAGAAGGATCAGTGTTAAGCCTCATTTTTCAAACGACATCATTCTCAATATTTATTCACAGACTCTATAAGCACAGGCGTGCAATCTTCTCTGGTCACTTAAAATGAGAGTGACTGGAATATCTGACATGCAAACGATAAGAATATGAGAGCATTGCATGTGCAGGCAGAGAGGATGCAGGGAGTGTTTTGGTTTCAGGAGAGGGGGTGCACGGGCATTTTTGGACGCAAGCAGGCCGTGCACATCGGGTGTCTTGATTGCAGGTATATGGGACAGGTAGTGTGAGCGTCGAGGTTATTCACCGTCTCCCTGATAATGACACATCACATTCCCGTTAGGCTGCTGCTTCTTCACCGGCCAAACGCCTTGGAGCCCACGTTGGTGGGGACGAAGTTGCTGTTCCCTATGCCCCCAGAGCGGCTAAGGAAGTCAGCCAGGCGGTGAGTGACGCACGTCGCTGTGTTACAGGTTCGCTTCTGCGCCGTGATGCTGATTCACGGAGAGGGAGGCATAGAGAGTCACGGATGCTCATAGATTCATGCCACCACTTTCAATGCCTCGTACATTACTGCAAAAAGCTGAGAAAAAACATTACTTGCCTTTTATACAATGGGTTTTGAAAGCATTAAAGCTGCAAGTCATTCTTCATTTTAAAATTGCACATCTTACCTGAATTAGGGTGATGCCTTTGGTAACTAATTGATATCATAACTAATTGAACTACAACAACTTACAGCAGTTTTGGGCCGGTAACAACAAAGGTCATAAAACAAATTAAAAGCTACTATTTCATATGCAAATTAACAGATAATCAAATAAAGGAGGCTAACAGTTTCCTGGTAGAAAAATAAATTTATTAAACAAGAAACATAATCAAGCATGAAAGAAGCATTTATTATTGTTATTGTGGAGTAACTGCTATTACTTTGTTGATATTGAGTTTTCATTCAATTCACTAAAAAGTGATAATTTTTTTTTCTGCTGAAGAAGTGTAACAATTCTTATGTTGATTGTCTTAATTATTTTGTAATTCTCTGCCGGAAAAGAGGAATCAAAAGGGAACTGAAAAGGGGATGGTTTGGGGAGTCTCAATTGCGGTTTCTCTGAAGGCAATCAAGCAGGTGAGATCCACATGCACCGAGGCAGGTCATGGGGAGGGAATGGGGGTGGGGCAGCTGCTCAGATCCTCTCGAGCGGCTCCCCGTAGCTAGCATAGCGGTCGCCCTCGGGGATGCTGCGCTTCTTGCCCGGCGTGCCCGCTCCCACGTTGGTGCGGGGGTACGTCTGCAACTTGTGCAGCTCCTGCGACAGCTTGCCCAGCACACACGTGCTCAGATTGGAACAGCGCTTGGACATGGGTCTGCCCAGGCTGTTGGGAGAGACAACATGCAAGAGACAGACACACAGTGACAACGGCATGCGGGGAGCAGGCTGCCTGCGACTCCGGGTTAATAGCATCGTGCCCATTTCTCTCATGCATTTTAACAAAATAAGACGGCTTATCTTGCAATCAGGAAAAGTAATATGCAAGTTCCCCCCCTTCCCAAAACTGTAAATAACAACCAGAACCTGAGTTACTATGCTGCCATGCTCTAACGACCAATCCCATCCTCAGCTACAACGCAACACAACCACAGAACTGCCGCTCTCATGCAATCTGGTCAGCATTGTTTTCTCTCAGCATTCCCATTTGGACTCGCTCAGCAGGCAAACAGGCTCATGAGCACCAGCTCAAAAATAAAGGGAGGCATACATGAGTCCATGCAAGAGTGGCTCACGACAGAGAATTTATCACTAAGAATTTCAGTTCCTTCCTTGACCAGATGGCTGGATGGTCTTTTCTCTGTGCACATACCTCTGTGCCTTAACCAAACACTTGCAGGATTGACTTGTTTTGGAAGCTGGTTTGATACCGCCTCACAAGGTAAAAATTGAGGGTTAAATGGTACACTTCATCACATGGAAATACAAACATAATGCAATTATGACTCTATAATAAATAAACCAAGAAAACGTTCAATCCCCTCAAATACTGGTCTGAATGTGTCCCTTCAAATAAGTCATCTTATCCACCCTGCAGGCAAACACAAAACAAGCAGATAAAGAGATGTGTACCTATTGCCATCGTTCTCCTGTTGCTCCAGCTCCTCGGCCATCATCTGCACGAATTCTTTGACAATAGCGTTTAGTAATCTCCGCGCTTCATGGTCCGTGAGCGTGACTCGGTCTGTCATTGACTCTAAAGCTGATCTGTGAGCACAAGCGCAGGATTGCCTCTGCATTAAATACGGCTCAGCCAGGTGCTTTTCTGCTAGCGCTAAAAGGCTGCAGACCTAAGGGACCCAGGCCAATCTCAAAAATAATCTGCTAAAAGTGTTGTGTTTAAAATGCTGACAGCTAGCCAAGGTAAAATTGATGACAAAATCAATAAAGTAGTAAGAACTGGGGGCCTGCATGGGCTTCTCTTTTATACCTTTAACTACACAGAAGCATATTACTCACATTGTTTAATTCTCTTAATGTCACTGCAATTTTCTTTAGACTTAAAAATGGGCACTCTATAAATTGGATTAAATGGGGGAATGGCATTGTATAGCCATTCTCTAATAGCTTGTAAAAACATTCAGAGTTAATTAAAATGCATTTGTAATGGCTTCTTTGGGAGATTGATAATGTCCTGCCTAGTTTTTGGTCTTCCTGGGTTTCTTGTGCCAATAGACTCAGCTCCAAAATACCTTCTTACACGGGGCTGAATATATCAACCAGTCTCTCTTGTTGAGATGCTAACATAAAGATATGCAGCCACTTCCCTTTTCAAGAATACACAGACGCTTTATGGCTGTTAACAGAAATGTTTCTTGTACTTTGTTTTGCTTCAACAAAAGATAATTACTGACAATAGGTTGGCATGTATTGCCTCACCTCACCGGAGCAGCCTGTAAGCTGTACATCTGACAAACGACCAGAGCATAAGCTACAAGGAGAGCAGAGATCTTCAGCATAACCATGGTCCCCTACAGCAGAGATGCAGACCAATAAACAACTTCAGCCAGCAATGTGCTAATGCTTTAAAAACATGGACAGTGAAAGCAAAATAAGGATGGAAAATTAAGCACAGTTAGGCAGAAAGTTAAAAGTCATACTGCAGCTTCTGATTCACCGCCATAGATGGCACACAAACACTAAAGTTCTACATTTTTTACATTTTTCTAGTACAGTAAATTTCTCCCTTCGTCCAGTTTCAATGATCTTCAAGTCAAGTTAAAAATGTATCTTCAAGCACCAAGCCAAAATAACGCACTTTAAATTTACACAAGAAAAAAAGACTTTTGTAGAATCATCAAGAGTGCACTTGGTATTGGATTCCGAAAACAAATGCATTAGTGTATTGAATTACTGCCTAGGATTGCTGCACACTTTATACACATCTAATAACAATATATCCCAGCTACAATTATTACTAGCTACTAGGGATACTACAGAGTCAGTTTTCCAAAGCAATCCCAGGTAGAAAATCTGCATGAAATATTTTTCTCAAATATACCTTCTACAGATTTATGCATACAGTATGCACTGCCCTGGCAACCCAACAATATTAAAAAGATATACTTACTTTGAGTGTCAGATCTTCCTGCAAACAAAATTCTTAAAGTTGGACTTTTTTGAACTTCTTTGAGACCAACTCTTGAATCTGTTGTATGCTGCTACAATGCACAACCCTATATATCTACCACAAGGGTTTCTGTGTTGACTGTGTAGGTGTTTAATTGTCTCCATTCAGCCAACCACGGGACTTGGCTGCGTTTGCCAACCAATCAGTGATCTTCCCTTAGTTCTGGCACACTAATAAGGTACATGACACTCTAATTACGTCATACTGAAGTCACTAAGTGCTCCATTCACAAAATCCACTAGCAAATTGAATCATTTGATATCTAAATTTACATTCAGGTCATTAATTTAACTGCAGAAAATCAAATGAATGGTCACGGAAATCATCTGCACCAATAAATATTTTACAAGCTTCCAAATACGTGACATCGCCTTCCCCGATATTTTTCAAATGCCAAATCAATAAGCTTAATATACAGATTTAGCTGGTAGAGCCATCTTCTGTCAAACAGTGAACAGTGCACACAGCATTTTTTCTGTTTATTTGCTGCAGCGATAAACATTAATCTATTGTACATATTGTATATATTGTGGTACGATTTACACAAATAAACCACGAATCTCATTATATAGAAAAATAAATACTTAGCCTACTGAACTGTCTTCCCCAATATTTGATTTGGATTCATTGATCCCCAAAAAAGAGACCATGGCATTTAAATCATAAAGTCCCCCACCCCCGGCCAACATCAATCTCTCTTTGTTTTCTGAATTAGGGTAAACTGGGGTACTGTAAAGGTTTTGGTCATAATAATAATGTTATCTAATATATTCAGTGTCCAAGGAGATAAAAGTACAGTCCTATTAAAACATTTTTAATTCAAAATCAATTAAATGTAAAAGGGGGGACCGAAGTGTGTGGTTATGAACTTTGTTTCTGAAGCTATAAATACAGAAATAGCATTATTTTAAGTATATAGTACAGTAAGGTACCATAAGACCAAAGTCTTAAAATCGTTTTCTTCCATATCACATGAATAAAATTATGTGGGCTATATGCGACTTCATCATCAGTAAAGTAATGGTAAAATAATAGTATTGTTTTCATTTGCTATTACTTCCTGTTGTTTCAATTTTAAATGGTGGTTTCCTCAATAGTCCCTATTAACAGCTCAGTTATGGTTTTTTGAAATTTTTTTTCCCGAACCAATTATGGTGGTGTTCACCGCGTGGCATCATCCAAAGCTCCTTACTATTCATTATTGTACGGAACTGCATGAAGTACTTGCAAAGCGAAAGGCTCCCTTTGCGTCACGAAGGAGCCCCATTAGCTGGGATGAGCCTTTTAATGCTATTGAAGAGAGCGCCGCGCAAATGACAGAATCAGTAAATCACAGCGATTGGACAGAGCTCAGTTCCCAGCACTGGCAAAGCTGCGGAGGTGTAGAGCTGGCAGCTCCAACACTGCTAACGTGCGCCGGGCAAGTTTTCCCTCCCAAAGCTAAAACTTTTTAGTCGATGCAGTAACCTTTTAAGCTTGTTCTTGTTTCACCGCCGCGTGGTTCGCCAAACAAAGGTTGAATTACTGCATGTGATAAAATAAAGATTTCAATTGGTGTTTGAGATGAAATTGTACATAGAAACACATTTATTTATCCTGTGCAATGTTACAAGATTGAGAATAGAAAAAATATTAAAGAAACAAACATTTGTTACTAATGCATTTAGTGGAACAATAATCGGTTGTAGTTTATTTTACGTAAAATTTGTCACAATATGCAACAAGCACGTGATCTTAACAAAATTTTGCTGTATGAAAAAGCGTTTTTTTTTAATCCTTGCATTCTCTTCTCTTTCTCAAATTAAAACAGGTCCAATAGGCTACCTGCATAATTTACAATTGAGCATGTTGTCGAGTGAGCTATTTCACCAGCACAAGTAGATAACCAAGGAAGGAATAACATCAACTCAAAGTACAATTATTTATTTGTAGTTATTTGGTTACCAGCTTCCATGACGACCCAGGGATCTATTTGACTGCTTACAAAATAGCAGTTAAAGAGCAAACAATGACTGTCAGGCAAAATCACCAGACAATACCTCCACTCTAATAGTTTAATCAAAGTACACTATTGTGGAAAGGAAGCCTACTAAATCACAAATCAATTAATTTGTATACAGATGCTCTTACATTGTGTGCTCTCCATTAGTCCGTCAAAGGGAGTGTTTGCGCACCTGGGGGATGTGTGTGCTGAGCGCCTAGGGAGCGTCTCAAAAGAGGCCACTGCCTGGGAGATGAGAAATGGATGTCACCTATATCCACTGACAAAATGTAGCATCACCTTTAGTGGAAGCAGGGAACGTTCATGTTGTGCAACAAATCATGAAGGAAATGATTTTTAATTTTCCGGTGTTGCACATTGCTCAGTCCTCTTTTGAAGGGGAGAACTTTGTCAGCCCATCTTCAACCTGTGTTCTTTGTGACATAGTTTGTCATGGTTTACTGGATCTTGGTTAAGAAAACATACCTACATATTGTTGTATTTATTTGTTTATTACTGTATTTACTTTAGCATCTGAGCATGCCAAAAAAAGAAGACATTCGCTATAATGGAGCTTTTTAGCACACTATTAGAATACACAAAAAAAAAATAAAAATTCCAAATTGCTTATCCATCTGGGTCACGAGGGGTCTGGAGCCTATCCTGGAAGCTACAGGCATGTGGCAGGGAACCACCCAGGATGGGGGGCCAGCCCATCACAGGGCACACTCACACACACCATTCACTCACACATGGACAATTCATTAACTCCAATTAACCTCAGCATGTCTTTGGACTGTGGGGGGAAACCGGAGTACCCAGAGGAAACCCCACGATGACACGGGGAGAACATGCAAACTCCCCACACATGTGACCCAGGCAGAGACTCGAACCCAGGTGTGAGGCAACAGTGCTAACCACTGCACCACCATGCCGCCCCCACACTAAAAATTTTGTAAATAATTTAAACTTGTTTAAGAATTGCTAATTAAATTGTGCAGCCGGGTTTACCCCCTGTGTACTTGTAATGGATAATCCTGGGCTAGCATTACTGCAGACAGTCATGATGGAAGAGAGCACTGTTTAATAAGTCAAAACCACATGGTAATGTACTCTTCAGATTGAAATATCAATCAGGGTTACTCTAAAGTTAACTCCTGGAAGGAAAGCACACTGCCATAAACTACATTTCAAATTGTCTGCTTTTGATTTTTTAAAATCCATTTTCCATATTTTTAGCCATTTATACTGCTGGAGAATTAATTGGAGTTGTTAAGTACCTGGCAGACTTACTGATGATAATTCATAGCTAATAACATAATGACCATATAGCTAATAACATATAGCCAACATCCATCCATCCATCCATTCTTCCATCCTTCCTTTCATCCAACCATCCTTCATAACTGCTGACCCATACAGAGATACAGGGCAGAGGATCCCCCTGCTGGGATGCCAATCCATCACAAGACACACCATCACGCACTTCAATTTAGAGACGTCACTGCAACTAACTGGAGTACCCGGAGTTATCCTGCTGAATATGATCCATAGGGCAGAAATATTACATTGTAGAGCATTATGTCAATGCTATTAACATTAAAATAGCTCTCGTTCTTCCTGTTCTATATGGCCCATATAAAAAAGGTCCTTTGACTTTCAATTCCTAATAGTTCACACATTCAAATGAAATTAAAGAACACAAAGGTTTCAAGCTCTTAAAAAAAAAACTTGCATCACAAGGAGAACATCTAAACCTTAACCTCATTGGAGGAACAGAGGCAGGACAGCCCCAGGGAGACTAATTGAATCATCCAAAGAAGCAAAATGCCAGCTGGCATTATGAGGAGAAGAACGCGTCCAGATAGCTTAGCATTTTGCACTAATGAGGATCGGGCCGTGCGAGAATCACTGAAGAGGAATGGCAAGAATTCATCGTCAACCAAAGGGTATGACTGAGAGCTCATATTTAATGAAGGGCTTCTGTAAGCTTGTTCCATTATCAATAGACACATTCCCACACAAGTAAAATACAATAGGTCACAGGAAGAGGTGACAAAGTTAACAAAGAAAGTTACCATCATCAAGGAGATGAAGCAGATGTACCAATGACATGGAGAGGTTCACACACACCCCCATAAAAACGATATTTGACTTTGTAGTTGATTATAAATTCAGCAGTATTACAATTTACATGGAATAGTCAACAAAAACATTTTAAAAGCTGCTGTTTCCCCACAAGGATCTCCTGCTCCCTTAATCAAACAGTGTTGGGGGAATTAGTCTATCTTTAGGGAGGTTCTTTAAAAATATCTTCTATTATTTTTGCCAGATTGATCATTTTTGTGTCAGGTTGATTTCATGGTTTAGCTGCAGCGGTAAACTGTATATGTACATGTCCAGAAAGTAACGAACATCACACATTATAGAACAGCCCTGGCATGGCTGTACCTATCTCCTGTGCTCCATGCAGATGTAGTAAAGCAGCCCTCTTTTGTTTATGATCAAAGCCCTAGGGCTGTAACTGTGTAGTTGTGTAACTGTGAGTCACAAGGCTTTTCTTCTGAGGCACTAAGGCATCATATAACACGGAAAACCATGAAGTAAAAAGCAACATCCAGAGAAAAGAGGATGCACAACTCATGCCAGGCAGAAGCTGGAGTCAGACACAGAACATGAAGACAACAAACAGAGATTAAAAACTGAAAATAAGCACTGAATGTGACCTTCACCAGACCTATAACCTATGCTGGACTGTTCTGTGCTGGAGTACAATCAATTGTAGTGTTTTGGACATAAACAAATAGTATATACAGTTATAATTAAGCAAAGAAATACACACAAAATATGATTAGCATTCTCTTGTGATTGGGTGAAACACCACAACCCAGTTCTGTATAAGCAGAATATGACACAAGAGACAAGAGATAGACAGATGGATGACTGATGGCTGAACCTGCTCTCTGAGCCCAAGTTATCCTCCCTCCTATGTCGTTTTGGACAAAAGTGTCTGCTGAATAAAAGTTTGTCCGTGTAGGTATATATAGATTAGATTTATTATGACTTACCCTTTATGGGCTTTTATACTTCCCGCATGTTTTAATTGCAGAAAGCATTGCCTCTGAACACCGCAATCTGTATTACTCACTTCAGTCGTCATTATATAATTGCGTTCTGGCACATACTGAAGTGACTAAATTCTTGTATATATTGAAGTCTTTCTCATTCTGCTCAGCATTTAATGCAAACGTCACTTTCCCCCTGGATTCGCTCAGTAAGCAGAAACCAATTATTTTGAAATAATATTACTAATGGACACCCCCCTTCCCTCGCACACTCACGCACGCACACACGTATTCGCTTAATCACTCACCCGAAACAGATACAGCCAGTCTTAGCTTGTCAGAGGCGGGGATTTGGGAACTTCTCAAAGGTAATACATTCATTTGACAGGTGACGTCCAGCAGCTTAATAAATAAACAATCGATAAAAGAGAAGATGGTGTCTATAAGAATATCGTCATTTTTTCTTAACGTGTCATCGACGCTTTTAGTTTTTGGTTGTTTGCTGATCACACTTTTTTCGTTTTTGCTGATTGTTCAGCTCGTAAATCAGAAGAAACCCCGAGGTTTCCCTCCTGGACCCACACCTTTGCCTGTAGTCGGTAACATTTTGTCTCTCGCTCCGGAGCCGCATGTCTATATGAAGAAACAGAGTGACATCTACGGAAAGGTATAAATGTTTCTGTGCACTGTTTTATTTCTATTTGAAGAAAGTCGATTTTCTATCCTCCATTCCTCGATCACCGCTTTCTTAAATGTGTAAAAGAAGATGTGCGTTGGCAATATCATACATATAATATATGTTGCTATAACAATTAATATTCCAAAATATTTCATTACTACACGGAGCAATTGAAATTGGAAGCAATTCAATCTGTTATAACCAACAAATTACCCATAGAAATGGAGGACATCAAACTTTAACTTACATTGGACTCGATTCTCTAAAACAATTTTATTTATAAAAAGGATCACTTGCCGTTGGATGCGTGTAATGAATATTAAATACAGTAAGATATATATTTATAATATTTTTAAGAATTTAAGAAAAAAAAAAGTCAAAACTGTTCGTTAGTCGCGTGTATTGCTTTATGTTTTGCTTTATTTCAGATCTTCAGTCTTGATTTAGGCGGAATATCGGTCGTAGTAGTGAACGGCTACGATGCCATCAAGGAATGTCTTTTGCACCAAAGCGACGTGTTCGCGGACCGGCCATCTCTGCCGTTGTTCAGGAAAATGACGAACATGGGAGGTACTGGATGCTTCCGGTTTTACAGTAATTTAGTGGTACCATTTGGGATAAAGAAACAGCCGTATCAACTTAACAACAATGTAATTCAAAGTAAACATTCAGTGAATGCAAATGCAACTGTTTAAAAGTTACTCTCAAGAATTGATTTTGACAAGTTATGAATGACATTTAGATTTAAACGTACAATTTAGGTTTTGGCTCTTCCGATTTTGTTTTGCTGCAAATGAAAACAGGTAGGGCAATTACAGCGTTGTGGATGTGACATTTGGACTCAGACTCAAACAACATGCATGAACAAGAGTATGGACCAGCTTATTAGGCTGTCGATGAGTAAATCTGCATATTTTATTCATGTAACCTCTTGGACTTAATACAGACAAATCCTCCAAATTCATATATTCATTTACATATTAAAAATATTAAATATTAAGGGATGTAACATTTTAAGTTATAGATGTGACGTTTTTATATGAAACAACCGAAATAGTAATTTAGAAAGAAAAACTAACAATGAAATGAGAATACCCCCCTATTAGGGCCGCCTGGGGGTCCGGGCCAGTTGTCCTCAGGCCCTGGGGCTAGGGGAATCCAAAAAGGTCCTCTGACATTTAAATGATCTGCTGCTACAAAATATCAAAAACACATATTCGTGAAAACTTTATATGATTCTGAATTCACATAAATACTTATTTTTATCTTCCTAATTTTCCCTGACATAATGGTTGAAAACAATTTTACTTTCCCTCCCTACAATGAAAAATAGTTCGGTCTGATCTTTCGGTGCTGACCAAACAAACTCAGGGTCTTTCCCAAAGCAATGCCTTGCAACACAGAAAAAGCAGCAGGAATGTGCTTAGTTTTGGAGGAGATCTTTGTTAAATATGCCTGAGACATAGGAGAGCTGAGAAACTGGTTTAACACTTAGATAGGAAATCTTAGATAGATTTCCAGCAGACCCAGAAAGATGCAGTAAGTAGAGTGCAGTGGTTAGATTTATATATGTTTTTGTATGATTTATTAAAATTAGAATTCAGTTTGATTTAGTTTGTCGACTTTTTCATTTTCTGAACCTGTTTAAGGACAATTCTAAGGGAATTTAAGTAAAATTGAACCCTGAAGTAAAGAAATAATGGCTTAAAATATATCATGATAATAATCAATATCATTTGATATTAAGAAAATCGTGATGATTTTCACCATAACTCCAGGCCCTAGGCTGATCTCAAAATTCATTTACACATAGTTGTTTTACATATACTGTCTGTCTGTCATTAGACATTGCAGAAGTAATAAGATAAAACTCTCACCTTCCATACAATCAGCAATCTTTTCCGCAAATTTCCTGCATATCAGTCCAGTGTACATGACATGCCAGAATATATTTCTATACATCTAAACTAATTTTATAACCTTTAAACCGCTCAAGTCTGTAATTCCTCTTTTTTTTTTGACTGACAAAATAGTGGTGGGGGGACGGCTGGTGGGAGACCATGCTGTCCTGGGGCATGAGCAAGACTCATGGTAGGTCTGCCCTCTAAACCCAAACTCCCTTGCATCCACATCTCCAACCACCCCCCCCCCCCCAAAAGAAATAATTCATAATCCATTGCAACTCCACACAACATAGCCTAATCAATAACTTTCAGAAAGCACAGTTATCACAAGCTTAGTAGTGTTTTCAGTGTGTGAAAAAGGAATTGGTAAGAAATGTGTAAAATATTTCTATTAAATATATACATATTCTGTTATCTCGTTTTAACTGAGCAATAATTTAGTATTAAAATAGTCATTTTTATAACTTATATATTGTCAAATGACATAAAAAAAATTGCTTTTTGTTAAAACCTAGCAAGAACCATGAGACTTCTTCAGCTCTGCTTCACACAGGGTTATTTTCATAGTGGTATGCTGGTTTCAATAATATCTTTTTTTTTTTTATCAGTTTTTCATGTTTTTAGGTGTGCCAAGGTTTGAATACTAGCTAGTGCAAGCAAATGTGAGTGCACCTGTTTTCACATCTAAACCCATCAGCGCCCTCGCACGGTGTAAACTTGACTCTACTAGGAAAGGAACAGAGTAAATAGAAATACCACAGGGATTTCTATGGTGCCTTGGTGTGATGAATCATTTGCTGACATTTTTATTACTGCTTGAAAATATCTTGATCACAGGGGATGTGTGAATATGTTGTCTTGGTAGAGATTACCCCTTTTTTGAGATGATATGATCAATGGTCTGTCCATTTCACCCATACACTGAGGAGACATTTGGTAAAACTACCCTACTAAATGACATGGTGGAAGTTTAGCAGTGTTATTTTATATTTGAAAATGTGAAATAATTCACATTTTGTAGGGTCTGTAACATCACATATGTACTGCTGTGTTCAAAATCATAACAGTCCGATGTCACTAACCTGATCAATCACTGTTTTTGATAGAAATTATATTTCTACATGGCAAATAATTTACTAGTAGGTGTAGTTGAGTAATAGAAAAGCAATAGACCCAACAGTCATGACATGCATGCTGCTGATTCTGTGTAATTGATTTATTAATTGAATGGGGAGTGTTCACAGTAATTTCACTGTGGAGTTCAATTAGTGAGGTAATTCATTCTGTGAAAAAACAGGTGTCAATTATGGCCCTTATTTAAGGAAGGAAGGCAGGCAGCAAATGTTGTACATGCTGGTTATAGTACATGTCTCTCTGGAAATCTGAGTAAAATGGATTGTTCCAAACATTGTTCAGAAAAACAGCGTACTTTGATTAAAAAGTTGATTGGAGAGGGGAAAACATATAAAGAAGTGCAGAAAATGATAGGCTGCTCAGCTAAAATGATCGCAAATGCTTTAAAATGGCACCCAAAACCTGAAACACGTGTAAGAAAATGGAAAAGTACCATTCGAATGGATCGAAGAATAGCCAAAATGGCAAAGACTCAGCCAATGATCAGCTCCAGGAAGGTCAAACAAGGTCTGAAGTTACCTGTGAGTACTGTTACAATTAGAAGACACCTATGTGAAGCCAAGCTATCTGCAAGAAGCCCCTGCAAAATCCCATTGCTGAAAAAAAGATACGTGTTGAAGAGGTTACAATCTGCCAAAGAACACATTGACTGGCCTAAAGAGAAACGGCACAACAGTTTGTGGACTGATGAACGCAAGATTGTTCTTTTTGGGTCTAGGGGCCACAGACAGTTTGTCAGATGACCCCCAAACACTGAATTCAAGCCACAGTATGCTGTAAAGACAGTGGCGCATGGGGAAAATGGTGGCGCAGAAGGTAGTGCTATCGTTCGGCAACTGAAGGGTTGCAGGTTTGAGCCCTGGTTCCTCCTGTCCCCATCAAAGTGTCCTTGAGCAAGACACTGAACCCCAAATTGCTCCCGGTGTGCAGGTTGGCACCTTGCATGGCAGCCTCCTCCGCCGGTGTGTGGATGGGTGAATGTGAGGCATAGCTTGTAAAGCGCTTTGAGTACTTGTCAGAGTAGAAAAACGCTATATAAATGCAGTCCATGAAGCATAGTGGCACAAGCATCATGGTATGGGGATGTTTCTCATACTGTGGTGTCGGACCAGTTTATCACATACTAGGGATCATGAAACAGTTTGAGTACCTCAAAATACTTGAAGAGATCATGTTGCCTTATGCCAAAAAGGAAATGCCCTTGAAATGGGAGTTTCAACAAGACAACTAGCCCAAACACACTGGTAAATGAGCGACATCTTGGTTCCAGACCAACAAGTTTGACGTTATGGAGTGGAGTGAAATGCAGAAGAATTGTGAAATGTTATCCAATCAAGATTAGTGATAACTGTAAGGTTACTGTACATCTGGGTTTCCCCAGACTCAATTTTTTGTTTTACAGGGTGGTTAGGAAAAACTCATTAATATTCACAGGAGAAGCACTACCTGATTGGCCATTGAATGTTAAACCTTATTAATATTCTGATTCCCAGACTCATCCACTTTTTCGTCTCACCAAATATGGTAACCCTAATTATGGACACACCACTGACATATTGCGGCGCTGGCGAGATTGCCCCGTGTAGCGGGGGCCATTTGCATTTCCCGGCATGCTTGTGAGGAGTGTAAATAGCTCCTGTGTGTATTTGCTATTGTAAATACTTCAGCTGTGTCTCCAGTGTATGTATGTAAGTGTGTTTACCTGTGTGTGACCCAATCTGTGCCAGTTACTCGCATGTTTCTATGAGTTACCGTGTGTGATTTACACTCCAGTTTCAGACTTCCCTGTGTTTCCAAGCGTTGTTATCTGAGTTATTGTTGTTGTTTATATGCGGTATTTTTAAAGCCTGCTACTAAAGAACATGTTTTATTTAAACCAGAGCATGTGAGCGGAGTGGAGCGGTGGAGAATTTCCTCTCCTCGCTCACGAGGCTGTTGGCTCCGTCCGCTCTAATTCGCACTAAGCCGCTCCGCTCAACTGCGGACTTTTATTTACTTTATAGACTTTTATACTTTTATTTACTTTATAGACTTGATATCCTACAACCATAACTTGCTCACGTTTCGCTCTGGCCTCCGTGTGTTCGCGTAGCACACTCTCATGTTTCCGAGAAAAGTGATTCCAAAGTGAATCTTTACTCAATGAAACAGTTTCACCACATTGTTGTTCTTGCTTTACATTATTGTCATCTATACGTTTGATAAGAATAGTACACTTGTATGATCTGTCAGTTTCCTTTGTGAAATACTTTGCGAATTCCATCTCGGCCAATTTGCGTAACAGTCTTGATAATTGTACAGATGAATTCCGGGTAGATTTGGGCACGCCTCAGAGCGGTATCGGAGCGAAATTGGAGCGAATCAGAGCGACCGCTCCAGCCTTAATAAAAAACCACTCCGAGCTCTGACAAAATTCCACCTGCTCCGCTCCTCGGTCACGCTCCGTTCACATGCTCTGATTTAAACCCGTCATGTCTCCCTCCTTTGTGCAGCTACTATGCCTGGGTCTGCTGGAGTCTACAATATGACACAAAAATGGTTCAGTTTTCTGTAAAAATCAGTTAGAGCAGTTACATACAGTCAAATACAACTTTGAAATGTTTCTATCCCTGTGCTCATAACTTGGCATGGCTGACCCTTGCATGGAATTACCTAAGGAAATTGTATGCCTCCCCACCCTAAAACTTGTACCTTTAAGCTTTTCAGCCTGATAGTTTTGCTTTTTATCTTGTGCTTGTGTTAAAGGGCTTCTTAACTGCAAGTTTGGCCGGGGATGGATTGAGCATCGCAAACTCGCCATCAACTGCTTTCGCAACTTCGGCAGTGGCTGTAAGTCATTTGAGAAGAAGATCTCGGAGGAGTGCTTGTTTTTTGTGGATGCCATCGACAAGCACAAGGGGAAGCCCTTCAACCCCAAGCAGCTGGTGACAAGTGCTGTGTCCAACATCACAAATCTTATACCTTTTGGGGAACGCTTTACCTATGATGACCACGAGTTCCTGCAGATGATCAAGATCTTCAGTGAGAACGTAGAGCTGGCAGCTAGCAGCTGGGCCTTCCTCTACAATGCTTTTCCCTGGTTCAAGATCCTTCCCTTTGGCAAGCACAGGAAGCTCTTCCACAATGCAGCCCAGGTGTTTGACTTCCTCCTCAGAATTATTGAGCGCTTCTCTCAGGGCAGAACAAACCATTCCCCACGTCACTATATTGATGCCTATTTTGATGAGATGAACCAGGCTGCTGGTGACCCTGGGGCCTCATACTCCCAAGAAAACCTTATCTTTTCTGTGGGTGAGCTCATCATTGCTGGCACAGAGACCACCACAAATGCTCTTCGCTGGGCCATGCTCTACATGGCGCTCTACCCCAGCATCCAAGGTTAGCACCCAGGAAGAAGAATCAATCAGTACATTTTCTCATATCATGTGGCATGTCTTACAGTAGAATTGCTGGCATGCCAGATGTTCAATCAAACTGAGTTTTAGAAATGTAAAGAAAAAATAGAAAAAAAAACATTAAATATATGATACGATTAATATTCATTATTTAAAAAAGAATTTAACAACATTATAATGGCAAGTAAAAGAATTAAGGATGCTTTGTACTGCATTATGAAAGTATCTGTAGTGTACTAAAGATGAGAGCTTCATAAACCATTCAAAATGCATAATAAACATGGGTATAATCTTTTATGCATTTTTATAAATATTTATAGCCATGTTTGCTTTATGAATGCAATTTATGAATGACTCATTTTGAATGTGTTCATAGATTCTTATGGACATGGCATTCATGTTATCAGAAACATTTTGCACAAAAGTGATATGAGAGGAACTCATGTCTCAGATGGGGCCTGACTGGAGGGTCTGTCCTTGACAGAAAGAGTGCAGAGGGAGATTTACATGGTGGTGGGGAGCAGCAGGCCACCATGCCTGGAAGACCAGTCTCAGCTGCCATATGTCGAGGCCGTGCTGCACGAGGTCCTGCGCTTCTGCAGTGTCGCACCCCTGGGCATCTTCCACGCCACGTCAGAGGACGCACTGGTCAGGGGATACTCCATCCCCCGTGGCACCGCTGTCATAACCAACCTCTACTCGGTTCACTTTGATGAGGCCTACTGGAGGAACCCGGAGGCCTTCTTTCCAGAGAGGTTCCTGGACAGCAAGGGCAAGTTTGTCCGGAGGGAAGCCTTCCTGCCTTTCTCAATAGGCAAGCTAACCTTACAGAATTACCTCTTACCAGAAAGCAAGTCATATAAAACCCCAAATACTGCCATTCAGTCACCTTTTATTAAATAATACTAATGTAACCCCCCAGGGTTAGCTCAGGGTTAATCAGTACATTAGCAAGGAGGTCAAATGAATTTACTGTATTCCAAAGTCTTTTTTCAATTAGGGACATATACCCTAAAACAGTCACCTCCAGCCTTTTTTACAGTTAGAGCTGCTTTTACAAAAGACATACTGGTGAGCTACCAAATTGCAACAGTTTATCTTGTTGCTGTTTTGAGGGGGGCTTCGGGGGTTGTAAGCTGTGCCATGATCAACTACAAATGTCATTGAGATAAACTTGTTGAATGTGACTGACTGGTTGGTGACCACTGCCCTAAAGGAGGTTTAAGCCCCAAATTAATTTTATAACATCATCTTAATGACCTTAATGACTATATGAGCTTTTACTAAACAGACTGCACAAAGCATACATTTTATATGCACTTATTTCAGTGTTAGCTATTATGTCCGATCTAGATTAATAGCACTGAGATGTCCTAATTTTTGTGATTTGTGTACAGGTAGGAGACACTGTCTTGGTGAGCAGCTGGCCAGGATGGAGATGTTCCTGTTCTTCACCATGATGCTGCAGAGATTTCACCTTCATTTTCCCCCGGGTTCTCTTCCGAGCCTCTCTCCCATGCTCGGGATGACTTATTGACATTGCACCATATGACATCTGTGCAGTCTGGAGGCACCAATAAAGACAGGATGACTGCATTATGAAATTCCACATTCACAAGACCTGATTAAGAACTCCTGAGTCAACATATCTGACAATAGACTGCAGATGATTAAACAAGAGACAATCACCTGATAGGTCTGTACAAACAACCCTGAACTGTTGGTGAAGAAAATATATAGTAAAATATAATAAAATATAAATATATAGTGCAAAGATCAGACATGCAGTTACATTTGTTAAGAAGAAAGTTTTAATCATCAGGGAAATGTACAGTATTTTTGCATTTTGAATAGCCTAAAAGGGGCGGCTCAGTGGGTACACCCTAAGGTTGGGGGGTTGAATCATGACTTCACCCTGTGTGTCTGGAGTTTGCATGTTGTATTCTTGTGCAGGTGTCCTCCGACAGTCCAAAGCATATCTTTAGGCTAATTGATGTCCCTACATTGAATGTACTATGTCAATAATTGTGTGTATGTGCACTGTCATCCCAGCCAGGGTGTACCCACCTTTATTAACATTATTCCCTATTAACATCACTGCACCAATACTGTCTTGAAACAATGTGTCACATACTGTACTATGCCCACTTTTGCTTGCTACAAAGACAACACAATTTTTTCACTCTAGTGTAACCACACCTTAATCATTACTTAAGAGATAAAAAAAAAATCACTTTAGTTAAATACTGGTTTGTCCATCCATCTACTTTCCAGTGCATATCTGGGTCCAGGTTGCAGGGGCAGCAGTCTGAGCAGATATGGCCAGACCTCCCTTTCTCCAGCCACCTCCTCCTGCTCCTCTGGGGGGGATACCCAGGAGCTCCCAGGGCAGCCAAGAGTTGTATTCTCTCCAGTATATCTTGGGCCAGTTGGACATACCTGGAGACCCTCCCCAGGGAGGGGTCCAGGAGCCATCATAAACAGATGCCCAAACCACCTCAGCTGGCTCCTTTTGATGTGGAGGAGCAGCAGCTCTACTTTGAGCCCCTCCCAGATATCCAAGCTCCTCACCCTATCTCTAAGGCTGAGCCCAAACACCCTCTGAAAGAACCTCATTTCCATCACTTGTATCTGCATGTCATTCTTTCGGTTACTAGGAAAACCAAAACTATAAACACTGGAGGACAAAAGTCAAACAACAGGTGAGGCTGGGATGTGCCAGCCTTGAGTCCACGACTCCCAGGTTTACAGGCTGAGCGACACACTCAGCCCGCTATGCTGTGTGGTGGTCCAGGGATGGAGGAAACACACGAGGGAAGACTAGTAAGTAGGAGAGGGGGAAAGGTAGAATGGCCAGCAGTGCAGGAAAGGACACAGGAGGAGGGATCAGAGGACACCAACCCTGACACCAGTAGCCTACCTTTGGTTAGACGCAAATATGTAATCAATATTGAAGTCAAAAGATGAAAACAGAAGTCCAAATTCATTACAGACAATACATTTATGAGCTGCTCAGTTTGCTGAATGATGCATTACTCTACAACATTACTAGATGATAGGAATTTTTCAGTGATCGACATACTTAATTTTTCACACACTGCTTCTTCATTTTGGCTTGGTTTTTGTTAAATAAACAATAACACAGTGTAATATGTCATGTGTATATGTTCATCTGAGGTAGTTCTTACCTAATTTTAAGACCTGGAAAGGACCAAATGACTTTTTATGTCCTGACATGGTAAACCTTAGAATCAGTCATGCAAATACAGTATACTTCACCTACTATTACATATAAAAAGTCAATATATACATCTATAATCTAGAACAGGGGTGGGCAATCTTATCCACAAAAGGCCGGTGTGTATTCAGGTTTTCACTGCAACTAATAATTGCATTAATAATTAGTAATTAGATTACTAATTAGAGGACTGATTGGCTGAAGAGTCGTCATACCTGGGATTGAAAAGCTGACCTAAAAGTTATCCCAGAAACCTGCAAACACACCAGCCTTTTGCAGATAAGACCACCCCTGATCAAGAAAGTAAATCTATAATAGAATTTATGTTTTAAATTACATTCCTGTGTTATGTAATTGCATTGAGTTATTTTAACTAAACAGAATTGTCATTCCAATTCAAATTCCGATTCAACATCCTGCTGGATGTGACCAATTCAGATTCCAATTCATTAATGGAATAAGGCACAATTCATAAATTCTAAACAGCCCTGGTACATTTTTGATACGTTTTGATGACTCTGCCACTCCTGCTAATGGCCTTGCCATTGTAAGTGCTGCAGCGAGCACCCCAACACATCCCCCACCATTGTCTGCTGGCTGCACAGCTAGCAGCCCAACGCCTCCATCAACAACCTGGGACA
>JAODLC010000007.1:24015037-24029003 GCA_026781145.1 Hippopotamyrus pictus | reverse complement strand
CCAGAAAGTAAAAATCCAAACCAGGATTTTGTTTCAACCAACCAGTTGAGCATAAAGAGTCACAATCACATTGTACTTAGCTGGTTGGTTGAAACAAAATCCTGGTACCATGCCTTCTCCGCAGACTACAGACAATTAACAAGTGCAACATTACAATACAAAAATTCCTAGTAGGGCTGTGCGATGTGCGATATTAAATATTGCACAGGCAGTTCTCACATTGCAAAGACCGAGATATTCACTTTGATCAGGCTTTTGCACATCTTCCTACTGTCTGGACATTAAGGCAGTATAAAGTGTTTTCATAAACAATTATTTTTCAATACCGTTCCACTATTTTAAAAATTTGGCTGAGAACTAGGGGTTTACATTTCTCTAAAACATTTATATAGAAAAAACTTTGCAAGCTTTGCAATTTTAATGACTGATCCTTATCAAGATTATCTAGTATATGTTTAACAGTCAGTTTCAGGTTTACTGCTGCTACTTTGGCATGAGCTCTGCATTTTCATCCTTACTGTTTAAATCACTCACAGGTGGGTTTGTGAGAAATTTATTCTGAACTCTTTTTGCTTTATAAATATTGCAATATTTATCTAAAAAATCAAATCATGACATTTGATTATTTTCCCAATATTGCACAACTGTAATACTAAGGGGGCCATTCTGACAACTCAACTCACTCGACCATCTCAGAATTGACCCATTTTATGGCATTTTGTTTGCCCCAGGTCCAATATGAAAAAAACTCAATTTCTGTGGCCTAGCTCATACAGTTTAGGAGTTACCTTGACATTTGTCCTTCGTTTGCAAAAATTCTTGCTTGGCCATTTCAGATGCCTGTAAGTTTGCAACGGTAACACTGAGGAACCTGAAAATTGTGGATATACAAGTCTTTGGCCTAATTCCAAATCTATATTTATTTAGCTTGTAGCATGTACCCAATTAAATTCTTCTAATCTGCCAAGAGGCCCAGAATCTCAAGGAGTAGTAAAAATATTGTCACTTTCATTGTGTTATTTGAAAGTTCTAGGTTCCCTTTACAACATACAAAAAAAACCATCCATCACCGTAACTGCTTATTCCCAACTGGGGTTGCGGGGGGGACCAGAGCCTAACCCGGGAACGACAGGCGCAGGCAGGAACCAACCCTGAGCAGTCGCCAACACACTGCAGGGCACACACACCATTATAGGACCAAGTTAGAGTTGCCAGTCAACCTACCACACATATTATTGGACTGTGGGAGGAACCCAGAGCCCCCAATGGAACCCCACACAGAAAGGTCCTACTCCCGACCCAGGGACCAAACCCAGCACCTTTTTGCTGTGAGGCAGCAGCACTAACCACCATACCACCATGTTGCCCCTACAAAAAACCAGAATGGTGTTTCTTGTTTTAAGGGTTTTATTTTTGTTGTAAGGGTTTCATTGACAATTTGAAGCTAATTGCAATCATGCAGGCATCTGAAAATGGCCAACCTACCATTTTTGCAAAGAAAAAATTCCATTGAGTTTCCATGTCCGAAACTATATAAGCTAGGCCAGAGAAACTTTTTCATATTGGCCCAGGGGCAAACAAAATGGTTCAGCATGGACCACTTGTTGAGTTGAGCCAGAATGAATCGAGTACAAAATGCTAACTACTATGAGATATCTAACAACATAATACACTCAACATGAGGTAGTAAAGTGGTATGTGGCAGAGCAAAGTAGCAATATAAAGAGGCATAGTGTGTAGAATATAGAGACTGCTGCAGCAGTATCACAGAATTAGCAACTTGCTGTGGAGGCAGTGTGTGTAAAACCTCATACAAATAAGACCAAAAATAATGGAGCTGACCAAGATGCTTTTCTCTCAGTGCCTCCTGGTGGACATAACAGATAAAGTACTCGTGCAGATATGAGCATTAACTGCTTGTGTAGCAGTAGCGTGCCTAAGCGTACATGTTGCAGGTGTCGAGTATGAACCAGCCCTAAAACCTTCAGGCCTCTCGATTTGTTGCACTTGTTGTTGTTGGCCAGTACCATCATTGACTAAATCCGAGAGTCTCGCACACACACATCCACACATAAAAACCAGTGACAATGGTGTTCTTCAAAAGCAAATATACCTGAGAGATCAAAGGTTTTACAATGGCATTTTATGGCATTATAAATAGCAGTAAAAACATTCTGCCCCTTGACATCTTCAATAAATCGGCAGGTTTGTGTGCGCAGATGCTACATGAAGGTGACAGCCACTCACGACTGTAGCTGTTCGGACAGCACAGTGAAAAGTCAATAAATAAATGGCTTTTTATGACATAATGAGCAGGAGATCGAGCTGACATGTCAAAGGTCCATTGAGGGAAGGGAAGAGCGAGCTAACTGGCACCACTGGGAAAATCAGGATGACTCATAAGGGGACTATGGACACACACGCACACACATACACACACATGCAGATGCAGACAACAAAACTGTACAGTCCCTTTATGAGCAATCCTACTTCTTAAAGAAATACATAATGTAACAGTACTGTTTAATTCTGCTTGTGTAACATCCAGCACATGCAAAACACTTGGTCACAGAGTGATGGTCAACAGGAAATGAGTGGAACTGCTTCACTAACCTATGGGAGTAAAGATAGGACTTGCTCTTCATTACATATGACATTGAGTTTTCACAATATTAATTGGACATTGATGCCGATGATAAACATTTGACCATAAAAAAAAAAAACAAAAAAAAAAAAAGACTTCAGAAACGGTAACAATTACAATTCCTCTATTTATATAATATCCCAAACATACAGTTGTGGGTAACAGATTTTAAACACTTTTGGAATTATCTGATTTCTCTATGACTCATACTGTAAATGTGTTCAGATCTGATTTGGCAATGAAAAAGTGTAACATTTGTTAAATGAGGTACTTATTTATTATTATGACTTGAGTAGATCAGATCACATTTTAGAAAACATTAATGCAAAAACAGATAACTCCAAAAAGTTCAAACTTTCTCAACTGTATGCAAAAGTATGCATTCTGAAAAAATAATTTAAAAATATATATGTATATATCCATCCAGGTAAAAACTTGCAAAACATTAAAACATTCAGGCAGTAAAAAGGGTTTGTGTTATGCATTTGATCTATAGGGAACTGGCAGGACTTTCCCACTTGGAAACGTCTCTTTACACATCACCCTTTATGTACACAGTCTTCGGCTCTTTAAACAGCCCTCCTCCTGCATGTACTGAGGAATTCTTATGAGGAATAATAACAATAAAGACCAAGATATATAGACCAATATGTACATTGGTCAAGGTAACAAACATTTTCGACCTTAGAATCAGAGTTATAAGTGCAAGATAGAAACCTGTTCTGTACAGGAATACTACACTGTCCAGGTTCGATGAAACAGCAAGCACTGCCAGTTTTGGTAAGCAGCTTTTTTTGTGTGGTGGCCTTTTGTCAAAAAGTGATTATAAAAACATTGATACAAACTGTATCGCATAAAAAGACCACCTTCCTGTTTTCTTTGCTGTACAACAAACACCATGACTGGCATTTTAGAAATCAAAAGCGTGGGGGGAAAAAATATTAGGTCAAAGGTAGGTCATACATAAAATATAATAAATTGTTAGAATTCAGTTTTTTTCCCTCCTGCTTTCAGTTTAAATGACAGCATTTCGATGTGTTCAATCAGCCAGTAGGACACAGTGTTTCATACAGTCAGCCTGAGGGTATCTATTGTACTAACAGTGCACAAGCAAGTTCACAGTCAGCCCTGACTGGGCTCAGCACAAGGTTCTGGCAGGCACATCTCCAAAAAAAAAAAAAAAAGAAAAAACAAACATATGCAGTCCATCTTGCTGCCATTTTATCCCTGATGGCGAGTTCAGATGAGTCTTACAATTACCAGTTAACTTTGGTAACTGAAATCAGGGCCACATGGGACCTTTAGGTCATGAGGAACATCTCCTCACCCCTTAACGTCTGGATCCTTGAATGAGTTCCCTTCTCTTTACCGCCCCCTGTAGGTCGGGTGGAAATGCTCACGTGTATGCCACCCCAGCAGTGGAAGTATGCTTACAGCAATTAGGGTCCTCCCATGTTGTTATTTGTACTGCAACTGTACAGACAATCTTCAGCATGCGTGCATGGAGGTAAGTCATCCTTGTGGGTGAGTGCTGGAGGATTCATGGGGTCTGAGTGTCCCCACACCCATTTGATGGCTGCCCCCTCCTGTTACTCTTCCTCCACTCCCTACTGGCGCTCCTCCTCCTCGGCCTCCTCCTGGATGACCTGGATGTCGTCTGAGGCAGGGGCGGCGGACAAGATCTCAGCCTGTTGCAGTTCCTTGCTCTTCTCTTCTTCCTCGACAGCCTTCTTCCACACCTTGTGGTTCTCCGTCAGGTGATGCATGATGTCACAGAAGTGGCGTCCACCCTCTACGCAGAGAGACAAGAGAGCACTGTGAGAGCACTGTGAGAGCACTGTGAGAGCACTGTGAGAGCACTTTAATCTGGCTAAACATAGAATAATGCTTTTACTTACAGATGAATATTTTCATTTTTGACTGGCTAGAATTTAGAGAAATGAATACTACAACAAAGCCCCTCCTTGGACATAGGGTAAGATATGAGTCATCTGCTACCTACTAAAAAAGAATGATCTGAAAACTTGTGTCTCAAACAGCCCCTGGTCCGATGATATTTCAGCAGTGCAATACAAAACGACCAAAAAAAGGAAAAAAATCCCAGAAAACTAGAAAATGGAAAGATGGGAAAACCGCCAAAAACTCAATATTAAGACTGATCCATCCATCCATCTATTCCATCTACATGCTCATTTATCCAGTACAGGCACCGCACCCTGGAGCCTCTCCCGCAAAACACAGGTCACAAGAAAAAGGAGCACCCTGGCGTTTTTTGCAAGATACGCACAAACACAATCACACACTCTGGGAAATTCTCCCAGAGAACCTGGAAGAAGCCTGTGGGAATCTGGGTGAGCATGCAGACTCTGGGATTCAAACCCCCACAGGGGTTTTGCGCTGAGCCTCCATGCCACTCAATATGAAGAATCAAGCATATGCCGATCTTTACTTGTTGTGAGCTCCTCCTCCAGCTCGTCTTCCTCTAATTCAGTGTCCTCTGGCTCCTGAACCTCTCCTTCCTCTTCCTCATCGAGACACTCATCAACCCAGTACCCGGGCAGGAGGCCAGCAGCATCGTATGAGTTGCAGAGCGGCCCCACGATGTGGGTGATGAAGGACTCCTGCAGCTTGGCTAACTGGGGTGCCGATCGGTCCATGAAAGGGCTTATGGGAAGGCCCAGGCTAGCTTCCTCGTCTCCCTGAAAAACATAAGGAGCAGTCAGTTCATCCCTGCCCATGGAAAACATACAAGCTCCATGGGAAACACTGAAGCTGGGGCCTGACCCAAGTGTTTTACCAGACAGTGTAATCTATTATGGCAGAAACACAAACATTTATTAAGCAACTCATGGCAAGAGGAAATAAAGCTAGGACAGCAATACGCTGAAATAAGGCTAGAGAAGAGGTAAAGCTACTGTAAAGATATGGTAAGCTGAGCTAAGGCTAGTAATGAGGTAAACTGGTAAGCTGAGCTAAGGCTAGTACTGAAGTAAGCTATGGTAAGCTGAGCTAAGGTTACTAATGAGATAAGCTTTGCTAAGCTGAGGTAAGGCTAGTAATGAGGTAAGCTATGATAAACAGCTAAGGCTAGTACTGAGCTAAACTATGCTAAGCTGAGCTAAGGCTAGTACTGAGGTAAACCATGGTAACCTGAGCTAAGGCTAGTACAGAAGTAAGCTATGGTAAGCTAAGCTAAGGTTAGTACTGAGGTAAGCTATGCTAAGCTGAGATAAGCTATGCTAAGCTATGCTAAGATGAGCTAAGGCTAGTACTGAGGTAAGCTATGGAAAGCTGAAATAAGGGTTTTTCAAAACAAAAGCTAAGTTGGAATAAAGCTAATAGGAGGCAAGCTACAGTTTGCTGAAATAAAGCTAGGTAAGACTCGTACCTGCTCGTAAAACTCATTGACGATTCCTTCAGTCCATTTCAAATGCAGCTGGCGACTCTTGGCTGGCCCATTGATGTCGGCCAGCTTAATGCATACTTGGCAGACCAAGAGCCTGTCGTTTTCATTAGTCCAGTCGATACCTGGGCTATTTACATCATTAACCTATTTTAAGCAACAGAAGGGCAGTTCTCTTTTTTAGTGAATGAGGCAGAACCGCATATTCAGGTCAAGCCAATTGCCAGAATAAAAGGGTGAAAGGCAAAGGAAGATACTGCTAACCTTCGAATTGAACTCGGCCAGGAAGTCAAAGTGCTTCTTCAGGTCGGTGGCCAGGATGGCCTCGATGACCAGGAAGCGGAAGCGCTTGAACTCCACATGGTCAAGGTTGACTAGGAAGTTAAACTCAGGTTGGGACAGGTAGAGACTCCAGGCAGCAGCTGCGTGGTGATTTTCCAGGACAGACCGGTCATTGTATAACACTGCCTATGGTTGGCAGGAGGTGACGGCGTAGAGGGGGGGAAAAGAAAAATCAATCTTATTTCCCAGGACCTCAGAAATACTGGCATCAGCATAACATATATTAATTCCTCAAATAAAAGAGATTGCTTAAAGGCTAAAGCTCATACGTCAAGCTATAATCAGCACAAGGAGGTGCAAAGACCTAAAGTGTGGAACATGCGGTGAGGTAAACCACAGACCTACCTGAGGTGCATTGGTGGCTACAAGAAAGGCGTTGGTGCGCCCGGGGTGATCATAGTCATGCATGGCAGCCGCAACATACAGTGCCATGAGCTCTAGAGCTGGAATGTTCCACGACAAACAGCCATAGCTTTCATCTGAGACTGAGGAGGTCCTCGAGGAGGTGTAGGCCACTCTGCTGGTAGAGATGCCACTGTCCGAGTCTGAGGAGACAAGCCCGTTAACAGGAAGTACTCATGTGGGCTGGATCTGCGTTCACAGGCCCCAGCAGATATGGGCTAAAATGTGCCTGAACCTGGAAGGGACGCCAACCAATGTGCCTTCTACACTAATTTGCACAGGGGGTTACCCAGTGGATAGCACTGTGATGTTGGGGTTACCCAGTGAATAGCACTGTGATGTTGGGGTTACCCAGTGGATAGCATTGTGATGTTGGGGTTACCCAGTGAATAGCACTGTGATGTTGGGGTTACCCAGTGGATAGCATTGTGATGTTGGGGGGTCACTTCCTAGATCCAGATGTGTACGCGTGTGGAGTCTACATGTCCTCCAAGTGTTTGTGAGGGTTTCCTTTGCATACTGCAGTATATGGAATAAAGGGATTCAGACCCCAGACGGGGTTTTGCACTGAGCCTCTGTACCGCTCAATATTAACTAGAGTGGGTGTATGCCCTGGAGTGGACAGACAGGAGTCAACCACCTTCTGCCCTGTACCTCCTGGGACAAGATACAGGCTCACCAAGGCCTGCCACTTCAGAACAGTCATGGAAGGATTTTAAAAAACTAACTTTCTTACCATATTCTAAAAAATATAAGTTCCAGTCTGATTCCTTTCTTAAAATCTTCATGTGCCTGTATTATAAACTTCTTTCTCTCTTGCCTAAGCATTAAGCATCATTTTACTGATGCTGACAACAGTGGCATGTATTAATAGCAGATATCACACAGATGGCAGGCTGTCACAGGGACAGTAAGCTCAGGCATGGTGCATGGGTTTCCACCATTACTTCACTTGTACCTGGTACTTGTTTGCCTGCAATGCACTGCCTCTTTAAAAGGTACCCATCCCCCATGCAAACCCCCGCAGGCGGGGGTCAGTGAGTGACTCAGTGCGTCAAGCCGCACTCCATTTGAAAAATTAAAAGGTTCGTCCAGAGTTAAATTAAGCCCCGAACACGCTGAGCTCAGCAGCAGGCCCAGATCTCAATCACAATGGAGGCTTTTTTTTTTTATCTACTGGCACCTAGTGTGATGGGGGGGAGGGGGGGGGGGGGGGGTACGATAGGCCCCCGTCAGCACTGAGCTCCAATTTCCAGTGGATCTGGGCTACATCAAATATCATTAATGGAGAAAATGCTCTGAATCGTGGTTTTGTGACCCAAAACCAGTGAGTGAGACCATTAAGGAAAAGGGCTGTTTGTAATGGGTTTTCTGTTTGTTACAAGCAGACTATGAGTAGCATCTCTTCTATTCTGTAATACATACCGCAAGCAACGGTTTACACAGGGGGATATCGAGGGTGCGCGTCTCACAAACGGCAGTCGATGCGTCCAAGAACACGAAAGAGCCCTATCTGTGCTGACAATGAAATAACCACCAACACTGGCATCTTGCACTGAACTTCATTTGAAGTTACTCTTATACCGCAGTATAATACAGAATAGATGGGGGAAGAGGAAAGAACCCATAGATTTAGACAGTAAAGTAATAAACACAACTGATATCATAAGTAGTTGTCATGTTTTCAGGTTCCTTTAGTAAGAAACAAATGAGGATGGGTAACTTGATTGCATGACTTAGGCTTACTAATTCTATGTTGGGTAAACCAGTTACAATTCGTGAATGGCTTAGTGGGTTGCAGTGTGTGGTATAACTGGGGGTACCTGTGTCACTTCCTGTCACATGTTCATTGCCAATCTGCTGGAAGCCAGGGATTGGACGTGTGGTGAGGTACCAAACCGCATGCAGGACATCGGTGGCGTGGATCCGGTTGTGATCTGAGAAGGGAGTGCAATGGTCACCAATACTTCAAACAAGGCTTGGCCTCATCTACACAATGAGATACAAATTATACAAAGCGACTCCAGAGTGGATCATTAAATGAAATTATCAACAATTAAATAGAAATATTGAAATTTAAAAATTTTAATTTGTTTTTAATTACCTAAATGAAGCTTATCTGCCAAGTTCTTAACAGTTAAACCTTGGAAAATAATTGGATTGACACATAAAACTTGGAAAAATATAACATGGGTAAGTGGGAAAATAGAAATTTCGTGTTTAGTTGCCAAACTCTTTCCAGCAAGGGATACTTTTAATAATAAGTCTACACAACAACGATTATTTTGTAAGCGCCTGTCGGCACAACAATTCCACGTTCTGTTTTATAGGAGACATCAATTATTTCTATTTCTAAACCCATTTTTGTTGTGACGTCATGAAAAGGAGAAACATGTATTAGTCTTACACGGGATATTCCGATAACCGCTCTCTAGCGCCGAGAAGTACGTCATGAACTCCCGCACTGGTATCTTAAAGATTTCAAACAGGCCCGTGTCTTGAAACAAGGTGTATGTCACCTGTGAATGGAAACAAAAAGAAACAGACCTCAGAGATGTAGAATTCCACACAAGCGACTGAGAAGCATCTGTACATGCAGGATGTGGGTAAACAGTGTCAGCTATTCGAAGACTAGAAGTTATCGAAGTATAAGTTTTGAATAACTATCATGAGTCATACTGTCATGCAGAGTAAAAAAAAAAATTTGCTGCCCATTTATAAAAAATACGGAGCAAAATTGGGTGTACAGATACATATTATAACAATGGAAGAATCAGAATCCCATTTTAGCATAAGCGTTCATATAGAGACTTCAGGTTCAAACCAGACATGCACTGATCACTGTTGTTAAGTTTGGCATGTAACCCTCACACTAAATGAAATGTTTATTTTGTTTAATGTGATGGTGTTTAAGGGGCTAAATGTTTCTAGGGTCCTGATGCCCCTTTGATGGATGGGTACACTGGTACAGAGGAAGCCACACAGCGGCCATTGCAGAAGCATTGCAGGGGAAACCAGCTCACTCACACAGCTCAGTATTCTCCCGTTCTTCCCCCCAGTCTTCTCTACTAGGTCAAAGATCTGGAAGTTCCAAGTGTCCATCTTCTCCATGAGAGCTTCATGTTCCTCCAGTATGGGGTCCAGGACAGACTCTTGCTCCGTCTGAGAGGAGGGAGAATGAGGTCATGCAGGTATCCCGCATACCAGGGTACCTGAGGACACCCTCACAAGAGCTGGCATTTGCGTGCAGATTTGCCTTTACGCTTTATGTGACGGCCAGATGCTTACCAAAGCAGGACGCTGCTCGAGCATGGAGGAGCCACACCCCCCCCCAGGAAGCTCTGCTTTACCTGTGCCTCCGGATCCTGCTGCTGCACATCTGCTGGCCCGGCGCTGTCCAAGCCGGGCTCTGTCCCGCCCTCTGGGTGGGACCCAGGCTCCTCATCGCTAGGGAGAATGCAGCTGTGTGCCTTGGTTCCCTCGCCTGCATGGTATGTGAGAGGAAAAAAAAGCAAACAAGAAAAAAAGCCACTGTGTAATCTCAATGGTATTTTTTTATGTGGTCTGACCCTTTTAACTGAATGACCATTACATATATCGCCGTGAGTGTTTCACAATGAGAAACAGCACTTTAGATTTATAGGCAATTAGCACGTGAAAGCCAAGGCACGGAGTAAATAAAATGATACGAGACAAGGCCTCGTTCCGCTTCACGTCAGAGATGAGGAGGAGCGAGTGAAAAAAGGAGGAAAGAAGGAGGGGTGAGAGAGAGAGCGAGAGAGAGAAAAATACGCTCAGCCGTTACTCATGCAGACAGAGGCTCACCTAAGCATTGACGCTGCAGCTCGAAGGCAGCCGGCCCGCGACCTTCGACCCCATCAGCACTGGGTGGGCCCTTTGACACTTGCCGTCCGCAGCTGGGCAGTGGGGCATCAAGTAAAATGGAGGTTATACTATCACATGTGTTATGCTCTCATGCTAATGCTAATGGTATCTGATTTGAAGGTGCATTATAAAAACAGGAAAACAGGGGGCAGCACAGAGCCCACCTGACCGGTGCTGGTACCTAGTGCAGAAGGGAAGGCTGAGTTTTCGGGGCAGCTGCTGTTGCTCGGCGGGGCCGTGGCTGGAGCCCAGGGGCTTATGCAGGCTGATGCTGGGCTTGGTGAGGAAGTCAGCTGTATCAGGAAACTCGACAGGGGAACGTGGGAATGGTGGAGGGCTGTGGCAAGGCGAACTGACTGGGCTCAGGCTTGGGGAGGGACCTTGGGGAGACACATAGACATGCTAATAGCTTCAGCTCCCCTGTACACCTTCTATACAGATTCATCCAGGACACTGATAACACACATTAACATCCTAACAAACAGTTATTGTTACGGGGTCTGTTCCCATTCATTCAGAAGCGTGTCTGTTGTGTCTTTTTCTTCAGTTAAAATGCTGCATCTTCCTATGTTTCTGCGTAGCTACACATGCATTCTTTTTGCGGTGGCCAACCAGAGCCAAATGTGTTGGGCTTCCGGCCATCATCCCGCACATTTACCTGCCCTCCTGGAGGCCTGGTGGCAGCTCAGCGAGATGGAGGAGGACCTCGGCTTGGGGATGGTCAGCAGGCTGACACCGGCTGGATTGAGCAGAGACCCCTGGCTTCAAAACACAGAAGGATCCAATTGGGCAAAGACCGCTGACTTCACAAGAAAAAAAGATCCAATGAGAAGCCTACTGGGTGGAGACCCCTTCTGGCTGTACAGGACATAAAATTCCAGTAAACAAAATCAGACTGAGACCTGGGCTTACAAAGATGAGGAAAGATACATGGGGGGACAGCGGTCCAAGATGACAGCCCTATTAGTTAATTCATTACACAGGTTGTGTTAGCAATACATGCTTTGGAGTTGGACCTTTTAAGTTACTGAGTCCCAAACTTTATTTATAGACAGTCAGTCCAAATAAGTCAAAATGTAAACAAGAACCACACATCCATATAAAACCTACCAACAAGGGAATCCAACAGTGCTCATCTCACACTTCTGCGATTAAGAAGGGGCATAAAGAGGACCCCTCCTTAGAGTCCCACAGATCTCTGTTTGCAGGAACATCTACCTCTAATACTGCCCTATCGGCTTAGACCTCCATTGTGTTTACCCTCAAGGGCACTGCTGCGACTCTGCTTCCGTGCATGCGGTGACGTCACACTATGCAGACAGAGGCGCATCTTGTCAGCAGGCAGGGCAGGCAGCTGCTTGGGGCCCCCAAGTCACTAAATTACAAACTTTAAAATGGTTTCATATTTTAAAGTCCATTAACTTGTTGAAAATGGTAACGTGAAATAAAAAAAGTTTACTGTTCACAATTTTTTGTTAATGTCAGATTATTTATTAAAATGATGACAAAAACTGGTTAGAGGGGGGCCCCCAGTGAATTTTTGCTTGGAGCCCCAACAGACCCTAGGATCGCCTCTGCGCAGAAACGACATCCTTGGGCATTTCCACTCTCACACCGATAGCAATGATAGCAGTTATGTTGTTCAACAAAATACATTAACAGTACCTCAGCTATGCACTTATATATAAAATGTGTAAAGTATGAACATAAAAGAAATAGTGACTCAAATTCCAACTGACGTACACAGATTTTTTTCTTCATGAATGAGCAATAACTGCTGGGAAAGTCATTATCATGAGGCAAAAACCAGAATCACCGAAGAGTAATATCTCAAAAATACCAAGTGAGTCATCAAAGCAGGCAGAGTGGTATCACCATCATCAAGCCACAGGATGGGCAGCAGGACTGGGCTGTACTACTTACTGCTGCCACCTAGTGTCTACATGTATGCCTTATCTGAAGGAGGCTCCCCCAGCCCACAGCTTTCTAAGTCTGCACTTCATTCCTTCCTTATACTGTCATACATGCCAGAGAACATGGCTGACGTTAGTAGAAAACAAAACTCATAGCTTTCCTCATTAAATCAACCTGTGGAACCAATCCACTTTTTAAAAAACTTGATTTGATTCTCTGAGGATTTGCCGGTACATTCAGCAAAATCGCTCCCGATCCTTATCTACCTACAGATATAGTCCTCGGATAATGAGAGACAAGATCAGATACAAAGTTCACAATGAACAAAAGAACCTACATGACATGCTGGAGGGGGGCAGGGCTGTGATGGGTGAGCTACAGCAACAATAGCTCCAAATGCTTCCATGGACTAGGGCGTCATTATTGCATTAGTCCAGGCTGCAGAATGAGGCATGGAGCAGCATCTGACCTGGTGGCAGTCAGCTCGGTGTGGAGCCTCTTAGCACTGCGGTCCCAGCGGGAGAAGGCCAAATCCATGGAGGGCAGAGGCGTCGAGCTGGAACCGCGGCGAGGCAGCTGAGGGGTGGGCAGGCTGCACCGGCTGCTTAGACCCTGGGGGTGTGCAGAAAACCCAGGATTGAGGCAATCTCATTGGACACATTGTGACGTGTAACATTCGGTCATTAAGTCTGAGAAACTGAGCCTGAACAAGAGGAAACATCAAATAAATAGCAGCAGCATTAAACAAACATCTGGCTACATTAACATATTTAAGATTGAAGTCTGTTTGGCCTGAGCTTTTATGGTCACTACAGAATGACCATGCAAGAACACAATTGTCGTTATGATATGACATACCTGCTCCTCACCAAAAACGGCATTGGCTATTTTCCATCATGCCAGATTAGTACTTTCTGCTAAACAAAACAACAAACTCCAGGAAAGTCAATACTCTGACTTTCTGTATATATGCTTCTATACTGCCATGTATGCACTAGGGCTGTCACTTTTTCAAAAGTCAAGATCAATATATCTGAAGAATAATAATAATAAATTTAATTTATAATGCACTTTACATTTTACAGAGAAAATCTCAAAGTGCATACAGACAATGAGAGAACGTCACATTAAAAACAACAATAAAAGAGGAATAAAACATTTTAGCAGTTAAGTAATCATTAAAAACATTGGTTAAAAAGAAACGTTTTCAGGTTTTTTTTTAAACGTCACAGTCTGTGGAGCCCTCAGATGTAGAGGTAGGGCATTCCACAGCCGTGGGGCAGCACAGGAAAAGGCTCTATCTCCAGTGGTACGGGAGCGAGTCCTGGGAGGGAGGAGAAGGTGTGTGTTGGTGGAGCGGAGAGTGCGTGGGTGAC
>JAODLC010000007.1:23978967-24007292 GCA_026781145.1 Hippopotamyrus pictus | reverse complement strand
AACGTGTATCCCTGTCAGCTTCCCTGGCAGTGCGTGTGTTTAACGTGTATCGCTGTCAGCTTCCCTGGCAGTGCGTGAGTTTAACGTGTATCGCTGTCAGCTTCTCTGGCTGTGCTGCTGCTAGTATTAAACCAATAGTGACTTTTAATAAAGATAGTAACATTCATTTTAAAAGAGCTGCCATATCAATTAATGTTGCTCAACTTTTCACTGCACATGTGGGTCGGCTGCATCAAAAACCTTCTACGCCCTAAATGGTTTGTGGAGTTAGTACCATCTACCCCCAGACCCTAAATACATTTTTTTTTTTTTTTTTTTTTTTTTAATGTTTGCTGTTTATTACACTTATCGTAATCCAGTTGCCTGTGGTTGCTGGTTAACATATGTTCTCGTCAAATAAAATTATTTTTCTTTATAAATCTAAGAGGTGTTTTTTTCTAGAAATAGTTGCCAAAACATTGGGGCTTGTCTTATAATTGGGGTCATCTTATATTTGAGCCAATATGGCAGTAAACTGCCAGTCAGAGGGATGCAAAACTGCCAAACGCTTAAAACATTGTTCTGTGGCCAACAGTCAAAAATGATGGTAGAAGCCTGTAGATGGCTCAAGGGCCCATGGACATGACTATTCTGCTAAGCCCAGGCTCCAGCTACCATCCAATCACAGGCACAGGCTTAGCCCATTGAACCACAAAGCGAACAGAGATAGATCTTCAAGAGCCAACAAGATGGTGGAGGACTGATGGTGTGGGCTGCAATTATCAGTGTGAACCTGTAACTTGCAGATGGTGTAAAAATTAACCCCAAGATCTATTGCCAATTTCTAGAAGATACCTTCTTCCAACACTGGTGCAAGAAGTCAGCTTTCAGAAAGGTTCTGATATACATACAGGACAATGTCCCTTCCCATGAAGCAAAGTATTCCATAGATTGGCCAAAAAAGACTTGAAAGTTCATCAAATTATGACGTGGCCTCATTCACTGCTTGACTTAACCACAGTTGCGAACTACTGGGCCTACTAAATATGAGATATGTGGCAACCAGTGATGAGAAAAATCATAAATCATATATTCAGGTCATCGCCATCAGTTTCTAATTGCCTAATTGCCACACTGAAAATCAAGTGTTTTACTTTTAGTTTGACAGATTAATGTAACATTTTCTCTCTAGATAAATCTACTGGGAGCAAAACATCAATTTAATTTCATAAGTCTAACTTTTGCTAAAAAGTATCTCCAGAAATAGTACTTGCCTAATAATTCTGCACGCGTTGTATGACTAATATATAATTAACTACAAGAAACAATACAGTTTTCAGACTGGACCAGCTGACATCAATAAAGATTGTCTGAAATCGAAACGGCACCACAGGCTACCCAGATATAAGCAGGCAAGAGGCCTGGAGAACCAGCTGAACAGACCATATGTGGGGGTTCCTCCTGACCTGCCCTGGGAAGACAGCAGCCTGTCCTGGGAAACCCCCACACCAGGCCAACAGGGAAACGTGGAATCATGGAGCTCCTCCCTCAGTAACCTAGAAATGCTCACACAGAAGACGGCACTAAGTGGCCGTGTGATCGCTCAATAACCGACAGCGGGCGTGAGCCAGGGAGGCGGCTGAGGGGCTGACTTCAGCAGTCGGAAGACTGGAGCTAGAAGCCCCCCCCCACCCCATGTTCCTGAACATCGCCTACTTCAGTCGGATCAGCCTCTCTGACCACAAGACCTAGGGCAGAAGCAGAAGGGCTAAATCGTGCAATCAGAGACAAAATTTCAGCTGAGAGAGAGAGAGAGAGAGAGAGAGAGAGAGAGAGAGAAATGCAGCTCAGTGTCTCACTGCTAAAGGCTGCTTCAACACTCACGTAACATTCACGTATCCACTCTGCATATGTGTACACAGAAACGTTCATAGTTCTCTGGTCAAGCCACGTACTTTGCACATGCGCACGACGTGTTGCACTTATATGTTTATTAATAATAATATAAATTACTATTCTAATATTTCCTGCACGACAGTGAGGTCTGTGTGTTTCTCAATGGTTTAAAAATTCAGAGAGCCAGTTCAGAGGGCTGCCAACTTTGGTCAGCTGGCTGGCGTGAGATTTTCAATTCGAGACAGGTCTGCACACGCATGCACACGCTTTTACACATATGTCCCAGTTTTATTACCTTGTAAATAGTGCATGCTAGTGAATCAATCATGCAAAGTGTGTCCAGAGCTGCACGGACACAAATTTGGAGTGCAGCAGGCGTTCGACGGCGGAAGCGCAGAGTGACGTCAAATGCGTCGTGAACGTTGGAGCGGACACGTCCGCTGGTGCATGTCCCGAGAAATATAAAGCAGCCTTAAGAGCCCCATTCTATCAGCGTACGGAGCTACGCCTCCAGAGTCCTGTCTCTGGGTTAGTCAGAAGCCTAAACAGAAGGGTGCATGTCCCATTACCTAGAAATCTGATCTTAATGGGATGGTTATGACGACAATTCCTACAAGGCTGCTCAGTAATTAACAAGCAGAACAGGCAGGAAAATTATGTTTTTTAAGTGTCTTTAATAGGAGAGACATGTGAATGTGGGGCATGCAGGCGAACCCTGCATGCATTTACCCCACGTCGCACCCCTCCAATGTGGCACAATGAGCTGCTTACGCACCCCCCAGCCTCACACATCTGGGGAGAGTGTAGCCGCTCTCAGCCAGCAAGGTGTCAGGGTGACCTGCTATGAATGTAGAACCCTTTCAGAATGGAGGGGGCTTAGGGGGCTTTTCACACCCTCCCAACCTCTGCCATCAGTCTGCCCTGGATTCATTCAGTCAGCAGTATCACAGCACATCACAAGTACACGCACCCTTCCACATAAGCATGTTCAATGGATGTGCCCACACACCCCGACAGCACCACTGCCCCCCCCCCGGAGCATGCTGATTGGCTTATCGAACAGCCCCCTGCTCACTTCTCACCCTCGCACATGAGCCATCCAGACAGGCCGGCCAGGCCTCTCACAGGAGAACCATTTTCTGGTCACTAGGATTACGCATAAAATGCATATATTATGCAACTGTTGCATTTCATTTACATTCCTTTTTATTTAGCAGGTACTTTTATTCAAAGTGACAAGCAGGGATGATCCCCAATTATGTCATTAATGCTCAATTGTACTTTACTGAGCTAATAAAAATAGTAACGCTACATAAATGTGTGTAGAGGAGCGTCCTGCGTTTAAATTACACTCCACGTGAACCTGGCAAGCTCTCAGATTTTCCGTCCGCCTGCGTTTACGACACTGCCGCTCACAGAACAGAGTATGTCCACATGCAGCTACCCATGGGAAGCTGCTCTGCAACAAAGCAGAGATTTCTGCACATCTGAATGTGTGCTGCATGTCAGAATAATGATGAGCTACCCAGCCATCTGAAGCGTGGCTATGCAGTCAGCTATGAGATGTTCCTATAATCTATCTTAAATGTCCAGGGTCAGAAGGGGTTTTATCAGGGATTTGCAGATTTCGCCACCTTCATTGCCCTTTAACTTTATCACACTTCACTCGAGCTCTGTAAACACGCAAGAGAGCGAACCACCTGAGGCGCCGTGAAGGGACTGTGGCAAAGCAAGGGCACCGTCGCAAAAAACGTCTTAGGTTAACTTACATTGAAAAAAGAAAAAAAATGCAATTTAACACCAGAAGTGCAAACATCATGCATTTTTACATTCCGCTTTCATTATGGATGAAGGAAAGAAATATGTAAGTCAGGTTGAGGTGGCTGGAGGGGGTGGGGAGGCCTGCACAAACTCCCAGTGAGCAGAGAGGCGCCAGGCTCTGATTGGAGCAGCCAAGGAAAAGCCACCAGCTTGTGGACAGGTGCTGCCAGATCCACTGGAGTGGAGTGAGTAGTCTAGTCTGACCATTGCCTAAACTCTACTGCCCCGCCCACCGCCAAACAGGTCCCCACCTATCATTACATCACTCCCCCATCCCCCCAAAAAAGCTTGCCTGACATGTACTGGCAGATGCGTTAATTACCAAGGAACGAGGCACTGATTTAAAACAAAATACACTGTTAAAAGTGGATCTCCCCCCCACACAATATTAGATTAGATTACATTACATGTGCGTACACAAATCGGCTACAGCTGGCTTGACGTTAAAAGAAAATAAGATCCCGACAAGCTTATCAGCAGCCTGAAACAAAGCAGGTGCGAAGTGACCGGCATGCAGGACATGTGGGAGTCTGTACAGAGCCACACCAGGGGAGGGGTCTCCCAGGGAGCTCTCTGTAATCTGAGGCCTTGCACCCCCCTCCTTTGGCGACTTGCCAGGGTGAAAAGAGCTTGCATAATGACAAACACATGTTTGCAGGAAAAGCAAAAAAAAAAAAAAAAAAAAGAAAAAAAAAAAGGGGAAAAAAACGCAAGCTGTGAGCTGAGTGAAGGTCAGATCTATGACGTCAAAGGCGAAGTCTCTCAGACAATGGGCATGTTTCAAGAGCACAATGGCAGTGGCTGCCGTCGCGAGCAGAAATGACGCTGCCGGGGTGCTTAGCCTCGGGCCACGTTCCGCAGACACAATATGAGACTAAACACATTCCTCACATCCACTCTGGGGTCTGGAAACAATGATGCCTGCCATTACTGTCTACTGTATACAGAACGGAGCAAGTAAATACAACCTAGGAGCAGATTAATCATTACAAGTCCCCTTCTTCTCTAAGCCAAAAGTTCTCCCTACCCCCAACACATTTTAAATATAAATGTAAATGGTAACTTTAATGCTATGTAAAGGTTGTATAAGCCAGTTTGTTCTAACTGGAGCTGTTTGAGAATTTTTTCTTTCACTTCCAAAATTAACCCCCCGAAATCTTAACTAGCTACCGTTTAGAACAACATTTACTACAACAGTATTGATGTTGGATTACTGGCAGAGATGCATTAGGCAGAATAGGAGTGCATCCCGTGACCCCTAAGGCCAGCTTCTGTACCACACTATACTACATGTTACTCCACTCCAGCCTTCGCCGCTGGGGGGGTTTCCCCAGGCTATGCTGCACTGACAAACCCAGCGATACTGGGGTACTGTGGAAGGATCTGCATTTTACTGTCTGTCGTCCTGAGCAGGGAGCTGATCTTCAGACTGATCGACCTCTCTGAAACGCCCCGATTCGGGGTGGGGGACCTCCTGTTACCCGGCACATGAAATGCGAGACAGAGGAGCCAGCTGGCAGGAAGTCTACCGCCCATAGCGACGGAGTGAGGCATTCGAACGCCTGAGCGATGCAAGACTGGCCAGTGATGGGAGTGCGTATACACAGGCCAGGAATGCGGTGGCGGTGGCAGAGGCGGAGACAGGCTGGCCGGGCATCTCACTTAGAGCCACAAAGATTCTGACTCTGCAGGAACAGGATGTTGTGAAACGTGACCCATATCTGCATTCACAGCACGCTAAACTTGTCTGCTGCTGCAGAAGAGTTTTTTTTTTTTTAAATGCGCTTAAACAGAGAATGTCCAACTGACTGGGAACATTAGGAGGAGGGTTACTTGCTAATGCATGCTTCAAATTCTGACAAAAATCGGGAAATTTTGTTCCCTGGGGAGATACTGAGTCTACTCTCATATAAATGACTTAATTTTTCCTTTCATGGATTTAATGAGCGCTTAGGAGACTTAAGATTCTAGGTAAGTAGCTGACCTACTGACCCCATAGTGGACGGCCAGCAGGTTTTAGCTCTGCAAGACTAAGGGGAGCTCCTAAAGGCATGAGGGCTCAGCGAAAGCACAGCCTGACGGCCACTTCCCAGCAGGCCACGTGCTCCCTGCACATCGAGCAGAGCCGTCAAGGGCTTGGAAGATGGACAGGAGAAGGGCTCTGGTCATACAGCTCTGTGCCCAGTGCAGAACAACTAGAAGGCCATGGATGTTTCTCCAGGAGCCATGCCCCAGGATTTTGAGGTTATAATTAAAATCCATCCAGCTTTCTCCCATAAGCCCCAGACTCAATGTGACCCTGTCCCAGAAGCATAAGGCAAAGGGACATTTTGAATGGCAGCCCGTCACAGGACACCCACAACCTACATACCGTCACACGCAAGTCAGAGAAACCATTGCATTTACCTGCACGACTGGGACTACGGGGGAAACCAGGTGTACGTGGAGAGGCCGTGCAAGACTCCACACACAAAGCCACATATACAGACACTCCTCAACTTATGAACTTTCAATTTACGAACTTTCAGACTTACCAACGAAGAGGACTGTAAGTCCAAATTGTGTTTGTTGAGCTCCCGTTTCCTGTCCGCAACATCAAATTTTCCTTGTATTGGACACTTGGGTGAGGAGAGGGGTGGAGCTGATAACCGAACACCACCTGGTGTTGGGTTGGCTCTGCTGGTGGGGGAGGAAGCCAGTCTGATCTGGCAGGCTCACGCGTATAGTGAGGGTCTGCTGGGAATATCTGGCGGAATCCCCTGTCAGAAGGAGCTTCAACTCCTACCTCCGGCAGAACTTCACCCATGTCAGCTGGAGAGACTATGTCTCTCGGCTGGCCTGGGAACACCTTGGGATTCCCCCAGAGGAGCTGGACTAAGTGGCCAGGGAGAAGGAAGTCTGGGTTTCCCTGCTTAGACTGCTGCCCCCGCGACCTGACCTGGAAAAGCGGTAGATGTTGGATGGATGGATGGATGACTTTATATGATACTTACTTATGCATGTAGATTTGAGTAACCTTAAAATGATGTTGAATAAGGACTCACAAACATTTCAAGTCACGAACGGCCGGTCGGAATCGTAACTCGTTCATAAGTAGAGAAGCGTCTGTATAGCTATAATAATGTAGAAATTATTGCTGTTATCAGGAAAAAAACAAAGTCAAGTCCAGATGATTCCAGGGGGTCTGAACATCTGCTTCACAGGTCTCTGAGCTTCCAAAAGGATGGGATTTAGGAGCCCAGCAAGATGACAGGCAAAGCCACCCTGACAGCCCACTGCACAGCTTCCGTTTTCCATCGTACAGTGTCGTGGAAATTTCGCCAGATTAATCCTCGGCCATTTCCATGGCAGAACTTCAATATCTCGACAAGCGTGAGGCAAAGGGCTGCTTGCCAGTGTATCATGCATGGCATTCTGTATCATTAGAAAAAGAAAACTTGATTCTTGATCTTGATGAACATTGTTTTCATAACACTGAAATTACTTCAGCCTTGCTAACAATGCCGAAAAGGCAGAGAGTACAGAGCATTTCATACAGGCTCCAACGTCCCACCACGAAAGAAAAGCCTGAGAAAAGCCCTAACAAAATGACTCCATCGTCCCTTTTCCTGAAGCCTAGCAAACAAACCCAAAATACACCACTATACTGGAATACACCCGTGGGCCTCTCATTGTGGTCGTGATGGGGGGAGGGGGGGTGACTATATTTGGATTAAAAAAAATAAGGCATGGGTCCATCTTAATCTATCAACACATGTAATGTGGGTGTTTACAAAACCATCCAGAAAGCCAATTCTATGAATCACACTGAAAAAAAAATCCATGTTAGTGCCATAAAATACCAACTGTTAGCATTTAAATTACTTCTGAAATTTTCTTCTGGACGAGCAACAAATCCTACATAACACCTGTCTCAACTATTGCGTTATCTAAGAATCACATTCATAAGAAGCAGGCAGACATTCACGTCATTCTTAACTATATTAAAATTAATTTGATGTAGCAACAATATGATCAATCAAAGAGTGTTTAACTGAGGGTGGTTTTTATTTCTCAAAATACTTTTGGTGGACAATGAATATAGCAGAATCTCATAAGATTCCTGTCCTTTACTTCTCACTAAGAATACCCTGCAAGAGTAGCACAATGAAATTAACAGTATGACATGGTTTAATTAATTTACTTTGGGAAATACAACCAGAACACAGGGGCAGATCTGGGTGAACCACTTATTCTTATATAGAAAATACAGCAAAAGGCCCCAAGGCCTAGTTAATCAGAATATGCATAGGATGTCATGTGTTAAGAGGACTTTTCTATAAGGAGAGGTGCAGTTTCTGACGCAAAGGTCTAGCGTCGTCTGTGAGAGGCGGTCTCCGCTTTTTTGCCCTTAATCTCAGCAGAGTCTCTGCATCCTTTGCGGGGGATTTCACACTCGCAGATCTGCAGCAGGGCAGAGAGGGTCTCCCTCAAGCTTCACAGAAGCTTCAGAACATACATCTTAAAATGCACACAGGATTACGCAAAAGACCTGCAGCACCAAGCCGATAACCACAGATAACAGACAAAGGGCCAAAAAAAAATTATAAATGCTCACAGAAACATCATATGTTATAGCATTTGGAATGCTATTGTATTTCTTATACATAACTGGGTTAACACATACACTCATGGCTGTTTGATTCAGTACCCCTACTCAGAATCAGGCACGGCCGCTTGCATCTTGAGTATCATTTCGGCTTAACACCTGTGGGTATGGAGAAGCCTTTCAGGTCTCATTTCGGCGCTCTCCTAACAAGCTCACCTCTTACAGATTAATACGGTGTTTTTGGCCACAGAACTGCCACTTACCAGATGTTTTTTTTTCTTTCTATCACCCCATCCTCAGTAAACCCCAGACACTGCAGTGTGTTTCTGCGAAACCACTACATCTGGCACCAACAAACAGAGCGTGCTGGAAGCCACTCATCTGCGTGGAGGAGCATGCTCTCTGCATTAATGGGCAGGGGTACCTCAAACTGACCACTGAATGTAAATAGCAAGCCAACCTGTTGAAGTTTATTCCAAAAACATAATAAAATAAACTCCCCTATGTAGCCAAACACAAAGAACTAAAACATTGCATTGTTGTACCAACAGGAATAGAGATTTTCACAATCACCTGTATACATTTCAGCACATGCATCCCACAGCTGGCCATTAGACCTCATCTGCCCCTTTGTAGTCTAAATGTCACTGGAGGTCAAAAGGACACGGCAGATTGAATCAAGAACCAAAACAAGAAGACCATTCCATTCTGCTTTCAGAGCTAGCACTGGGTACAGGATTGATTCATTTGTTACTTGACTAGGTGCTGCGTTTCAAAAAAAGCTTTGCTTTTGCTCTGTGAGGTTTTAAGTTTTTTTTTTTTTGATCACAGACTGGATTTTGTGAAAGAAGCTACAAATCCTGTGAGTTAGCTACAAATCCTCGTTCTGGCTAGCAATGCACCTGCATATTATGCTAGCAGGTAATTGCAAGTGCATTAATCAGCACAATGTATCAGCAAATGAGCCATTGTGGTTAAAAACTGGAAAAGCTACTTCTACTACTACTAATAATTATTATTATGATGATAGTAATAATAAGATAGCAGAACCTTGAAACTCGAGCTCCTCTTAACTCAACCAACTCAGGCATCTGTGGAATTTTTTTCCGACTTGCACCTCGACCTAAATCTTGGAACTCGGACTGTTCCTGTTAAAACTTGTATGGGTTGGGATGTGTTCAACTACACCAATTCGGACCTCGAACGGGTTGGTGGAGCAAAAATCGAAGCGTATCTTAACCGAAAACTTGGAACACGACAAAACAAAACGGACCTGCTAAAACTTGTGTGGATCCAGATGTGTCTCTGATGGGCTAACACAAAGGCAAACGGACCTACTAGGATGCCGATGACCTATGATGATTCGCTCAGTCTTACGTTACCTCTACACCAAACGCAGTGTTCCTGTGTTCAGTATGAATTTTTTGTGCTTTATCTACAGTACATTTAATGATACAGTAATCATGGCCCCTAAGAAATTGAGCAGTGATAGCAGCAAATCAAGGGGGAAAGTAGAGAGTAACTATAGAAGTTAAAAAAGTAATTATAGTGAGACCTGAAGGTGGTGTACATGTGTCTGTTCTCACTTTAGAGTGTGGGATTGTCATTTATTTCATGTTTACTGCTTTTGTATGTGTGCTTTTTCATGTGTCTATTAGTTTTACATTAATTCTTAATGCATTTTACCATTAGTTAGTTAGATAAGTTTCAATAGGCAAACATTTGGAGGTGTGGAACGGATTAAATTCATTTGCATTATTTCTTATGGGGAAATTTGTCTTGGAACTCGACCAGATTTCTGAAACAAATTAAGTTCATGTTCCAAGGTACCACTGTACTAATTCTAATAATTATAGCAATAATAATAATAATGGAGAGAGACGAAGTACTAGAGCATATCGTGCATGCTTTGCAGATGTTAAAAAGGCTAGACTCTCGAGACACAGGAGAAAAAAAAACTACAAAAAATAAAAAACAGGTGAAAATCATTAACCGCGATTCCATCAGCCTAGAGTGTGCAGGCTTTGCACACAAAGGCAGGAATTCTACGCATAGGATGAGATGAGATATCAGAAGTACACTTCTGACCGTTCTGACCCTCCCCCCTTGAGCAGCGCTCTGCAGGAAGCAGGATCTGTGACAAGACAGTGGCGTGACCTGGTTTTGGGTGAATCTGTCACTGAGCCATGCCACAGTACATGCGTCATGCGGCTGAAGCAAAGTCACAAGGGGCCCAGTCGGGGCCCCCCCGTCCCCACCCCCCGTTCCCCGTCCATACTCATACCGTCACCAGGTACCCTTTCCCCCTGAAGTCATTTTGACAGAGTTCGGAACTCCTTGTTCTTGCATAATCCTGGGGGTTTTTCGAGACCTATATAGACCAGGTTCAGTAGCGGTAATCTCTGCTCAGCCACTGGAACGCCCCCCCCCCCCGGCAACTGACGTGGGCCAAGAAGCAGAGAACTGTGACCCTATGCGGCCAAACTCATGACCCCAAGAGATCACAAGTGCACTTCCTATCAAAAAGCCCTTATAGTATTTGCTTACAGCTCTAGCTCTAGTCACAGTGCAACAGCAGTCCAGTGAGATATTCTTACACTAAAACAGTTTATGAACAAAACCCCACAGCTACATTTCCTGCATCATATCCTGCCTCATGCCTGATACTTCCTGAAATAGGCTCCATGCTCACCGGCACCCGGCAATGCATTACAGAGCCCTTATCCAGATCATACCAACTGTCCTCACAGCAGTGGGAGCTGTTCCCGTTCAGCTGTTCCCATCTCTGATTTCAATGGCGACTGTCAGCAGAAAAGACACAAAAGTTAACAAGATGGTCTGTCTGATATGTAAAGCAGATCATTAAGGGGGGTGGGGGGGGTCTCAATGACGAGATGCATGGCCGTGTACGCCTGCCTTGCGGTTCCGGCCCATCCAGGGGGGTCTGCCCTCGGTCGTCAAACACACTCCGTCATCTGTGCCGGAGGGCTGACGTGCGCGGTTGCCTGGTAACTGGCTGCTGCTGTAAAAGTCACCGCACTGACACAGTTTTCAGAGGAGGCGTACGAGGAAAACTGACAAACGGGCACAAATTTAAGGGGAAAAGGCTGCATGAGTTCAGCCTTTAAACCCCGCAGCTCTCACACTCAATGAGACGCCAACTATTCCAAAACGTAAAGGTTCAAAGTCTGCACGTTTAAGTTCAGCTTTTCAGTGGCAGCTTACGGCAATTGAAGGCAGCACATTAGAAATAACCTGAGACTAGCTGGTGTCACGAAGTTCAGAGGCTGAGTGTGAAAAGGTGGCATAAAAGGCTTCTTCAAGTGTTATGACCGATGGGTACGCTATGAATCAGGGGGTTCTTCAAGAAACCTCACAGGAGAAGTACTGCGAGAATCGGATAAAAATAAGTGCTTTTGTCACACGCACGCACACACACGCACAGTGCCTCATCATCGTCTTCACAAGTGACTGACCCCATTGAGGTTGGGCATTTAAAAAAAAAAAAAAAAACAGGTTTCAATTACGCTGAAGGCGCTAACTGCATTAGTATGTAGCCTACAGAGAAGCTATGCATTTCCTGCAAAAAAACATGACAATTTAGTGCTTTTCACAGGAGCCTATATATATGGCTGTTGTTCCCGTAAGCATTTTCACCAGGCATGTACTGAAGAATAAAATGAGTTCAAGTATTCCTTCCAAGTAACTTGGAGGGCGGGACTGAACAGCTGGTCACTACTCGCTGAGGCTGCCCCACTGGTTCTGTCAGACAACCTCGGAATTGGGAACAGGGCATGACCTCAGTCATACCCCCCCTAATTTAACACTATTAAAATTATCACACAGCCTCACAGAGCACAAACACTGATAACACACACAGCACCGATACAAACTCAGCGTGAGCCACGATAGCAGAGCCTAGCCCTGCAAAGTTGCTGTCGGTATTAAAGAGTTGCAAACTAATTGCTGGTCGTCATGACGCAAATGGGTTTCCAAGGGAACGCTCAGAGTTGTAGAGCTAGTGCTCCAGAACTTCCTCCTTTGCTTGCTGGCTGATGGCACAGTCATGCATCCCGTTTCACTCAGCAGCCAGCCAATGGCGGAGCAGCAGGGATTAACCCTTTCACTACATCATTCCACCCCACTGCAACCACGTGGACAACACAACATGTTTTAGATATCATTTGATAAAATAAATTTCCCTAGCCTTACATTACTATAAATGAAACTTCAACAAATATGCTGACTGGTTAATTAGCATCACTGCCACAGCCCACTTTACATCATTAGTGTAAATCTATCAACAATATCATCTACTCAACAAATACACGATTATGTGTTTAAAATGCCCGTCACGGGCTACTAGATCCAACAGTGAAGTCTGCAACCCTGGCTCCCAGCCAGATCCTGGTCATGACCAGCTCTAACCCAGCTCTGGCAAAGCCTGCATGCTTATCCGGGATGTTTACCCTGCACTCAGCTCGCTGTGGATTCAGTATCAAAAAATGGGCTTTGTTACAGCTTGTACGAGGATACTCATACTCTGTAAATGCACCACCATTCAGACAAGTGCCGACAGCAATAATCTTACTAGAGCTACTATCACTGTTTTTATGTTTTTTAATTACTCATATTAAAGCGACTCTTGACCCATTATTCTTATATTTCCTCATCATAAAAATGAAAAAATCCATTTATTTACTTGTACTAAAGACACAGTCTCTTAATTGTTTTAATTTTAACAGCTTTAACAGTTATTAAATCATTTCCCAGAATATTCTTTTTGAGCCAGATAAACTGGTCGTAAATAATTTTTAAATGTATATTTTTTGTTTGGCAGCGTGAACTTCCATGTCATTAGCGACTTAAGATGGGAATGAAAAAGAAAGAAAAATAAAACAGGACGCAACACCTTTGAGTTTTCTTGGTTAGGAGGCACTGAGAGCTTCATCCCAGCAAACAGGCTGTTATTTTGCCTGGGGACAGCAGGGGATTTCCAGTCGCACACACACGCACACTCACCCGTCACCAGGCAGTGACGTCAACATTATATCACTTCACGCTGCTTTCCAGACAGCGGGCGGGACACCTGTGGACCTGCCCGGCCACAAGTGTTAGCTGGTTGGTTCACTTGCTGCAAGACGTTAGCAGCCAGCAAAGGTCAGACAATGTATACAAATGTCATTCAACAGGTTTGGCTCAAAAATATCACCTGGATTAGACAAGCATTTTAGCTCTGAAATTATGCATTGATTCTTTCTCCTGTACCAAACAACTTTAAAAAAAAAAAAAAAAATCGGTATAACATTTTATGATTCAGAAATAAAGGTCCACATTTAAATGAGACAAAAATGGCAATTTTCTTATTTCTAAAGAACATTTATTCGTAAGCACATAAAAGCTGGATAGACAGGTATACTGGCTAACCCAATCCACGTGCATGGGTATGTGTTACCAGTCAGCAGAAGTAAACATGGATTCATTAGAATTCCTAACGTGCTCCGTGGAATCAGATTTCACGGCCTCATGGGAACTGGATGGATTGAGGTGGGGTGGGTTGGGGACAGCCCCAAGGGATCAAAATCCTTGGTCCCCTGCATGCCTTATACAGGAATGGGGTACAACACACTCAATGGAAAGCTGTCCCTCCTCTGTCCCATGCTAGGCAAACAATTTCAATGCTCTGGATAAAAGCCACAAATACATCAATAAAATGTAAACAAGTTCTCCATGCAAAGAATGACATTCAAGAAGTGGTTTGACTTTCAGCCCCTGCCGCGGCACATGGCAGCCTCTTCGTACGGTTACTCCACCCTTAAAAGATCACTCGGGCACTGCACACAGAACTGACACTGAAATATAAAAACTGGCTTTTGGAAATTTGGTCTACTTTTTCAGTCGACAAATGTTGCTGTGGTTACACTCTTTCATTTGAATAATTTCCTGTTGGTGACCACTGGGCTTTTTTCAATGAATCTTCGAATTATCTCTATTAATCTTTTGTAGTCTCACACTTCCTGTGTTTCAGTAGCAATCAGACCGATAAATCCGGGATGTATAGATCGAAAATTCCCAGCCTGGTCTGCCTTTTAATACCAACCATCAACACACCCAATTGAAAGAATAATTTGCTGTCACTACAGGGTAGAAGATGTGCAAAAGATTGATTTTACACATAACTTTATCCGATGGTTGCATTCACCTGGACAATACACTCATAACTCTTCGCCTGTCTGAAAGGAAATGAAAAAAAACTACCAAAAATTAGCTTTACACGATTCAGTTTTTAATGACTTTCTAAGCACTACTCAGCCAGGATAATGTATAAAATTGGCTAGTGTCTTTATAATCAGCTATATTTTGTATATTAAATGCCTGGCAGATGTGTTTTCATTTTAAACAGGTTTGACAACAATCCTAATATATTTTTTTTTAAATGAACTGCTTGTATATCAGAATTCTGTTCAGCTATATTAAAGATCTTCAATATCTCTGCTATATTTCTGGAATTAAATATTTATTTTTGAGTGCATTGATTTATTTAATAATGTGATATCTGTCTGAATTTCCCAGGGTGCTTTGCAGGGATCAGCTGGGCTGATATACCAACCCGTTTACACCTGTACCACCCCCAGCTACTGGAGTTAAAGTTGACACGGTCCAGGTAGTCGGCAGTGTAAACCATGCTCAGAAATGACACCTGCTATAAACCCCCCCCCCCCCACCCCACTCTACACTAACCCCCCCCCCCCCCCCCCCGGATAAAACGCATGAAAGATGACGTGAGCAGCCAAAGCAGTCGGCCAAAACCACAATCACACGTTGCCACGAGTATGAACTGACAGAAAGCCTTTACCACAACATTAGACAACCGGCAAAGTCATTAACCAAATGACAATCAGCACTGCGACGGGTTTATCTGCAGCTTCCAGAGTTTACACTTTACCATGTCTAGCTAGATTTTACCCATTTCATCCATATCTAGCTTGAAATTTTAAGCACAATTTCAGTTAATTTTTTTTAACTACAAAAAATATCACTGTATTCATCATGCCCTTTTTGCATAAAGGCATGACAAATATCAAAAACAAGTGAAGAACAATGGATTACAGTCAGACTTGAAAAACAGGAATCGTTTGACTCGCATTTGGTTAAACCCGGGCCTTATGCCTTCTTGCATTGCTTTAAAATAATCAACAGCCAAATCCCGCCACCCTCATCAACTTTTTTTTTTTTTTTTTGAGATTGGGTGAATGGTCAGTGAGATAAGCCATCTCTGCAGACCAGTAGCCTCACTGAAACATCATACTGTGGCATTCTGCAGTACTGGTACGGCACACCAAGCCTGCCAGCCCACGGGAAACATCCCACAAAACAAAAGAGGCAAACAAACAAGGCCGGCTTCTGACATCAAAGGTGACGCTCACACACAGGGGAGTGTTATCCTGTGGTTGCTAGGATCCAGAGCCTATAAACTCTGCTAATCCTTTTGCGTACCGCCGACCGCATTTTGGTCCTTTCAAACTGATTGGTGGAGGGGCGTGGTGAGCAGGCAATGGCAAAAGCTTGCGTCTATCAAGAAAGCGTAGCAGGTGCTGAAGTCATGCATACTCTGAACTCAAGACAACTAATAAACAACACACTTAGATGTGCAGAAGACCTGCAGCAGAAAGCTTACTTTAAAATCAGCTCAGTTACGCGGCGTGTCTGTGTGGCGTGTCTGTGCGGCGTGTGGATGCGTATCTGGCTGACAGCAAGCCCACGGTCTGGCTGTCGTGTTTATTCAGGCATGGAAACCAGAAGCACCCGGGAGGCACCCTAACATCACCACATGTGCTACTGTCCTCTGCATGACAAACAAAGCTTCAATACAATATGCTTTGCAACTCGCCACACAACCATGATGCTTAGAGGTATGGCAATATGAGAAGCAGACTGCATAACATTCAACATCTGATTAGCTTGTTAGCCAATGTATCGTTATCAGGGTAAATATTGCCAATAAAATATTAGGCCATAGTGTAGTACTAGATAGTCCTAATTCGCTAAATCCAGTTTGAATGTGTAAGCACCGAAAGGACAAATCCATTTATGACCTTACTCATGGTTATGCAATTTATGTAACTACAATCTAAAAAAACAAAATTTTCTATATGCCATCATATTTAACAATTTGTATCTAAATGAAGCGTGAAAAAAAGAAGTTAGAGTCGTTTCTCAAACCAGAAAATATACGGCTATGTTGGTACTTTCTATTTGTGTGTGCGTGTGTGTGCGTGCATGCGTGTGTGCGTGCATGCGTGTGTGCGTGCATGCGTGTGTGCGTGCGTGTCGGCGTGCGTGCGTGTCGGCGTGCATGTCTGCGTGGATGCTAGAACCATGATATCTGGCAACAAGAACACATCACAGCATGCTTAAAAACCACTATGATCTCACATTTTAGCTGTTATAATGCTTACCACATAACAACTGAGCCTCTGAACCCTGTCTGGATGATGAATATATTGTTTCAGCCAAATGATTTGCTATTTAGAGGAGCAGGTCATTTGTAATAATGAGCCAGTATACCTAATGTAATGATGTGTATGGAAAAAAATAAAAAGGGGCGAAGTGGAAAAGACCAATTTTACAAGCTACACTTGAACAAACCAGGTAAATGACACAATTAGAGATATAAATAAAAGGTTTCACAATGTGACGTGACTAACACAAAGACAATGGAAAAAGCTCCTCAGTCATCTGAAGAATGACCCATTATTCATTCAGATCTTTCACAAAGTTTAAATTGCCTGTGAAAATCAGGCTGACCATAGTGTGAAAAGGCCACATAGATACTGATCAGAAAGCCATAGCATTATAGCTGCTAAAAAGGAGCATGTGGAGTCAGCTTTGAGTAACATCACAGATGTGATACTGCTGCCTAGTACTGCTTCAGCTCCTGTCTAAAAACTTGCTGTGTGTACCTGAGCACATGAAATCATGGTAGCAATAGGAAGTGGTTTTGAGTAAAACTCCAAAAAAATTTTTTTCAAGCAGTTTTGGATTTGAACTAATATTAGCGGAGGTAATCCAATCCTTGCTTCAACTTTTTCAATGTAAAGAGCTTCTACCCAAACAGAATTTATCCTGCTGAATTCACCTTGATCTAATGAGGCTACAGACCAGCAAAAACGGAGGAGCAACTGGCAAGAATGAGCAGCTGTCTAACATCTAAGCGCGTCACGCCTCCCTTTGCTCAGTGGTGCGAGACCATGTCCAGCTGCAGGCAGAGCGCTCTGCTGGGTTGGACCTTGCTCTTTCTGTGAGCTTTGCTGTGCATCTTGCCACTCCTCACGCCACAAGCCAGTGCCCCATTCTGAACTCTGACAGTCTGACCTCCAAACAGTCAGCCCTGGTGTGAGCACCGTCCATAAATCTAGCTTTAGGAAACCGAAAAGAAGGGGATGAACTGTATACTATCCTTTTTGATATCTTCAGAGAAGTTAACCAAATTGTCAAAATAATCTTAACAGCATTTAGATAATGAGGTTACTCATTTTCATAGACGGCGCTAACTGCCAAACAAATCATCCAATGGGGAAAATAACAGAAATGTGTGTTTTGTGTCTAATTGTACAGTTTTAGAAGGGGGCACGTCGTAAACTGTCACCATGCCGACGACCTGGGAAACGAAGAGCATGACCTCTTCAGGCTCACAGAAAAAAGCTACCCAGGAGCCTGACCAGTGATGCACCCAAGAGTGGGAGTTTGGAGAGACCACCAGCCAGTCTCCACCAAATTATAATAATAAAAAAAAAATTCCATTTCACTCTCTCATTTATAGGAAAAGGTTTTAAAGCATGTTTCACTTTCAGAAAACCTTTTTTTTTTTTTTTAAACTAAATGACATCATCTGCTAATGACCGCTGGCCAACACCATGCAGTATACATTGGATTTTATACCTTCCAGGGAGATCCAGGAAAACTTGGATAAACGTTTGCCCTTTCCACAGAGCAAAAAAAAAAATTAAAATAAAAAAAAAAAAAATCTAGCTACAGTTTCATGGGACACTTTGAACCCAAACTCAAATTTCAGTTTGTTGTGTAGACATTGTACAGCAAGTCAGTAAATTGCAGGAAAAGATACATAACATTTAAGGACTAATATTACCCGTGACCTGACCTGAAAAAGCGGTAGGAGATGGATTGATGGATTATCAACCATGTGACTTTAGTGCAACTCACAACTTCATAATGCAGTACTGACCAATTCAGAAAGTCTACTGAGTCACCAATAGCCTATCAGCAGAATCTCCATTTAAGTCATTTGTTTGAAACCTCTTAATTTAGTGAACGGGCCACATGAGAAAAACAAAACGACCTGAGAAAGTAACCTGCTCTTCATCTATTTGCCACGCACAGCACTATTATGTTCTCACTAACCCGTAAATATACTGTTAGGCAAACACAGTGTACCAGCCTCAGTCTTCAATAAATGAAGACATTTACACTAACGGATAAAATTGTGAAGGTCATGAAAGCATTTCTCCTAAACCAAAGAATAAAGACATTACTACTTTTTGACACTGTTAACGAGTTATTTTAATTAAAATAAGTATCAATATTAATTATATTGGCGTCAGTAGCAGAAGTACAACACAATGGCATTGTTAGTATAGACAGAATATATCGACTGACATATTTAAAACTAGGTATCATTACCAATAAAATCGTTGTTTCTTATTTTGCTAGAATATAAAATTAATTAGCCTACAGGAAAAATGTGCTTTATTCCATCTGTCATCTTGATTCTGACATTTCTAAGTAAAATCATACCACTTGTTAACCTACGGGTCTGCTAGTATAAAGGTGTTCAGTTATAATAAAAGTAGAAAATTATATGTGCAATAAACTCGAAAATTCAGCGGCCAGTTTTAAGAAGTGTAACAAAATGTCATCGTGCAAGATTAACATGTCGCTAAGCATCAATGTTATTTTGAATTGAACTTGGGTATATTATTTTCTGGACATTTTTAACCAATTAATTGCTTTATATTCTTCGGTTAATATGAACATTGTTTTAGATCAGCCTCTGCGAAACATCCCAGGAACCACTAACGCTCTAACTGGTAGCCTAATATATTTCGGACCGCCTGGTTACAGAACAAACCTTAACATATTTTTTACCCCGTGCCTACCACTGCTTATATTTTCCTTGATTACCAGCAACAATAAAAAACAATAACAATGATGTTTTATGATTAAGTATTACTGCGAAACTTTGAAAAGTTTATCTTTAAAACAAGGCGCAACATTATGTAATAAATATCTACTACGGTCAACGCAAGAAAACTATTCACTTTATCTTTATGAAGATAGAAAACCACTATTCAAATATTAGTCATATAATAAGAGAATAAAACTCCGATGCCTTTCACTTCTTTCCGCATATCTAGAAGGTTTTACCAACGTGACATACCTGCTCTTTGGAAATACAAGGCAGCGAAGGTCTCCGGGACGATTTACAGCTGCCATAGTAGCTGGCCGATGTTTCCCCCAGAGAAAAGCAGCTGGACCGTCTCGGTCGGATCACCGGCACCTTGTCCTCCACAGCAGGGGTCCGCTGCGACGGCGCATCTCGGTGCGGGAAAAGGCGGTCGAAGCAGAGAGCCAGCAGAGCACCGGAGACCCCGGCTAAGCAAGCCAGCGAGGGTCTCAGGTGCGAGGACAGGCACAGCAACCACACCAAAGTAGCGAAGAGCAAAAGCAGGACGCTGTGTTTGAGTTTCAGCGTGGGGATCAGTGTGAGTGAGCCCACGCAAGCCAGCACGGAGAGAAGTCTGCCCATCACACGCATATGGTGCTCATCATCCCCTGCTGCCTGCCAGAAATGCAGGAGCAAGAAGTCGCCGAAGAAGCACACGGCCGGCAACAGCAACCAGAGCCAGTATCCGTCTCTTCTCTTCCTCTTTGAGTATAAGGTGAGGAAGAAGAAAACGAGGCTTATTGCGAAAAGTGGAGCGATACGCTGTCCGAAGCCCGCAAGAAAAGTCAGTGGATCTGAGAAGCCGTACTTACTCCGCAAGTACGTACATGTAAGCAGGGACACCGCAAAAACTGCAAATGCGCCCGCATAAAGCACGGAAGCTCCCAGTTCTTTTGAGCCAAGCACGTCAATCTTACAACATCTGTACACTTTACATAAAATTCCCTTTCGGTGGTCTTGTTTTAAAGGAGTCACACAGCTCTTCACGTAGCCGTTCCTGTTCGCGTTACCAGCGCCGTCCTGGTGCTTGACTTTACAATGGAAAATATCTCCCTCTTCTTTCAAAGCCATGTTCCCAAAGTATATCCTTTAAAAGTTCCCTTTTTCCAACTTATTAATGTGTTAACGCAGTCCTACAAGCGCGTCCCATGGTCACTGGAAGGTAGTCGAGCATTTTGGGTAAAATTAAAAGAAGGTGGAAATGTTTTTCCTAGAAGATGATTCTCTCTAGCACCACCAACAGGTTAAAAATCAAACTCCCGATAGTCTCAATGAACTTGACAGAGGCGTGCATTTTTAGTGCCATTTATGAGCGATTTCACTTTTTTTTTTTTTTTTTTTTTTGCTTTAATATTAAACCCCAAAAGCTGCAGCAACTATCATTGCTGTTCTGGTCATGTATAACACATGAATTGGTGACCTTAACAATCCCCCACCTCCCTGGCACCACCTACAACTATGTATGTATTTTTTGACAATATGAGAAAGAAGTTTAATTGTAATTAATGTTTGATTTCTCGGATCAATTCAACTAAATTACTTTGACATAAACGATGCACAAATGTGCATATAATTTTGTATTACCTAATAAAAACCGCCGCGTATATTCATTTGATGTCTTCAAACGTTGCCGTTAACTCTTTGCTGTTATCCAGTATCAACGACGGCATTCGTGCTTTAAACTACAGATAAATAGAACAACTTAAAACAGTAAATACACTAACTTTCTTGAGTATTTTTCTGTGATCTGTTAGTTATGTCTATAGCGGCTCCAAAGCTCCACGAAAAGCAAACGAACGTCGAGAGCAATTTGTAAAGGCAAGCAGGTTGTAGATACACGCTGAATAAAACGGTTGATTTTACTCTGATGAAAATGTTTCCGATAGAACAAGCGAATTTTAATATGTGACCCCTATTATAGTAAGCGCTGACTATTCAGTTTAACTTAATTTGTTTTATTCTGATTTTTGCGTCACACGGGATGGACAGTGATTAACTATATAGAAAGACTTCCAGAATCAATATTATAATTAAAATTAACTTCAAAACTTGTGTTTAGATTTTTATTTTTGTATTTTCCAACTTGTTCGTAACTAAATGAAGGGTGCTGCGGAAGTGATTTTGTTAACAGTTATCCAACTTCTGACATGTTTTCTCACATGTCTGTTTCGAAACCCGGGACTTAAAATTTAAAATACTGTTTTATTATTATTATTATCATTATTATTATTATTTTATTTTTTTATTATTATTATTTTTTTAATCACCAAAATATACAATGATTTAAGTTGCGGCTTATTTTACTGTATGTTTCGCTAGTAATTCATCGTTTGTAAATCCAGTGAAGCATTCCTTGACATATTGTTACTGGCATGTTTTCGGTAAAGTAACAGAGTAATTGCGAAATTATATTTTATTACTAAGGTGGCTACGAGACTGCCAACCAATATCACATATGACTGACATGAACAAATGAATGAATGCACTTATTGTTATACTAAAATTGGGATAACTATCAAGTAGCTCCATTTTTGTTTCGTAAAAAGTAGTCTATGACAATAATATTGTCTGGACTCCTACCTTACATGTTTTTTCGTTGCTGTTGTATTTTTTAGATGTGCGTTCCTGAATTGTACAGATGTTTCCCCTAGTGAAATGTTTTATTTGAAAAGGTTATTATTAATGCCCTGCTAGTTTAGATTTGTATTAACATCCTCTTTACCGTCTCAATCAAATTAAGAACGCTAGAGGCCGCGAAATAAGATTCTGCCAATGTAGGGAACTCTGCTTGAAAGTGTCATTTTTGTACTATTCATGGAAGGTCTAGAATTATTAAATGCTACTGGTATATGATGCTTTCCATTTTAAGACTAAAGGTAAAATTTATATATTAACGATTTTGACCAGATAGCTATTTGTTAAAATTGTCATAACAGAATTTATTCTCCAAATTTGACAAAATATTTCTGTTCATTAATAAAAGACAATTTACATAATTGTTGCCCATGCAGAAATATTTACCTTATAAACCAAGTTGATACCAAATTTTGGTTAATGCACATATTTTCAATATGAGGGAGAATATAATATTTTATAAGTTTCTGCTTAAAGATGCTGTTTAGCATTTTGTTGCAATGTCTTATCATAATTAGGACAGTATCCTTATTGCCTTGCTTGGATACTCAAAGTTTATCAATCAGCAAAAGTTAGGACTGAAAACACAGGGATGCTTTGCAGTCTTTGCAGTACTGTACCTTGCGTGCACATCACTTTTGACAAAATCATCAGCTAAATATATAAATGTTTTTTTTTTTCACTTGTATATAGTGAGAAAATATTATTTTCAGTGCTGGTTCCAAATTAAAGTGAAGCCATGAGATACATTCCAAACATTGGCTTTCCAGGGAGCTTAGTCAAAGCTACCTGCTGATCTGAAGAAAATTCTCCACGGTAACAACCACATGGTCATCTGCATCGCAGGCCTCAATACAGAAGCAAGATTTCCAACAGCATCATCAAAAGTACTGATGTCGCCACAGTTTTAGGGCTAATCACTTCAGCTTCCTACTGGGTGCTGGGAGGGAGCAAAAACGTGGACTATCTGGGGGTCCCTGAAGATCTGGTTGGGAAATGCTAGTCAACAAGGATATGAAATTCACAGTCCATGGTGATGATATTTACCCATTCCTTCCGTCCGCCTTGAAGAGAAGTCTCAAAGAAGGGTGTGTGTGTGTGTGTGTGTGTGTGTGTATATGCATGGTGATTAAAGCTCTGTGGAATGTGGCGTGTAGCCTCCATCTGAATTATTTTTTATTTAAAAGCTAAAAACTAGTGTAGATGGGAATCCAACACAGTCATTAAAATGTAAAAAACAAAACCTGTAAAAGTGAACACAAAGCAGTCTGCCCAGAGAGGTTTGTGATGTGTAAAAGGAGCTGGTCCTTCTTTGTGTGCTACAGGTCACCCATTCCAGCAGAGGAGGCTGCAGGACAGTGAACCACAACAGGTGACCTCAACACCCCCCCCTCCCTGGCACCACCCACAGCCATGCATCCTATCCTCTCTATCCTTGGCCTCCACCAAATTACCTGGTTCCCTGTTTTTGTGGCTATAAAGCCAAATATACAAATAAAATTTAAAGATATTTTCATTAAAATGACTATGTCTGTATGCCATAATTTTAGTGTAATCATATTTCTACTACATATTCAAATACTATTTGCATTGCACACTGAGTGTGAAAGAACACTTAACCTTTTGGTGTACCATTGTGGTGAAAGTGGTGTAAGGGTGCCAGGCTGGCTGCCAAATGAACGCATTGGCAAACATAACACTTGATTAGTGTCAGAACTATGACTAGTACACATACAAACACACTGTACCTGCTCAGCTAGCTCTAATTAAACAGACATTTGTTTGACTACTCAGTAACAAATTCTCCTATCTACTACTGTACACAAAATGTGCAGTTAAACAAATGGTTGTCCAACATGCTTTTATTTGTGATTGGTCACAGTAGCTTGTAATGTTAGTTTGGGCCACATACAGCACAAAATAATTACATAATAAGTTGACAAAGAGGCATTTCTGCCATGATCATATGATGGTACCCTGTACTTTCTATATCACTGGAATATTTGAAATGCAGTTCTATTCCTTGGTAAGATTATAGTTACATTGTAATAATGTATTGTTGTTACCATTGACCTTTCATAATGATACTTCTATGTTACTAATAAATTAAGTTTACATACTCTGTGCTGTACATGAATTTACAGTTGTCATATAATTAAATATACTTAAAGACTTAGACATTCAAATATTTACTATTAACTTAAAATGCCGGATAGTTTCATTCCTACAGATAGAGATCACTTTAAAGTTATCACAAACCATCCTATTAATCAAACAGCAATAAATAATGACTTTGTATATTCTAAACAATGGGAAGCAAGAGAGTTTTACTCTCCATAAAAAGTCAAGGGTTATACTTCAAAGTCCAGGGTGTAGCCCTGCCTGGTGCCCTTTGCTGCCTAGGACAGACTCCAGCTCCTCCCTGACCAGGATAAACCATTGGAAGATGGATGAATGGATGGACGTGCAAGAAAAACGTTAACTAGAGAAGGCAACAGCAAAGGCAATTCATACTCATACATAGTCATACAACCACTTGAAATGCTCTGTATGAAAACACATTAAAGTTTCCAGCTTTGTTATAAAGGCAGCAAGCAATATAGGACTTATTAATTGGTTTCATGGTGCTAGAACCTGACGCCTCAAAAACAGTCACTTCGCACATGTTAAATGACTAGCTTAGCCAATGTAAATTCTTTTAATAAAGAATTATGTAGAATGTCGTAGCACCATATTGCGGTATCCGATCTCTGAAATGTTCTTTGGGGAGCTTTCGTTAAAATCGCCTATAGAATGCGAAAAGGTTACAGATTGAAGCAGCAGGATGCGCTTTAGCCTCGTTCTGTTTGGTCGACGCCGCTGCCCGTAGTATCGATGTGGCCCACTGAGGAGTTCCACGTCAGAGACACGGCCGGTGGCAGCCGGAGACACATCATAGGAAGAGCACAGGCGGTTAACTGTCTGGAAGGTAATAAATGGCTAGTTCATAAAAAAAGAATATACAATTCCACCTTGTTAAGTAGTCACATGTTGTTTTGTAGCCTTCTCCTGTCGTTTTTGGTTTTGTCCTATCAAACTGTGTGGCCAGATTCAGCAGTATAGTCTTTGTCATTTATTTTCTCGCTAGCTTGCTTGCTATTTGCTAGCCAGGTGAAAGTGAAATAAGTGAACTTACTAAATTTACAAAACCACCAGCAAGATAATTATTAGCTGCCTATTTCATTAAAATTGCGATGTGAATATTTTGCATAAAGCCTGGAGCATTGTGTCTTTTTTTTGTTTTAATAGCAGCTTGGCTAATTAATGTGTTCCGTTCATTCACAGGCCAAGTCTAGATAAATTCTTCTGTAGCTGGTAGCACATGAACGTGGCTCTTAGTGTCTCTATAGTATTTAAATTCGTTTAAACATAAAATGAACTGATTTCGATTTGTCAACTGCTTAACCAAGACTGCTAGTTACGTGGCTGTTTTTCGTAGTGTCATTAGGTAGATGGGTCGACCCGCGTCACTAAATCAGCGACAGGATGTTTATTATTATTATGGATTTGTTTTTTTCTTTGTCATTGCATGAAATGATATAGTTGTTGTAGCCTAAATTTATAAACTCGCCGTTATTAAGGGGAACATTACTGGCGATTTTAACTCTGTCTTATAGTATTATTTTATAAACTAGAAGTGTTCTGGTGGAAGTACTACTGTATATATAATAAACTCTACCTCCTCATTTTATAATCCAGCCAACCTTTTTTGATTATTACCTACAGACCAACTGTAACTTTTATATTGAATTACCATTATTCATGCAGGCACTTAAAGATCATAGCTTAGTAAAAGCTGTGTATATATATATATATATTATATAAAACAGATACAAATACAGATAGACTAAGGCCATGTGATCATGTATATAGGTATGTTGATTCACATAGGCTTTTTTTCTCTTACAAAAGTTCTCTTACTTCATTGGCAGAGAGTATTCATTAGAGGTGCCTAAGAAGAACAGCTTGGCACAATGACAGCCGCGGAAAATGTGTGTTACACTCTCATAAATGTTGCGTCGGACTCCGAACCTCCATCGGAAATCAGTCTCAAAACGGATCTAGGTAAGATGATTCTGTCATTGTTGGGAAAATTAGAACCAAATAGAATATTTAATCATCACTAAGCAACATTCTACTTCTATTGTTTGTGTAAATGAATATTCAGCCTTATTGACGTACAGTATTTTTGATGGTTACAAGTTATGTTTTTGTGGTTTCATATAGAAAAGGGGGAGATCAAAGCAAAAACTGAAGCGCTGAAGAAGGTGATCATCATGATCCTGAATGGGGAGAAGCTGCCTGGACTGCTGATGACTATCATCCGCTTTGTCCTCCCGCTGCAAGACCACACCATCAAGAAGTTGCTCCTGGTCTTCTGGGAGATCGTGCCCAAGACCACCCCAGATGGCAAGCTGCTGCAGGAGATGATTCTGGTCTGCGATGCCTACAGAAAGGTATTGTTGGAGAGGCTGTAAAAAGAGCCACCTCAGTATGCAGCTGGCTGCAGCAGCCAAGCATAAGCACGATTGCACCCTTCAGTGGACATAAAGTTCCTCTATGTTCAGGTTTACAAACTAAAAAAAAACACCTGTTGCTCCATGCAAATAGTTTAAACATAACACGAAGTTATAATGTAAATTTCACATTTCCTTATCATTAGGTGTATCATTAGTCCATCGTAAAAGAAAAAAGTTTAAGCGTGAGGAAAATGGCACAGAAGTAACTAACCTAACAAAATGTTTTTGTTTTTAACGTGCAATAGTATAACATTATCAGAGAGAATTTTAATGACGTTACCTTTTCCGCTGATGCAAGATAAAACAAGGTCTCCAGCTTGATGTCTGCCAGTTTACGTTAGCTGGCAAGCTAGAAAAATTTGTTGCCCTGTCGTTTGTCATTTTCACATAAACCCTCTTTGTATTGAGCTTGAGGATCTCGGGTAGCAGAACGAATGCCAAGCCCCTATAATAAATGTCTATCTAACTTTGCTACAAATTTAAGAAACATACTAGTGGTGTTGCGAGCCGTACAGATCCCCGTGCCCCCCGGATACGGATAAACTGCAAAGATTAACCATGACTGTGTAAAATAGTTTTACTGTCGTGGTCAATTTTTAAAGTGTTACTGTGCACCATAAGGCCCGTTTGAGTCCAACTGAGCATGTACATGCAGTAGTAAATCGACTTCCAATCGCATTATCTGGGTGTTCTATTCCAACTCTGAGAAATTTGATTTAGTACAATTTCAGTTGAACTAACATGTTTACATGTACTTTGAAAGTCCAGTGTTAGTCGGACTATAATTCAACTTTCTTAGTGTGCATGTAAATGTACTGTATGTCGTGGCTTAAGTAGCAGTGATGCAACTAGCAAGGAATGCAGTGATAGTTTCACCCTATGATTTAAGGTACACTTTACACCCAACCTTACCCTCAAACTGGCGCTTAGCTGGTGCTGCCCACTACAGATGTCCATTGGGCCGCTGCTGGCTTTTCTCGGGTTCTCACTGAGAAAACTGCGCCTGCCCCTCTGCCTTTCCAGGACTTGCAGCATCCCAACGAGTTCATCCGTGGGTCCACGCTGCGCTTCCTGTGCAAGCTGAAGGAATCCGAATTGCTGGAGCCACTGATGCCGGCCATCCGTGCCTGTTTGGAGCACAGGCACAGCTACGTGCGCAGGAATGCTGTGTTGGCCATCTACACCATATACAGGTGCCAGTTTTTTATTTGGCTTCATGCTGGCCCTGCATGATTTCATTGGTTTAGTATGTAGGGAACTGATTGGAGAATGGAGAAAGTTCATATTATAATGTGATGTGTTATTCTTTTGTTTTTCTTTAAGGAATTTTGAGCATTTGATACCAGATGCTCCAGAGCTGATCCATGATTTTCTTGTCAATGAGAAAGATGCCAGTTGCAAGAGAAATGCTTTCATGATGTTAATTCATGCAGACCAGGTAAATGTCTGGGGTGAAAGGTTTAACCACAGTTTTGGGCTTTTATAAAACTGTTTAAAACATTACAATATTCTTATTATATACAGTGAAACTGGTCTAAGTCGCCGGCTTGTAACTCGTCAATGTGCACAAGTCGACGCTCAAGCAAAAGTCCCGATTTTTCCT
>JAODLC010000007.1:23966438-23978867 GCA_026781145.1 Hippopotamyrus pictus | reverse complement strand
GAGATAGACATAAGTCGCCGAAGTGTCGACTTAGGTGTATCTCGTCAATTCTCTAAATCGTCACTTTTAAGCTGGTCTCGCGAGTGTCGACTTAGACCGGTTTTACTGTATGTTTATTTATACACAAGTATTTTATTAATAAATGATTCTTTGTAATACTTTTAAATTTTGTGTGCTGCTGTAGACTGTTTTGTTAAAATTCAGCATACACTTTGAATACTACAATTTTCAATGACAATGTAATACCCTGCTTTCCATTTTTGTGTATGGTATTTCGATTACAAAGCGCATACACAAATAAGTGCCTGATTACTTGAAAGATAACATTTTGTGCCGTATTGAAATTAAATCAGTTTTTTCCAAGGTACAGTAATTTTATTTGTATGAGCCCTAACTGCTTCCTGCCTGTGCTCCAGGATCGTGCTCTGGACTACCTCAGCACCTGCATTGACCAGGTCCACACATTTGGAGACATCCTTCAGCTTGTTATTGTAGAGTTGATTTACAAGGTAAAAGGAGTATGAGTGAAGCTTTTATAGTATAAACATTGTAATAACCCTAGATTTTGGTGACTAAATTCTGTAGAGCTCTGTAAAGCTGCCATTTTTCTTGGTTAATATTTTTAATCCTTTGGTTTAGAGCTTTATATAAACAGTATATGTATCAGTGTTTGTAAGTGTTCCTTGTGCAATAATAGAAAACAGTTCTGCGGTACTTGGTGTTTATGCGTCCATGTACCGTGCTTTCCATCACTGTCCTGTCTGCTCGCAGGTCTGCCACGCCAACCCCTCAGAGCGTGCCCGCTTCATCCGCTGTATATACAACCTGCTGCAGTCCTCCAGCCCTGCCGTCAAGTACGAGGCAGCAGGCACGCTTGTCACCCTGTCCAGCGCACCAACGGCCATCAAGGTGAGTCTGCCAAGCCATGCTTAGACCCATTTGTACCAGGTTCTCAGTGCCTACTGACTTAATGGTCATGTGACCATCGGACCCTAACTGACGGACCCGTTCCTTGCAGGCTGCTGCCCAATGCTACATCGATCTGATAATCAAGGAGAGCGACAACAACGTCAAGCTGATCGTCCTGGACCGGCTGATCGAGCTGAAAGAACACCCCACTCATGAGCGTGTGCTTCAGGTGTTTTGACCTACCTGTGGGAAATCCCTGTCGGTAGTGAGAAAACTAGCCACCGTTGTGCTAGAACTGCAATATCAGAAACTATGAGCTGGTATCCTGAAAAGTGGATGTAATTGGTACAACCGAAAGTTCTCCGAATGTGTTTCTACAAGCTTTCATGATCGACATTGAGCTTCGACGTATAGGTTGGGCATGATTATGAAGTGCTTACTTCCTAATCAAAACTCTTTACTATGAATGTTGTCTTTATGCTCTCATGTATCGCTCAGGACCTGGTAATGGACATCTTGCGAGTTTTGACTACGCCAGACCTAGAGGTCCGGAAAAAGACCCTGCAGCTCGCTCTGGACTTGGTCTCGACGCGGAACGTGGAGGAGGTGTGTCTGCTTGGTGTGCGAGTTGCTTTAGTTGTCTGATATAAACTTATGCTCTAGCCTGGCTCGTCTTTTTGGGTTCCTAGCTGGTGATAGTTCTGAAGAAGGAGGTCATCAAGACCAACAATGTGACGGAGCATGAGGACACAGACAAGTACAGACAGCTGTTAGTGCGCACCCTACACTCCTGCAGTGTGCGCTTCCCTGACATGGCAGTCACCGTCATCCCTGTGGTGAGTTAGCCCACCCCGGGGTTATGGGTTGTCATCGGAGATGTACTTCACTATGAATGTTCACATACACTCACACCCTACCACCCAGGCTTAACTGGTTCCTAGAAACCTCTCAGATAATGCCAACTCGAATAACAGGAATCCATTTCCGTTATTTCTTAGGGGCAAAATAATATTTAATTCCAAGTGCTTCCAAGAAACCCTAATCTCCCCAAAATATCCCTAACTCTCAAAAATACCAATTTCAGCACATTTCCTAGTGATTGTAACAGACATTTAATAATCACCTTTATGTAACAAATGAAAAGAAAAAAACAATTTACCAGCTGCAATGGGCTATCACTGTAATGATTTGTTATTGCGAATTGGTACGTGTGCAAGTTTGGCATACTTCTCCACAGTGCTTCGCTACGTTCAGGTGGCACTCGACAAACCTGGACTACTTCCCTCCGATATCAGATACAGGTGTTAAATATATGCGGCTCGTTTAGGCCGGAGCTCAGGTACCGCAGTGTTTATTTAAATGGTCTATTGAGGCAGTGACTTGACGAGGTGTTTGTCTGCCAGCTGATGGAGTTCCTTAGTGACTCCAACGAGGCAGCCGCAGCTGACGTCCTGGAGTTTGTGAGGGAGGCTGTCCAGAGGTTCGAGGGCTTAAGGCCGCTCATCATTGAGAAGATGCTGGAGGTCTTTCATGCCATCAAGACTGTCAAGTAAGGCCCCAGAAAGAGCGGAGTCACATGATCAAATGGGAGGGGAGCTAATGAAGCGAGCCATTACAAATAAAACCTGGCTACACTAATGTATGACACTGGTGACAGTGGTACTTTGTGGTTTCAGGATTTACCGGGGGGCGCTTTGGATTCTGGGAGAGTACTGCAGCACCAAGGAAGATATCCAGAGTGTCATGACGGAGGTCCGCCGGTCCCTCGGAGAGGTTGGTCTGTCACGGGCTTGAATTCTGTTCCAACACCAGGAGGACTTTTCTTTCATCACTGATAATTTATCTGCCTAATTTGGCAAAACACAGTTCAGGGACGTCCATGTACTCTGCTTCAGATCCCGATAGTGGAGAACGAGATAAAGAAGGAGCTGGGCGAGGTTAGGCCAGAGGAGGAGCTGAGTGCAGGACCCACCCCGAAGCTGGTGACGGAGATGGGCACCTACGTCACACAGAGTGCGCTCAGCTCCTCACGGCCCTCCAAGAAGGCAGAGGACAGGTAGGAGGCTCTGACCACATGTGGGCCCAGTGTCACGGTCCGATAGCTTACGTGTTCTGCAGTGTGTAACGTGACGTCATGCATGGCGAGAGGCAGAACTGCAAGCACAGTGAAGCCCAATTAGTTGTGTTTGTGGTATATTCAGTTTATTTCAGAACACATGATGATAATGAGGTAGAAGCACAGAATATTAGCTGTATTTCTGGTGATGTTTTTCATACATCCTAAGCCATGTTGGAACAGTGTATCTGTTTGTGTTTGGCCCCCCAGTTACAGATGAGCGTTAAATTTATGTTGAAGTTCGGGGCGTAACTATACACAATTCACAGTTCAGTAAAAACCTCAACTTTGGATTCAGTTTGGTGCAATTTGGGTACAGCAGAAAAACAGAATTTGTTTTGCAGTTATTAAAATTGCAAAAACTCTGTTAGAACAGTCTTCAACCAAAGGCAGTGTGTCTATCAACATGCCTGAATAACAAAATCTAAGGGATGTCATGTTACTGTAAAAAATACTATAATGAAGTAAATCCTTTGTTCTCCAGTACAGAGTATGGTCCGTTTCTGTAGCGATAAGCACACATATCTTTAATTTTATTTGAGCTTGGTGTGAATTTCCTGTAATAAGCACCTTAGATGCACAGGGAGACTAACTTACTGAGGTTGTTTCTGCCTTATTCTGGCCTTACACACACTCGTATGATGTCATCGCCAGCAACATAACCAAGTTCAGTGTAACAGAGCCGACAGAAAGTTTTGGTCTTATCAATTGCTCTCTCCCCATCCGGAACATTAACCACAACAGCCACACAAACACGGCTATAATTAGCATAATGTTTTCCATATTGAACAGAGTTCCACCCATGTCAATAAATGTATTCCTTCATTTTATCGCGTGTGCCGAAACGGAAATGATGTGCTGAAAGGTCCATGATGAATATGTGTACCGTTACGGCCCTAGTTGAATTTAGTATTTTGTTGCTTGTTCCTTACACGGTGTAACTGCCTCAAACCAGAGATGGGGACTCGAGTCTGAAGTTACACAAACAAAGACTTGACTTGGACTTGAGTGTTGTTGTTGTGACTCGTGAACAATGTTCATTTCATGGAATTATTTATTTCATTATTTCATTCATTTCAGTTTTTTCAGTGTGTTATGGGAAAATCGAAGGCAGACTGAATATTTCCCTCCCTTGATATTACATGCAACGTAACACATGCATGCAGACACAGATTTCAAATCAACATGGACCATGGTGACGGCAAGTTGTTATTGCATTTGGTTATAAAGCCTTCACACAGATAGCTAACAAGCGAATGACCACTTGCAAAGTGTGTGGCATCAGGATAAATGATGCCGGCTCAACTACGTCCTACTTCATCAGGCACCTCAAAACACACAAGGGATAGGTCAGTCACTTGGTTAGGTGAAAGGGAAACTTAGCGCGTATGGACAGATAACGTTACCGCTAGCAAACTAATCAAACCACAGTTGTAGGCTATACAGATTACATGCAGATTACGGCTTTATTGTTAAATTAAATGGGTGGGGAACATCTCACTACGTTCGAGCTTAGGCTACCAGCAAGTAGCAGGCCAATAGAATCCCTATACTCTGCTACCAGTTACCAGATGGTAATGGATGTAGTCTATTGATGTAGCCTAACGTTAATCCTATGCATTAATCGCTGTTTTAGAATAGGCTACTGTTATGATATCAGTGCACCTGGTAAAACTCCGTTCAGCTGCCCAAGTGTTTATTCAGGAAAAAATATTAAAACGTAACGTCTGAAGAATTTCTTTCAGAACGACAATCACAAAAATATTGTAGGCCTATTCCACTGCAGTATTACTGTTAGTATTGCTCTAATATTACTGCAGTAAATGTCTTTTTTTTTTGGACAGTAACAAACTTAATGTATACAAAATAACCTACTGGATTTTACTGCAAAAATGCTATATGGTCTAAAAAATATTGCAGCAATGCAGTTAACATAAAATATCAACAGGGTTTTTTAATTTTTTTATTTTTTTGTAAAGGTACTTCCACATCTAGTATTTTGTCTATATACGACAATATTGGCTTTATTAGCAATATTTTATAGTAAGCAAGTAAATTATTTTACATGTTTATCATGCACCATCACAGAACCAGACTTAGTGCAAAGACACTGTCAGAATTAATGTTTTTGAAATGCAGCTATTCTGTTGTCTAAACCTTTTTGCGGGATATAGATCATGTTTAAAGGTTTGTTACCACAGATGTTTTGGTGTAGATGTGTTCGTCACCTTTTGGCAGACGTTCCAAAGGTTAGAACATAAGAACATTAGAACATAAGAACTATACAAATGAGAGACATTCGGCCCATCAAGGTTGTTAATGTATCCTGTGGTATTTATTTTAAAATACATTTATCAAGTTCAAACAAAGCTTGCATGTTTCTTCACATTGCACATTGAAGTAGCCTTCCTAAGTGACCATGCTCTGATCAATTTTGACTGTAGTGTATAATAATAAATGACAGTATAGTACATGCTTTCAATCCAAAACATACAACAATGCAGTATTATCTCAGATAGCATCTGATGAGAGAACGTTCATTTCAGTCATTTGAGACTTGAGACTTGACTTGGACTTGGAAAAAATGACTTGTGAACATCTCTGCCTCAAACCTGCAATCCATCAACATCAGTAGACTCTTGAGTGATGTGTTGTCAAGCCTTAAAAGCTTTTAGTCATTGCGTCTGTTGGGGGTGAAGTTTCTATCTTTAGTTTCCTCTTTAAAAAGTGACATGCTTACTCAATTGAATTTAAGTCAGATAAGTGACTTGGCAGAAAACTGTCTTTTTTCTTTCAGATGAACTCATGCTTAATTGTGTTGTATGTTTTATTGCAGGGAAATTCCTTATAATAAAACAGATGATCATTCAAAGAAATTTGAATATTAATTACAATTATTAATTACAGACCCAGACCATCATCGCGCAGTAGGATAAACCACAACCAGTTGTGAAAAATCAAACCTACAACATTAACCTACTACTGTAAGGAGGAAAATGATGAAATAACATATTATAACACATTTCTATCTATTTAGCTACATACAGGGCATAAACGCAGTACCAACAACAAAAAAAATGTCTAAACTATGACATGAAATTTATCTATTGAATGATTGATATTATACGGCACAGATTTGGTACAGTACATTCAGTCCTTTCCCTTTTTCAACTTCCTGATGAGTACCAGTACCTAAAGTGCCAAACCAACTGGGGTACTTTTTTTGCCGGAACTTGAAAACGCTCTCTGTATCAATTGGTTATGCAAATAGCTTACCTCTGAAACACAATACAACCTTGAAAAAAGTTGCAAAGTCAGAAAACAATGATAAAGCAAAAAAAAAAGTAGTAAAAATGGATGCGTGGATAAATGAAGAGACCCAAGCTTAAATTGCAATCAAGTCAGGAGAACAGACACTACACGATCAGGATGGCATAACAAGAAATAAAGTATTTTGTATAATATCCTAGGACAGGATGGTATTGTAAAATTTTCAAAGATCACAATGTGATTTTATTGTAATAAATATTGGTGTTTTCATAAAGCAAAAAGGATTTCAACATAAATTTCTCACAAAAACCATCTAGGAGTAATTTAAACAGCAAGGATTGAAACTTCAAACGTTTATATTAGATAATTTTGGAAAGGAATAATCATTTAAAAAATAAAGTTGGTACCTTGTGCAGTGGAAAAGTCTTGAATGCATAAAATAGCTTACAACTTCAGTTGCTTTTCCATTGCACCGTGTACCGTACTTTTGGTACTTCAAGGTGTTGGTTTTCCACTGGCGAAAAACTGATACAAGTACTGAATGACATCACAATGTCAGGTAGGGTATTTTTTACTAAATTTGAAAAATGGCTATGGTATATTATAGGGCTGGATGATACGTGATATTAATACCAACATTGTATGCAGTTCTTGCATCGTTAGCCAACTAGAATAGGCTTTTTCTTACCTTCAGTTCTGGTTTTGCAACTTTAATGATTATTCATTTTTAAAATATTCTATTATATATTTGAAAATCAGTTTAAAGTTTACCTCCGCTGTATTTGCATGAGCGCTGCATGTGTTCTCCGAGACTATCATAATCATTTTCGTCCTTGCTGTTTAAATCACTCCTAGATGGGGATAAGAAACTTTTTTGCTTTATAAACATTCCATTATTTATTAAAAGTCACATTGCAGTATCTGAAAAATTTCCAATACCGTGCTGTCCTAGTATTTTATACAAAATACTTAATTTCTTGTCATGCCGTCCTGATCTTGTTGTATCTGTTCTTCTAACCAGATCGCAATTAAAACATGATGCAGTGGAAAAGCACCCAATTTGTCCTTGCATACATTAGAATTGAATTTTTTTTTTATTTTTACTTTATCATTGTTTTCTGGGTTTGCAGCTTCAGCGGTTGTATTGTGTTTCAGAGGCAGACTATATTTGCATAACCAGTCGATAAAGAAAACAAAGTGGAAGAGGATTCCAGTGGCAACCTGTGAAGCTCTAGTGCAGGGGTGTCAGACTCCAGTCCTGGGGGGCCACAGCCATGTATAGCTTGGTTCTTTCCCTGTTCCACCACAAATGATTCAGCTTAAGAGCTGTATGGTAATTAGCACAAGGAGTTGAATCAGGTGTGTTAAATGAGGGGAAACCCAAAAATGTGTGGGGCTCTGGCCCCCCAGGACTTGAGTCTGACACCTCTGCTCTAGTGAACTCCCTTTTGTTGCCCGCGGTTTAGACATTAATGGCTGTGTGTTTAGTTATTTTGAGGGGATGGCAAATTTACACTGTTATACGAGCTGTATACTGACTACTTTACATTGTATCAAAGTCTCATATCTTCAGTGTTGTCCCATGAAAAGATATAATACAATATTTACAAGAATGTGAGGGGTGTACTGATTTTTCGGCTAGCTCAGTTAGTTTATGGCAGTTTGTCCCTAGAGGCAGATCCCATAAAGTGACTAGGGCAATTTGGCAAAACAAAATGAGAAACCGTGCGTTAGATGGCTTAATGGTTGATTACATACATTTTCAAAAATGTATAATGTGGATTATTGCCTCTGAAAATACAGATTTTTAAGATTTGGATTTTATTCAAAGAACAAAGTTTGACCTTCCAGCCCTAGTATGTTTTGGGTTGTTATCTTGATGCATTATGAGCACTTTTTTAGATATGGAAACACAAAACTATTGAGTATATTTTAGAATCCATTCTGCTGCTTCCATCATTTCCATCATCAATAGAAAGTGGTGAGCTTGCTGTGCATGCCTAGACCATGAGACCCCACCCCCTCATACTTCACAGAGGGTGGTGAGCTTGCTGTGCATGCCTAGACCATGAGACCCCACCCCCTCATACTTCACAGAGGGTGGTGAGCTTGCTGTGCATGCCTAGACCATGAGACCCCACCCCTTCATACTTCACAGAGGGTGGTGAACTTGCTGTGCATGCCTAGACCATGAGACCCCACCCCTGACGTCCCTTTGACGTCTTCAGTCCCTCTTCCTCCACACCTGTCCCTTGCTATCGCTTTGCTCATAAAACACTTCCAGCCCATCTTTCATCCTCTGTCTTTTCCTAGGGTCCAGTAATGGTCTGCATCTTCTACTCTAGCCTTAGCTGTATTTCTCCTCTTTCAGTAGAGTCTGGGAATCATGGTACTTCTACTCCTGCACTCTGCAAATTGTTCGCGATTCCGTTGGCTGTTTAATTTAAAGCTTCTAATGACATTTCTGTCAACAGATGCTTTAATCTTCCTTGGACATATTGCTTACTCCTTTGGTATTTTTCAGCTATCTTTTACTTTTTGTCAAGTTTGCGATGTCCAGTTGTTTTGTATTAGTAATAACTGAGGTTTGCCTTAATCTCAAAACCAGACTCAAAAAGAAAATTCCAATAGCTACAACTTCACATGTCTTATATGTGTGCTTTTAATAAATAATAATAATAATAATAATAATAATAAGAATAATAACAATAAGAATAATAATAATAATAATGGATACTTTATTGATCTCCATGTGGAAATTCTCTTCATGCTTCCTCCACCTGCTTTCTGTAGGTGAGAACAAGCTGGTCGCAAAAGCCACCCATAGCAGTGCCCGGGGAGCTGGGGGTTAAAGACCCACAGACATTCTGAGGCCGGGCTCGAACCAGTGACCTTCTGGCCACAAACGCAGAGGCTTAGCCCACTGAGCCACACGCTGCCCCAGCTATGGGGCAGGTCATTCAAAAAGACAGGAGTTACCAAAAAAAAAAACATAATGGTCTATCATAATCGCAGTGCATGAAAGCATTGCTCAGAAGCATTTGCATCTATTTGTCTAAAATATAAATATCATGAATAGGCCACGAGTTTAATTTTACTTCATTGCCTCAATATGTTTCTCCTTTTATATGTTATGCACTATGCCAAATATTTTGCTCCGTGCAAATTGCTATTTGTTAAAATGTGTATATGACCGCAGTAAGTTAATACTTTTGCAATATGAAACTCGGTTTGGGCCACAGCTGGTGTTTGCTGATGGGACATGCCTGCACCTCTCATCGTAGGCCACCTCTCAGGGGATTCCTGATGGATGGAGATTTCTATGTTGCGGCTTCCTTGGCGACAACCTTGACCAAGCTGGCTCTGCGTTATGTAGCTCTTGTTCCAGAAAAGAGAAACCAGAACGTGAGTGGTTCAGATGGGTTTCCATCCATCCATCCATCCATCCATCCATTCATTCTCAGCCACTTTTTCAGTTCAGAGTCTTGAAGCCAGTCCTAGGCAGCGTAGGGTTTTGATGTTATTTTATGTTGAGCATGGATTGTTTTTTTTTTTTTTTTTGATAATTACTCCCCAGCATTCTGGAATAACTTACATTGTCCATCTGCCCTCATCCAAATGTTTCCCACAGTCCTTTGTAGCTGAGTCCATGCTGATCATGGCCACCGTGCTCCACCTGGGCAAGTCAACGCTGCCCAAGAAGCCAATCACAGACGACGACGTGGACCGGATCTCGCTGTGCCTCAAGGTGCTGTCAGAGTGCTCGCCTCTCATGGACGACATCTTCAACAAGGAGTGCCGCAGGTCTCTGTCACACATGTTAGCGGTCAAGCTGGAGGAGGAGAAGCTCTCACAGAAGGTATGTGCCTCGCACTGGCTGCAGAATTCATGTCCAAGACTTCATCTCTGTCTCTCCCTCATGCCTTCCTCTGTTTTCTCTAAAGACTCTTCCTGTCACATGACTTGAAATGGATATTATTTTGGAAGGATTTTTGTCCTTGAATCGCACACTGAATAGTCCTCTGTTTGTAGGAGTCTCTCTTGTGGCCCTGGCCGCATCTCCGCAGTGCTTGATGTGCTTTACGAGGTCTGCTTTGCATCTTGACGTGTCCCGTAAATGTCTTCCCCACCCGCAGAAAGAGTCGGAGAAGCGGAGCGTGACTGTGCAGGCAGACGACCCCATCTCCTTCATGCAGCTCACTGCAAAAAGCGAGATGGCCTCCAAGGAGGACCAGTTCCAGCTCAGCCTGTTGGCAGCCATGGGCAACACGCAGAGAAAGGAGGCGGCAGACCCCCTGGCCTCCAAGCTCAACAAGGTGCACTCTCCTGTTCCTTCTACATAGTGCTCAGCCGCCTTTCTTATGTACTGTGGCCCATTTCTAACCATAATATCCTCATTCATCATGGACAGACTAATAGAAGCTGTTCTATACCCTAAGTCAGTGTTTCCTGATCCTTGGGGACCCACAGACATTCCACGGTTTTTTTTTTTCTCGTAGAGAGCTGGGAGGGATTAGAAATGTGGACCGTCTGTGGGGAAACACTGCCCTAAGTTAAGCCATAGTCACACAAATATGACAATTTTAATAGAAACTCCTTCTGGTCACATCCTTGTTTTGGTCCGGTAAAAGCTGCATTATTTTGTGAATGTTGTCAGTGGTGTGGTGTGATATAAACATGCAGATCTCCACTGCTACCAGTAGATGGCACTTGTGGTCAAAAGAGTAATGCTGGTATGTTACGCACAAATTCCAGAAGGTATTTTTATACAGTAAGAGTCTATGGTAAATGGTCCTCTTCAGACCTCAGTATTGTTAAGTTCACAGAGGCTCTGTCTAGTAGCTGTAGTATTATTGGTTGCTGTTTCCCATCCCTGGAAGCACTGTCAGGTGACCTGTGTGCGTGTTGCATTGCAGGTGACTCAGCTGACCGGCTTCTCGGACCCTGTTTACGCCGAGGCCTATGTCCACGTCAACCAGTACGACATAGTATTGGATGTGTTGGTTGTCAACCAGACCAGCGACACCCTACAGAACTGTACGCTGGAGCTCGCAACACTGGGTGGGTTTCTGTGGAGCTACATCACATGTTCCAGAATGTTGACACATACCGTTGTGATCGGCACCGTTGCTCGTGATGCTCTGTAAAGCCCACTTTCCTACATCACAGAACCAAGTGTGAGTGATATACATAATCACCTGTTTGTCTGCCATCTTTATCAGGCTGGAAATGGTCCTAGTTGCAAGTGCATGTAACATCGACTCATTTGACGCCTTGTCATAGGCTAACACATGCCAGCTGTAAGACCCAGAGAGCGAGGATTTGTGCTTTTAGTATGGGATGTGGGCTCACGCAGGCAAGCTCTTACGGTAATTCACATAAAGGCATGTCTGCCTTTTGATGGCTTGCAATGCACTAGTCCAGCATTTCCTGCCATTACATCGGCTGCTTATGACCCCATCATTTTCCTATCATGTCGTCATTAATCTCAGGATCTCTGCCTGCCATTACCACCCTCTGCTCTTCATTTACAGCACGATGCTGTTTTTTTTCTCATATGTTAATTAAAGCTATTATTAAAAGGGTCTCAGCATATTTTTTCCACACAAGCTCAGCTGGTAACTTGTTAAATGAGGAACCAAATGTTAAGTACAAGCCTATGAGTTGATAACACCTGATAATATCTGCTCAAAACACCAGGTGACTTGAAGCTGGTGGAGAAGCCGTCTCCTCTGACACTGGCACCCCATGATTTTGCCAACATCAAAGCCAATGTGAAGGTGGCTTCGACAGAGAATGGCATAATCTTTGGGAACATAGGTAAGACGGTAACATTGTAATGACTGGAAAATTCTCTGTTAGGTTGCTTGCTGTTAGTCCATGTTTTGTTTAATAAAAGGGGACTTTGCGTTGACTCAGTTTGGACCCTCTGTGTCCTCAGTGTACGACGTTTCTGGGGCAGCCAGCGACAGGAACTGTGTGGTCCTAAGCGACATCCATATAGACATCATGGACTACATCCAGCCAGCCTCCTGCACCGACGCCGAATTCCGGCAGATGTGGGCCGAGTTTGAATGGGAGAACAAGGTAGAGGTCGGCAGTCCCCGGGGGGGGGGGGGGGGGGGTGGGGTATG
>JAODLC010000007.1:23921485-23958000 GCA_026781145.1 Hippopotamyrus pictus | reverse complement strand
CCCAAAGATCACTGCTATGCGGTATTGGTTTTTTGGCCTTGTCCCTTGCATACAGAGATTTCTCTGGATTCTCTGAATCTTTTAATGATATTATGTATTGTAGATGATGAAATTCCCAAATCCTTTGTAATATTACATTGAGGAACATTTTTCTTAAATTGTTACACTATTTGCCTATGTAGTCTTCCACAGAGTGATGAACCTCTCCCCATCTTCACTGGGTGGCTCTTTATATACCAATCATCTTACTGAATTGTTGCCAGTTAACCTAAGAAGTTGTGAGATAATCAACCAGGTGTTTTATTTTAGCATTACGCAACATTTTCAGGGTTTTGTTGCCCCTGTTCCAACTTTTTTAAAATGTCTTGCTGACATATTTAAACAGAGCATATATTTGTCATAAAACAATAAAGTTTCAACATCTGATATATTGTCTTTGTTCTATTTTCAGTTAAATATGGGTTTATATGATTTGCATATCATTGCATAACGTTTTTATTTACACTTTACACATGGCCCCAACTTTTTGGGGGGTTCTAAAAGCATGTTTTTGGTAGCAGTAGTAACAGTAGCAGTATTAGTGGCACAAGTTATCATTCAGTTCAATGTGCATGAACATATCAGGAAGGGAATGCAGTCTGCTTCTTCGTTTTAGAATGTGCATAGCAATTGCCCTTGAAGCACTGAACAAGAACAACCATGCGGGTAAGTTTCATGTGGAAATGGGAGGCTGTGGGGGAGTAAGTACTGCTACTTCAGCGCAGCCCCCTCACGCGCTTGTAATTTCAGTCACCCTCCCCCATTTCTCCAACAAAACCCATGAACGCAATCATTAGTCAAAGACATATCTGTAAATCAACTGCACGCTCTATGTATATAAACTATATATAAGATATTTGAATGCGAAGCACCTGACCAAAAATATATATGTAGACCGTTTTGCATATCTCCATCACAGAGATAAATATACCCCGGATCCTGAAGCCCCTCTCACGTGTGCGGAAATTACCTTTTTTAAAACACGAAAAAAATGTATTGAGGCTAAATACATAAAAATTGTTTGTGATGTTACTATAACTCTAATTACCAGAATGCACTCAAACAATCACGTTTTCATAACTTACATTTTCTTGACCTCATCCACACGGCAATAAAATGTACATAGCCTACGTTTTACAGTTTCTAAGTAGATATGTTAACCTTGGTCACTCGAAGTTTTTTGTACTTCATAATCCACAAATCTGCTATTCTTTAACACAAATAGTTCGGTTGCAGTACTTGTAATTACACCACATTGTACTATTTCTATGCAGGCTAAATGATCATTACAACTTCTGTATAGTATCTGCCTTTCTTTTCCCTTTTTCTCCCCAATGTGGCTTGGCCTGATTTATTTGCTTATATATAAATATTAATGCTGATAAATAAATCCAAAACTTCTGCGTGTGTAGTAGACAAATCGGTGCTCATCGCATTTTTATAGAAACATTCAAACACAATCAAAAATGCTACACAAATATTGCTGTATCCGTCAATCATCACACTAATGCATTTCCCGAACCGTTCATGCCGATCCCCCAGAACTTAAGAACACAAACACTAAAAAAAAGATATATTTACATGCCTGTCATGTATATTGAAGCAGCAGAAGGGCCTCTAGCGACGGCCATTTGTAGTAACTGAACCCCCCCCCCCCGCCAGTATCTATTTCATATCTTATTGCTGTGGTGCGGTTGGTTTCGTTATCACAGGAGGGCGTATGGATTGTGGCGGACCTTATTAGTGGTCGCAGTTGGAAGAGAGCAAACATTAGCACACTGTATTATGTTTTAAAGGATTTATTATTATTAGTCCTTTTTAAAGCACGTCGGTGCTTCCTCGGCTGCGCTCCTTCTACGGACAGGCTGTCAGTGAGCGGAGCGTGTCTGCTGACCGGTGCGGAGAGGCAGCGGCAATAGTGCCGTACGGTGCCCCGATGGCAGGCTGGAAGGACGGATCGGTGCAGGAGAAGTACCGCCTGGTCGTGGTGGGAGGTGGCGGGGTCGGCAAGTCGGCTTTAACTATCCAATTCATCCAGGTCGGTAAACACGCGTTGCCTTTTTTTTTTTTACCAGCCATTGAGCTCCGTGTGTGTGGGAATCTGGGCAGGAGCGGCTTGGGGTGAAAAGTGTTTCGGTCTGGCATCAACACTGGCCGAGGCCTGCTGTTGTAATTGTATAACACTGGATGGAAACAAATAAGTAAAGTTTTGTGTTTTGTTGCTGCTGCTGCTGTTGTTCAAGAGACTGTACTCTTGTTTCAACGCTGATAGACAATGTCGCGTAGGGATAGTAGAAAAGGAAGGTGTGGACATCTGTATCTGAACACTTTAAATCTCACAAAATTTAGACTTGTCTCTCAGAATAAAACTAATAATTGATGTATGTCTTTGTATGGACGTCATTCTCTGTTTCCATAATTAAATCCATCTCATAACGTAAATTTGTTTTTGGCAGAAATCAACGCACGTACTGATAACGCGCAAGCAACTTTATTGTACGAAAATGTACATATTTTCATTAATATTTTATACTGTTTTTTAATATATGTATTGGAAAGTTAAGTAAATTTACACACTAGTTGATGAAAGACGGTGTCAGCTATCGGCGTTATGTTGATGGGTGTTTTAACAGGAAAATATATTTCCCCGAGGTCCTACTAAAAGTTTAAAAATAGTTTTTTAAAATTAGAAGTATCCCCAGTGAGCTCGTGCATATCCGGATCCGTGGGCCAGACGCCGTAACACATCAGTGTAACGGGACTGTTATGTAATTAAATGACGGATTTAACCTCGCAGTTAGGTACTAATGTGAATGCAACCTGGAAAAGGCGCTTTCAAAGCCACTACGAGAGGGCGAGAGCTTCCTCACCTTGGGGCCATTAAAATGCTTTCCTGTGCATGGTAACGGAAGAAAGACAACAGGTTCGCCTTTAGGCTCATCGGTGGTCTTTGTTGGGTGAGACATAATGACAAATTGCAAGGAACTTTTTGTCAAGGTGTAGCGTAGGCTACATATAGTAATATTAAGTAGAAGTAAAAATGACGGAAAAAACAACAAATATATATTCCTATAATATGTAAATCTATAGAAGCGGTTTGCTTTTACAAAAGAAAAAGTTTTTAGGAATTTAATTATTGCACACGTGATGCTGTATTCAGTGGAATTCTTGTACGTAAATGTCACCCTTCCATATAAAAATCAAACTATCAACCTTGCTGAGATTTTCTCATTATTGGCCATAAGTGTATATCCTGACATGATCATAGCAATGCTTATAGGCAGTTCAGAAACAACTGTTGTGCAGGGAGCTAGTTGTCACTCTGCTCTTCGATCGCAGATCCAAATCTTTCCGAGTGTCAGTCACTTGCCTAAGCATTCTTCGATGGACTAAGGGAAGCTGTTTCCGTCCTTTCCATGCTTTCCATCTTTGTTTCTGTTCCTGTTATTTTAAAATAACGTTGTTACGGCGCTTCTGTTTTATTTAAGGCAAATCACGACTGAAATGTACGAAGGCCAAATGTACGCACTTTTTCGGTTATTTAGAACTGCTCTGTCGGCTTCAGACACGTTTCTTTCTAGAATTGAAAATGTGTGTAACGCTTCTTTTGGTTTGCACTGCCCGTTGCCGGACTGTCCGATTTTCTTTAAGTAACCCCGGCTGCACCTTTTGCGTGGGCTTTAAAAAGTATGACCCGCATGAAATCTGACCAGAGCTTACATCATTAGCACAGGAAGGGTTGAAACTGCTGCACGCTGATGCTGGCCTATTAAACGTATAGAATCTGGGTTGCAACCTATAGTTTGTGTGAACAGCTTACCGGCATAACCCACTATTCATTGACTTAGTGATTAATTCTCCCAGCCATTGCAGTCCCTTATTTATCTGCATTTATCCCGTTTAACTGTACCAGTTGTTTTGAGATTAGTACAGCAAATTCCCAATTCAATAATTTAGTCTGCTGATCCCTCTGTTTCCTTACCGGATAACTGACTGGAAGATGGACTGATATTAGTCTACAGTTAATAACTGAAAAAATATTGCAGTTGTGTTGGTCAGGATAATTAAATGCCATGATAGAAGATAATTTAAGTCATCTGTTATTTTGACTGAGTTTCTAACTTGAAATTAAACTTTATATTGTTCCCAAAACCCATCTGACTTGGGTACTGTGTTGGGAAACACTAAATAAAAATAGATTGGTTGCTTTACCATAGGAATTGCATTACATCATAACAGTTTCAAAATCTGAAATTTGTCTGAAATATGACTGTGGTCCTATTAAAATCTCTATGCCCAGAAGACCTGTAAAGCTCCTTTTGGCCTCTTCGATCTGGTACTTTTTAGAGTGTAATCATTTAGATCCTCCTAGGAAATAAGTTGACGGTGTGAGGTAAATCTGTCCAGTATTGCAACATTGATTGCAAAGAGGCACAGAATATCCCTTGTTCATTTTTCTTTTCTCCCCCTCATTGAACTCTTTCCCCTGTCCAGCCTAAATAGTCTGAATATAAACCAGACCAGCTGTGAGAGAGCTGAGCGACTGCTGCGGCCTCCGCCTGCCTGCCCGCCTGGACCTATGCTATGCTAGCACCTGGGCCGTGGAGAGCGCTCTCTGCCTCCGCCTGCTCGGCAGCTGGGGAGTGTGGCTCTACGAATCGCAAGGTGCCGAGTGAGATGGCAGCCTTGCCCTGCAGCTCAGACCAGTGAGCCTCGCCTGGGGTGAATAGCCCAGTGGATCCTGTGCACAGGCTAAAAATGAATAGCGGGGCACCTTTGGCGTAAGCAGCCGATGCAGCACATAAGCCGATCCACCTGAAGATCTACTGGCTCCATTTTTCTATATACTGTTCTGGTTATGGTCCATACCTCAAATCTCTTGTTGCGTGAATTTCTTTTGGAGTTAACTGGTGAGGGGGGGGGGGGTCTGAGGAGGAGGATGTGAGTCATGTTAAGCTGATGACACCGACATGGCTGGCATTATTTCAGTTCAGAAAAGAGAGCTCTGCCCAGGCCTTCCGTAAGTTTGGGGAAACTCAAACTACAGTCTGGTCCCACAGGGCCTGGTGTCGACGTGAAGCAATCCGGTGGGGAGGTCACAGAAATGACAGGCTGGAGAAGCAAAAGGCAGTACAGGGTGTTCGTTTTTATTTTCAGCAAATAAACCTTTAAAGGTTTGAAATGCCCTGAAATAATATTGCAGGCTGTTTCCAGTGGCAGGCCATAGGGCATGTTGTGACAGACTAATGACAGTCTGCATTAGCTGCACTAATAACAAACGTCATACATTGTCCCTCACCTGGAGAAGCATTTAGTAAAATAGACTGATGGAAAAAGGCCTGTGACTCGCCCAAGGAAGATGAGCAAGGCTCACTTTGTGTTTCAGTGCTCAGCCATAAAATACCGACAAATGGTGTGACCAGCAGCGGACAGTATGGCTTCATAATTATGTGAAATTTAATAGCCCAGCTCTTATTGTTGCTTTTTTTTTTTTTACCAATGGCAGAGAAAATGCTTCCTGTAGGAGCCCCAAGAATGTTGGTGGTAAACGTGATCAGGCGGTACTGTAGAATTCTGTCGTTTCCACCTGTACTGACCTTATAGAGGTGGCTACTGTCCTTTGGTACTCACCCAGGCTCCATTTTGCTTTGAACAGCTACACCAGCCAGTAGCGAAAAATTTGCGAGAAGGATAACCTTGACTGGGCAAGTATGGACAAGGCATTTGAAAATTTGAAATTGCTTTCCCATCGATAAGGCGGAGAAAACGCCAGATATAGTTTTGCGGGTTTGGGGGGGAGAAACAAGTTTTTTGTTGCACTTTAGATATTTTTGGAAAAACAACATTAGTGATGTTTTATCTGTCATGTCAATGCCTCGGATAGCATACCATTGGTGTTTTGCTTTTTCTGGGTTCTCTATATATATGATAGTTTGCACACGTTCTGGGCATCAGTTAGTGGCTTTCTGAGTGTGCGTCAGGGAGAGAATGACAGACAGACTGGTTGTTTTTGAGGTTGGTTGCCGGCCAGTGTTCGTTTGACACCTGCATATTCCTCTTCGCATTGGCACCAAAAATGCATGACAATGCACCCAGCAGCTTTCCGTCCGTCAAAGCAAACAAGTCTTTTCACTTTGACACCGAATCGCTTAAAGATGTTTGCTGTTGATTTTTTAAGGGAATACCAAATGTAACATGTTGATTCTAATGTGCTGGGCTAATGGCACAATGTTTCCTCTCACAAACTTTTATCACAAGGATATACACAACTTCCAAATGCCGGAAAGAGAGCTTACGTGGTCTAAGCGTCATCTGTCCTTGAGATGTATTTGTTTCTATATAAAACTACCTCATGTAGCCCTGATATCGACCATGCGGATTTTTTACAGTCTGGCACGAAGAAGACACCAAGATCATTTTTGTTTTGTTCTCTCTCTCTGGTTGTGTCTGATGGTTTCTTTGTAGTTACTGATGGAATGAAGAGGAGGTTTCAGCTGACTGGTAACATGATATTCACATGGATGGAATGTGGTCTTTGATAGCCAATGTACTTTTGGTTATGTTGCATTTGGTTAAGGACATTAGTGGGTTTGAGGTTTTGGCATCTGATGTCCAGTTACGATGTCACTATAATCAGGTCTGCGGCTCCAATGTCACCAGACACCGGTTTGGAATGTCACAACATCTACAGACCCCATAAACTACTTTCAGTTCCACCAGAGTTACACACACCCAACTGAAGAGGCTTTTGTAATTGTTGTAATGTGTGCAGTCACTAAGATTGTGAATGACCTTGTGGTGTAATTTTCACTATAAGAACTGAGGAGCCCTGACATGTAACAAAGCAGAAAAAGGTGTGAGAGACGGGAAAACTGAGGATCCTTCTGTCGCCCAGACGATGCGCCCAAGGATGGGTGTAGATTTTCCAGAAGCATAGCCAGTCCTACCTTTACTAGGCCTTGGCCACTTGCAGCTTTGGGGTAGATTGAAGGCCAGTCCACTTGGGACAGTGTAGCAGCTGAGCGGGGGGGATATCTGTTTTTAATTCATGTGCTGGTTAAAGGTGGGGGCCTGTGAGGGATCTGAATAGCCAAGAAAAAGGCCAGCTTTGTCCATTCTTTTTTTGATGTTTTTTTTTTGGTTTTGTTGTAATATTCTCCACTGCTGGATGAGACTGCAAGGGAGATGATTCATTGGTTAAAGAATTCATGTTTTGTGTGTACGTGTGTGTTTGTGGATTATGTTTATATTACATTGTGGGGACCAAATGTTCCCCACAATGTAAAAAAAAACCTGTTATTTTGAAGTTGTTGGGACAATTTTTCAAGCCCCACAAAGATCTGTGAATGCAATCAAGAAAATAAAAATGCCAAAAGTCACGTATTTTGTTTGGTTACTTATGGTTAAGCTTAGGGCCGGGTAGGGGTTAAGGTCGTCATGTTGGGATTAGAGTTTTCCCCATAGAAATGCTTGGAGAGGCCCCACAAAAATTGAATTACAAACCTGTGCGTGTGTTGCATGTACTGTAATGATGCTTTGGAAGAGCACTGCCTATAAACGCGGCTGAAGGATTGACACTATCGCAGTGTGAAGATGTGGGACCCCGTCTCCCTCCTGTAGCATCTTGGCCCTCATGTCACCCTGTTGCGGCATGTTTTACTTACACACCCATGTAAGTGTGGCTTTCAGAGGCCTCGCCTCCACTTGAGGTATCCTGTTTACGTGAGTCGAGCACAGGAAGGCTCGCGTCTGGCAGCGCTGGTGCCCGCACCCGTATCTCGCTAGCGAGACAGAAAACTCAGCACCTCTCTGCCGCTGCTGCTCTGAAAAAAGAAAAATGAGGCCAAGCTTGTAGGAAAAAAAGAGAAAGAAAACAACAGAGATGAACGGCGGTGCATCTCTGTGTGCAGAATAAAGCCATTTGCACAACGGTTTCTAAGAATGGGGTTGGCTTTGGGGAGAGTGAGGGAGGGGTCGCTTCAAAATAAACTGGAGTTTTTCTCATTATTACACAAGACACCTCTGAGCATGTAAAGGTCACGTCGCTTTGATCGCTGTTTGATGGCAAGAATTTGGAGAAACTCAGAAGAAGCCAGCATCCTTCATGATGCATGCAGTCAAATTGTCCACTTAGGATGGGTGCTCTGCTCTTACTTCCGCGGTCAAAGTGAAAAGAGGATGGTTGGTATACTGGGTTTGCAAGAACCTTGTATTTGCACTCTAGTCCCGCTGAGGTCATCAGCTGCGGTCAGGAATCCTGTGCAGTCCACATGCCGTCACACTTCCCCATTGCTGACTGCCCGGGTGACCTCTGGCCTCAGCCTACACACCAGGTTCTGGTAAAATCTGACTTCAGATCAGTCACGCATATCATGCTTTTAGCCTCTTCCTACTGCCCTTCCAGCTGCCACACCTCAGGCCCCCCTAGCCCCCGTACTCCTGTCTAGAAGAATCCAGTTCTCTGAGCTTCGACCTGTCTTGCTGGAAAGTCTTGATTGGCATTTGTTAGCAGGGAACCCAAATGCATGTAGATCTTCTTGTATCAACTTCAGACACAAGCGCCCGTAACTAAAACAGAGGTCAACTCTATGGTGAATCCTGATGGAGATCTTGATCAAAATGCTTTTTTTTTTCTTTTTTTTTTAAACAATGAACATGGTATTTAGAAACGTAGCCTACATATCAATCACAACATGGAGAAAGACAAGTCTTGCCACATTTGTCCGTGTACGACAGGTTACCAATCCCTGCAATAAGCTTGTTTCGGATGGGCAAACAGCGGCACAGCTGAAGATCGGCTATTGAGCTTTTCCTGTTCCTTCCTGCAAAGTGCAGCTTCTCCACCCCATTTACCTCCATCCTCCCTCTGGTCTGTGTGCGGTATTCGGAGGACTCTGCCCTAAAGCTGAATTAGCAGGATGGTTGTGCAATGGGAATCCATACACTGGACAGGTGTCATGCTTTAAACAATGACCCACCATTGAAAATGCCATCTCCCTAAGGATGAATAGTACTTTTTTTCCTGATATATGATGAAAATCTATGCATGTGAGAATTACTTAGAGCCTCCTGCCTTCATTAATCAGTGCAAGACAGTGGAGTATTTGCTTAAGGGATTCCAGGATGAGTTGAAACCTACATTCATACTGGCTTTCATGGTTTATTTAACCATTAGACTGGGAAGCATGTGGATCCAGTAACAATCTCTACCTTCTGTTTTTGCCTTGTCCTGGGGTGGTTTGGCCCAGACCTCAGCATCTCTCTCTCAATGTGTAGCACTTGAGACCTGGTTGTCTGCATGCAGGATTCTGAGATGATGGAGCTTTTCAAAGTTGCAGCCCACTTCCTAAACCCAAAAGGCTTTGTTTTCTTCATGTTACATTATGTGCACAACGTTTTTTTCCCCCCAGGAAATGTCACCCCTAATGAAATGGAACAGGATTGTTCATATAGCAACCTTCCTGAAGTACTTTGTTTGATTTGTGTAAATTTTAGAGGCTGACATACTGAATGCATTCATGTACTTCATTATAGCAGACATGGGGGAATCTGGACTGTCAGTATGCTACTCTTTAGCAAAATCAAATCTGGTTAAAAAAGAAATGTTTCTATTGATTATATTCTTAATTGTGGGCTTTAGAAAGCATTCAGTCAACAGTTAGTGCATTACTTAAAACTTATTGGGATGTAGTTATCCACTAGGGAGGTCACACGTTGTTCGGAAGATGCGTATTGATGTTCCCGTAGGGTACATACCATTTTGGCCTTGTTCTGTTGGGTTAATAGGGCACCCTTACCCTTGTATGCATCTGAAGTATGTTTGGCTTGGGGGGGGGGGGGAGCACTGCTTCTGAAGGGCTGAGATGTCAGGTCTAAGGAGTATCTGAGAGCACCAGTCTCACAACAATTCACCCACCCCCCCACACACACACGTGCTGGATCGGGCCCCGCACTCAGCCTTGGCGTCCCCGTGCTCAGCCTGTGGTCGCGTTCAGCAATTGACTAAATGCCACGGCAGAACCACCCTGTCGGCTCTTGGCAGCCGCGGGGCCCTGGATGTCCTGAAATGCCCGGGCCGACACAACAAAGCATGCAGCTCTCGCAATCAGGAGGCTCAGTGGCTCGTAAAAGCGCCACATGTTGGTGATGCTGCTTCCCCGAGTCCTTTCCTGCGCGGCTCTGCAAGACGCACATCTGTCATATTAAAGCCTGTCTGCCTTTTAAGGACTTATATTATTTATATTATTATTATTTTTTCCTCTGAGTAAGTTGTTAGCGCAGACTTTGGTTTTTGTATTATTTCTGTAAACATACTGTTTAGCCGTTTAGTAATTATTATTACCGAGAGAGTGGCAGATTTTTTTTACCATGGTTGTTGTCTGTTTCTCATGATAAAATGATAACCAAATGAGAACGCCATTGTTTGTTTATTGTCAGCTGGCTTATGAGGACAGATCACTGGAGGCTCCTGTCCATGAGGTGTTGTTTGCGGGGGTTGCCTGATACAGTAAAAACATTCTTACCCAATGATGTTGCCAGTGATGTGCCACCTCTGGCCTCGAGCTGCAGCGCCACTCGTCTTCAGAAGCGATGCCAAGGAGATGCCCCCCATGTTCTTCCTCTGCCAAACAGGCTCCTGAGGTCAGGCTCCAGCGTTGTCCAAAACCGTAACGTTCTTGCTGATAGGCTGCTGAAAGCAGCGAGGCCAGTGTATGAGGACCGTTATTATGGCAGCTTCCTGATTAGCCGGGCCTGTGTGGGACCAATCAGTGCCCTCGGTGGTTGGTTCTGTCCGCAAGGCCACATGCAGGCCTGGAACGGAGGGGGAAAGGCACGGCTTCCGAGTGTCACATGGCTGGTCGGCAGGGTCCGGGGTGGGGTGTGGCGGACATTTTGCACAAGCTCTGCTAGTGGGTCAGACTCTCAGCAGGCGGCCTATTTAGTAAAGTAGTTTTTGTGACCAAGGGTTTCCATTCAAGGCCAAGCTGGTGACCTTCTTTTGTTCTCTTGAGTACTGTTCTCAGCTACTAATTAGTTCTTGTTGGTAAATGTGTGTACAGTCATTATCTTCCCCAAAACAAATTTGTTGTTCTTTATTCAAGTTAAATAGATGACTGTAATCATCCATCTTCCAGCCGTTTATCCTGGTCAGGGTCGCAGAGATATTCCTGGAAGATATTCCGGAAGTGAAGGGCACGATGCTGGGGTACATCTCGGACAGTTATCATTTCTTCGACTAATGTGTGCAGGTATGAACAGCTCCAGTTGAAAGTCATCCCTGTGCAAGGTTCAGCGAGATACATTTTAATTAGCACCCAGATGACAGCTGGGACATCAGGTTAAGTGACTTACTGTGTGGATAATGAATTCAGCAAAGCAATTAGCTGATGTTTACAGCTCCTGGGGATCGTCAGTGGTCTGCTGTATTAGTGAGAAATGAACTGAATTTGTGACCCAAGTTACAGGCTTTTTTCTTTTTAATGTGCATTAAATAACGTATGTTAAATTTAATTATGTACATGTAGTTAAGGAATGGGTGGTAAAGTGGCTGACAGAGAGAGAGACAGACAGAGAGAGAGAGAGAGAGAGAGAGACAGAGAGAGAGAGAGAGAGATGTATGTATTGTGTTGTAGGGACCAAATGTCCTCACAATTTGATAAAAAACCTGTTATTTTCATGGGAACTCAATTTTGTATAAATCTGTCATGGTAATCAAAAAATCAAAAATATATTTTGTTTGGTTACTTATGGTTGAGGTTAGGGCTGGGTAGGGGTTGAGGTTGTCATTGTACCTTTTTTTGGTACATAACTAAAATACGTTGTCTTTCAATTTTGATTTGACCTTTAAAATGTTATAATTTAAGCAATAAAAGAATCAAGCAAAAGTATCAGTGTAGTAACCATATCAGTTCTTTGCGTAAAAGCCCAACACAATTTGCTTGTCATGGGCACAAGCCATTGGTCAGATGTTTCAGGGGGTGGGCAGCTGGGTGGGCTGGTGGTCTTTGATGGTTTTTTTTTGATGTTGTCTCCTGAAGGACTTGAAACGGTCCAGAGGTCACCAAACGTGCCTGATCTTCAGTGGAACCCTTGAAGCCATAAAGCCTCCAGTACTGACCAAACGGCTAAGTTCTTTTATGACCAGTGGGGAATTTCAGTCTGCAGGGGACAAAGGCTCTGTGGGGGTTGAATCTGGTGTTTAGCCCTGCTCGTCTCTAGGTGGCGCTAACAGGAGCCAATAGATCCTTTGGTTGTTGAAATAACTCGTTGAGCAAAGGGGCAGGTTGGCAGTGGAGGAAACCTTCTGAATGCAGGTTGTCTCAGGTGAATGCCAGACAACTCTGCTGTAGGGGCATCTGAAAAGGGGTCCTCTGACATAAGGTACTCCCATTGGTGACTTGGTTCCCATGAAGCTGGGAACAGACGGATGGCATCAGCATGGGCACCCTGCTGTTTAAATGCTGTAGCAGATGTTGCTGTGCTGGTGGTTCCCAGTATGCGGCCACGTCCAGGGTCTACAAGACCCAGCTGCCACTAGGGATGCCAGGGACTGTTAATGTCACGCTCAAGATGATATTGGAATTGGTTTTGCCCGTTTGATTTAGCTGTTGATCAGGAAATGTGGGCACTGGGGGAATTCTTGCTGATTTTATCTCCAAGAACTGAATGTTTTAATCCTGTTTGAACTGGACTGCTTGTGACCACCCTGAATCCTGAAGGGCGTCAACGAGACTGATATGCAGAGAGACTGTGCATCCTGGCAAGGTGCGATGGGGTCTTTGGATCTTTGGTTCTGGTGTATTAAAAACAGCCGGCTAGGTTAATTTAATTAGCCTTTCTGAGGATGCTTTTGGCACCCTCTACTCTCTCCTGTGGTCATCAGTTCTTGTGGAGCCCCTCTGATTTGGAGGAAAGCCAGGGCAGAGATTTACTGCCAAGGAGGTCACAGTGAGGTTGACACTCAGCTCCAGGCCCATGGCGACCTGGTGCTGTGTAGCAGCCGTTTGTATAGCACGTTCCATCAAGCGGCTGCTTGGGGACCCCTAAGTCTTAGGAAGCCTTTTGATCAGCGAGTTGCCAAACCTTCATACTTGGTTTCATGTAGCTGTTGATGTGATGTAACTGGGGGAAATGGCCTCAGGCAGAGATCTGGAAGAATCTGGAAAGTCAGGAATGGCCTTGTCTCTTCAGCTTCTGTGGTCCGGTTAGGAGGTAAGAGCCTCATGCAAAGATGGCTCATCGTTTAATTTCCCCACTCCCATTACTTCTCATGTGCTTATTGATGTGTGTTGCCAGCAGTTTGGATGATGTCATGAGAATAATGGGTGTTATCCTGAGAAACTGAGTCATTTTAGACACAGGGGTGTGCAAAACTTGCCCAGTGGTGTCTCCTGTGGAACCAAGACACGTGGAGGCGGATGGGGCGCCCCCACGCTCTTGTCTGGTCCAAGATAGCCCACCCCTGACCCTGTTTTCATGATTGCAGCTGTGCAATGATGCTGACCTGGTTTACAGGGTTGAATGTGAAGAGTGGGATTGTTGGATTAGTGGTTGGCCCGAGTGGAAATACCTCGCACAGGCACTGTCTGCATGCACCTCAGTCACGACTGGCTTGGTGCGCCTGACGTCATGCAAATTGCCAGCCTGCTCGAAGAAAGCACCCAGAATGCTGGGGCGCCGATCTCTCCGAGGACTGGCTGAGTCTGGTGTAACGTCAGGGGGTCTTGGCCAGCCGAGATGAGAAACAGAAAGAGCTGGTTAAAAGATGGGAGAGCGGAAATTAATTTGTCCACTTCCTCTCTCGAAATGTGATTTAGAAGAGTCTGGCTTTTGGGAGTCTTGGGAGGGTCTGTGACGTTAGAGTCCTGTGTTAAGGCCTGGTGGGGCTGGGTGGGTGAGGGTCAGCATACGGCTTCTCACATGAGCGTACCTTGCCGTCCAGTCTGAAGGGCGCTTTGCAGAACCAGGAAGGAACTCCCCGACATCTGGAAGAAGTTAGGGCAGCTGTGCTGTAATTCACTGCTGGTGTTCCCGTAAATGCAGACTAGCCGAAGTGTCCAGTGGGCAGGAAAAAGCACATTTCCCCCACCCTGAAGTGACCTAACTGGTCTCCGTCACTGGTTCCATAAAGAAAATGTATGTCCTGCAGCACCAGACATGTAATCATGTCATTTTATGTGTATTTTTTCTTCTGCTGTAGGACGGACCTCTGTTGGTTTTCTAGCACTTTCTAAAGGTTCAGTTATGGATAGAGTTCACGGGAGTTCTGCAGTAATCAGTAAGAAGAGAAACTGGCTATTTGCTCTGCTTCTTGCATGAATTAGGGAAGTATGAGCCTAAATGAACAAATTTGTCCTCAGTTATAACCAAGTAGCTGATATGTCAGAGGCTGTGATTCATAGTAAAGGGGAGAAGAGAGGAAACAGTTTCAGGTCAAGAGGAACTTGGTGGGGGGGGGGGGATGAGTGATTTTTTTAAATGCATGGGGGCAAATTCCTGGGCACCGTGGTTCCTGCAGAGGTCCTAGTATAACGTGCTGTTTTCAGGACACCTGGTTTTGGTTAACATGGTTAGAAGGGGCTGCCTCTCAGTGCAGCAGAGCCAGGCAGCTTCAGGCTCCTACCTGACGCCCCCCCGCCCCCCCATGCTCTTGCTGTATTTTCCTCAGAAACAGAGAAATACCTCACACACTCACTTTAACCCATTAGGAAAATTCTGCCCGTGTCTTGAAAGGAAAAGATTTTCCAGTTCTGCTATACTTTAGTTAACCTTTAAGAAACTTTTTTTAATGACTGGAAAGCCTGGTTGTCATTATTTGTGGATCTTTTCAGTGTTTTTGTAACATTCACACAACTAATACTTAGAGACCTTCGATCAGGTCCTGTTCTTGTGTTTTGGTTCATTTTTTTGGTGCATTTGATTCATTATCCTGACTGTCATTCCTCCTTCAGCATATCCTCAAGCCTTGACATTGCCACAACTTTGCTGTACATTTACCCTCGTCCTGTTTGGCGTATATATTTTTAATTGGTTTTGCTGGGAATGAAAGGCCCCCACCCTGTGAATGTGAGAGTGCCTCTCGTGTGACGTCATTGCCCCCCCTTCCCCAGCATCCTGAGTGTCCCACGGCATGCAGGCGCCCCTCCCTTCCTCTGGGCCCACGCAGGGCAGCCAGCAGCAGGGAGGGGCTGGATTGAGTTCTGGAGGGTGGGGGCCTGCCTTTTCCTGCGCCAGAGTCCCGAGCGGGTGGCCCAGCAACCAGCCAGCCAGCCAGCTGCGAGCGATACACTGCATGCAATGGAAACTTCACCTGGGGGGGGCAAGGGCCAAGGGGGCCCGGGAATCGTCCGGGGTGGGTGGGCGTGGCCAGCAGAACATTGTTAAGACCAGTGTCTTGAAATTTATTCGACCTTTGATATAGCTGGAATTTAAACCAGGGGAATTAAACCCAGGGCAACTATTAGACTTGGTGATAGAAATATGAGTGTGTCACTGGCACTGAGACATCACCTCTGTGATAATGGTGATGATGGTTGTGATGGTGACCTCATCCAGCGTGTTCATCATCCAGGGCTGTGATGTCATCGGGAGAGCTGATGTGCTGTGCAGCGGGGCTGGTGGGAGAGGTGGGCCCTCACCACGCTTTTCGGCGGTGGGGTTCCCTGCGGGGCCTGGGCTTTTCACCATCTGGCAGATGAGCGCAGAGGGCTGGCCTATGATGTCATAGCTCGGGGTGTTAGCGCTAACAGCTTGGAACGGAGGCGGGGGGGCCGTGTCGGTGTGGGGGGCGTTCCAGAGGAGAGGCGTGGATACGCCGTCCGATCCTGCACCTTAATGATTAAGGTCACTCTGGGTCCCTGTGGCCATGCTCTCATTTCCTCTCTTGTGTTGATTCACCAGACTGCAGACCTGATTTTTTTTTTTAGTCACAAGTCTAAAAAAAAAAAAAAATAACAATAGTTCTGTTTAAATATAAATAATATGGGCAATGCCATAGTGAAAGATGAGAGGCAGAGATGCCCCCCCTTCCAGTGGTTACAGTGTGTGTGGGGGGGGGGTGACAATGAGAGAACATGTGCATGGATTAGGGGGTGTAACTAAATGCATGATGCCTGACTGTCACACGCCCTTTAAGCTACCCCAAGGGGGGGACGTGACCTCATCCCACAGTGAGGTATCACCAGCCGGAGCAGAAGGACCCCACAAGGTAGAGAACTGTATATGCAGGCAGCTACAGAAAAACACAAGTGATCAGTCAGGACTGGAAATAAAGCCACACACTTCCAGCTCAGCGCCAGAACCTTTAATAGTCTGTAAACTGACAAAGCGTGCTACCAAAAGCATTTTTTTCATAAAGAATATTAAAGTTTGAAATACAGGATGGACTCATGACCAGAAGGTGGTGAGTTTGAGGCTTTTTCAAATGTCACTGAAACATATGGTATAGTAGTAATAGTACTTTTCCACTAGCCCTGTGTAACGGGTGGGACCACCGGCCCTCATCGCCACAAGATCAGCACCATACTGGACAGGCTCTAGCCCCTACGCCAGAGCCCCGCGGCTGATACCCCACCTACCCTTTTTTTAGTTTGAAATGTATGCCTTGAATTGAGAGAGGAAAAAATGAAAATAAACCAGAGATTTTGTTCCTCAAGCTTTCAGTGAAAATTAATGAGACATCAGATCCCTTAACCAGACAGTTTTACTGTACAAACATAACTAAACTGGTGTTGTGTTTGTTTGGGACCAAATCAACTTAGTGGTTTCTTTCTTGTCTGAACTAATCGATGTTTACGTGTTTACTTTGTGCTAAAGGGATGCAGTGTGAATGTGTGTTAGTGCTGGTGCCTTGGGGCCGTTTCTTCTTAACATTTACAAGAAATCAGTGTTTGGACTGTAAACACTGGTGCAGGCCACCTTTATTGCTTAACACAGGACCAGGATGCAGGCTTCCGCTTGCCACATGAACCTGTGTTTACATGAATCCCAGCTTTCAAAGCAAATCTGCATCTCCACGTGCCTGCGTGCCTCCGTGAGGATCAGCCGCTATGATTAAATGGATCCCTGTAACCGCTGTTGCTTGCTGAACCGTAAACATTTTATTTATCGGTACGTGTACCATATAAGCAGCTCAGGTGCACTCATGTTTGTGTCGTCGTTTTCTTTCTTTTCAGTCTTACTTCGTGACCGACTATGATCCCACGATTGAGGACTCTTACACAAAGCAGTGTGTGATCGACGAGCGGGCTGCACGTCTGGACAGTGAGTGTGATGGCGTCGCTGCCCGTGTGGGAAAACCAGCCTGTCTTTTTATCTTTGAGGGCCATAAACGGCGGATATAGAGCTAAAATCCGTGGGGCCCAGTAAAGGTTCACCACGAAACACCCGAGTCCGTCTGTGCCCTGTCTTCACCTACTATAACATGATTGACTTAAGATACATGGTCACATTTCAGGCTTATTTTAAATCGAATATTTGGCCTTTTAACATGGGCGTGAATGACTGCACATGTTCCAGTTTCTAGGAACATTAATACTGATGATGGCGCTGATGTAGTTATGACTCAGCAGTTTAGTACTCTGTACCAGTAATCAGAAGGTCACTGGTTCAAATCCTCCATTGTGATGCCACTTTTAGACCCTTGAGCAAAGCCCTTAACCCTGATTGCTCCTGGGACTGGCTGACCCTGCACTTAGTTATATGTGGCTTTGGATAAAAGCATCTGATAAATTAATAATAGCAGTGTAATTTAGCTTAGCTATGTTGCTACATAGTTCCCATAGGCTTCATTGTAAATAGTAGGGGATGGGGTGTGGGCAGGGTAAAGGTGTGTAAAGGCTGTGTTCTCTCTCTGCTGCACAGTCTTGGACACAGCAGGCCAGGAGGAGTTTGGTGCCATGCGAGAGCAATACATGAGAACGGGGGAGGGCTTCCTGCTGGTCTTCTCCGTCACCGACAGAGGAAGGTGAGCCCATGTCCCCGTACCCTTCCCTCACTCATACAGCTTAGGGGGGTAGGGGGAAGGTTAGGCTTGGGGATGTTCCAGCTGGTCTTCCTCTCCCTCACTTTCCTCACTCTCATCCCTTGCTTTCTCTCTCTATCCACCCCTTTCATGTGTCTGTGTGTCTATGTGTGTGTGTTTTTGTAATTATCAAACCATTTTGTAATTATTGCCTGTGTCAATGATCAAATTTCCCCACAATGTGTGTATGTGTGTCTGTGTGTGTGTATGTGTCTGTGTGTGTGTCTGTGTTTATGTATGTGTGTGTGTGTGTGTGTGTGTGTGTGTGTGTGTGTGTGTGTGTGTGTGTATCTGTGTGCGTGCATGTGTGTGTGTGTCTGTGCGTGTCTGTGTGTATGTGTGTGTCTGTGCGCGTGTGTGTGTGTGTATATATGTGTGTGTCTGTGTCTGTGCGTGTGTGTGTGTATATAGGTCTGTGTGTGTGTGTGTGTGTGTGTGTACAGTATATGTGTGTGTGTGTGTGTGTGTGTGTATATATGTGTGTGTCTGCGTGTGTGTGTATACAGATGTGTGTGTGTCTGTGTGTGTGTGTGTGTACAGTATATGTGTGTGTCTGTGCGTGTGTGTGTGTGTATGTATATATGTGTGTGTGTCTGTGCGTGTGTGTGTGTATAGGTGTGTGTGTATACAGTATATGTGTGTGTGTGTGTGTGTGTGTGTGTATATACAGTGTGTGTGTATATACAGTATATGTGTGTGTGTGTGTATATACAGTGTGTGTGTGTGTGTGTGTATACAGTATATGTGTGTGTGTGTGTGTGTGTGTGTGTATACAGTATGTGTGTGTGTGTGCGCGCATGCACGGCCTTTCCTTCTTCCATTTTTATCATCCCTGCTCTAACTTGCACCAGATTTACTGTGTGGTCACTAAGCTGTCAGCTCTCTGTTTGCTGCACTGCATTCCTGTGTCGATGGGAACATTTTGTTTATCCCAGTTGGAGTTGAGCGTCCCACTCACTCGGCTCTCCGCGGCCCTGTTCTCTTAGCTCCCTGCAACTCGCAAATCGCCCAAGGCCCCATGTTGTCCCACAACAGAACAGTCAGCTCCGTCCTGCCACTATCGCGGCATTGTGGCTGGGTTTCCTAGAGTGCCCTAGTGGCACGGGAGGGGTTAATTATGTACTGGTCATCACCGTCCACCTTGTTCTCAGTTGGACCCCTTTCACAAAGAAGCCCCATCCATGTGCAAAGGAAATGCTTTCATTCATCTGGCCTCGATGCTGCATTCCACGGAGCTTTCCCAAGAAGGGGAAGCCTCGACATTCAGACCAAACCTGTGATGCTCAGGGTTTCCCGTGACGTCCTCGGAGCGTTCACCACCACGTCATTGTTTCCAGGAGCCGTGTTCTCACACTGCTCATCTCTTTGTTTGCCAGTTTTGAGGAAATCTACAAGTTTCAGAGGCAGATCCTCAGAGTAAAAGACCGTGACGAGTTTCCCATGATCCTCGTGGGCAACAAGGCAGATCTGGAGCTGCAGCGACAAGTAAGTACTTAAGACCCCCCCCCCCTTTATTTAAATACGTCTGATCTTTTGTGTGAGCCCTCCCACGGAAAAGTCACTGAGGTCTTTCACTTCCTTAATCACGTTAATGTTGTGGTGGAAAGTGGGAATCCTTATCTTTATTTATCTTATCCTTATTTATTAATCATTTTTTAAGCAGAGATGCTTGATGGTTTTTTTTTTCCAGAACATAATTTAACCTCCACTTGATTGTGATTGTGATTGTGGCTATCTCTATTGCAGAAGGCTGACTAGCCCATGTTGACTGCATGGCCACTGCCGTTAGTTTTGCCGGTATTGCCATGGCAATACTACTTTTACACTGGTGATGGTACCTATGGCTGACAGTTCAGAGATGTAGGCCAAGGTATCATATCACGATAACTCAAGCCTGCCCCCCAGAGGATGAAAAATACTTTGGCAGCTGAATAAACAAGCAATCTTTGTTATCTCTTCTTCAGTGGAAGAGTTCCTTATGACAGAATATATTATTGTGTTTTCATATTCAGGATCAGCTCAGACCTCAGATCGGCTCAGAGCTTTTGTTCGGCAAACCCAGCTAACAGACGCTCTCCTGCTCTTTGTCTTAGCTCACTGTGTCATTAGTTATGATTTCACTTGGCCTGATGCTTTTTTTTTTTACTATTTTGCAGTTTCATAGTAGTAAACAAGTTTGCACAATATTTAGATTTTGACTCTCTTCTGATGTAGGGTTCTAATTATGTTTTGCAAAGCTTTCGCTCCAATGCTAACTTACACATATTACTCACTGGTCACTCACTGGTTGGTCAACTTGGCAGCACCTGTATGACAGCTGTATGCTTGTAATATACTGTCTGTCTCACTTTTATGTAGTTTTAGGTGAATGTGTCAGCAGCATAAATGATTAAAAATATAAATTTTAGTCCAATGAACATTTAAACCCACTGAACTGCATTCCTCAACCATTCCAGCAGGGGGCACAGAAAACCACTCTTCAGTTTTTTTTTGTTTTTTTTTTACGGTAAATGGCTTCTGCACAGGGACTTCAGTTCCTGCAGCCTTAAGGTGTGCTTTCAGTTGCTGTTCATTTCTCCAGGTGACTCAGGAAGAAGGCCAGCAGTTGGCCAGGCAGCTGAAGGTGACATACATGGAGGCTTCAGCCAAGATCCGACTGAATGTAGATCAAGCCTTCCATGAGCTCGTTAGAGTAATAAGGTGGGTGGCTTTTAAGGATTTGTCCTGGTGCAAAGCTTCAGTTCGGAGGCCATTTATCCTGGACTCACTCTGGTACTTAATATATTCGATTCTGTTGAGGCCAGAGGGGTGTGATTAAGTTACATGAAAGCTCCCATGATTTTACTTAGTTGTGCTGCAACATTAAAACCAGGGAATGAGACACCGTCCATTCAGCTAAGCGCTGCTCTGGGTTCCGCAGGAAGTTCCAGGAGCAGGAGTGCCCGCCTTCACCAGAACCAACCCGCAAGGAGAAGGACAAGAGTGGCTGCCACTGCGTGATTATCTGAGCTGGGGCGCCTCCCCACTCCCATTTTTTTATTTTTTATTTTACCAGTGCCTGCCCTGCCCATTGACATCACTTCCTGTGTGGATGACCACTGCCGCCTTTGCTCACGTGCATGGCCCCGCGGTTGCCATAGCAGCGAAGGCCTTGACTGGAGAAGCTATCCTGGAACTACACTAATAGAACGACTAGGGCAGACTACAGAACACGACGGAAGGTCGCTGTCCGCGCCCATTGCACATGAAACAGCCATCAGACAGGAGTACAGAACCTATCAACACTAAGCACTGCTTCTTAAAACGATAAACAATTCCTTTTTGTATTTTGAAAGACTTCTATTTGCCTCATTGTGGAATTTGTACATTTTGACAATAATGCCGTCAGCAAACGAAACAAGAAAATCCTGAAACGTAAACGAGCAGGAGAATATTTCCACCTTAGGGTGTGAGTGTTCAGACTAAGCTTTGTGTGTGTGTTGTGCCATAACTGTTTTCGCATTAATTTGCTAATCAACTACTGTACAAAGGAATTGTGTGTTTTGTAAATGCATATTCAGTGAATTACTTTGCAGAAGTACAGTTTTGAAAGTTGAAGAGCTTGGTTTAACATGAATAAACACAAAGGTATACTATTAACTACAGTATAAGTACACAATTTGCCAAAAAAAATACTATGGATGTAAATGAAGGAATATGTATTCAGTATCTGTGTCTCAGGATGTGGTCGCTTTGAGATCCACATCCGACTGTCTACTGTTATATTTTTTTTGATGAATCAGCGATACTATGAACCTGGACATTCTCCACCTCGTGCCGCTTTGTCCACGCCTTTCACCCCCACCATCCACACAGCCTCGACCAAACCAATCATGTGTAGGGAGAGTGAACTGGAGGCCACGCCCATTTTGGATAGGTTCTCAGCATTTCAACAGTACTGCCCCCTCAGTGAGGGGCACTTGTGAACTTTCTGGGTGCCTCATCTCAGTTCCCCAGGTGAAACTGGCTTTGTGACATCAGGTGAAGCTGGTAGAACTGGGATAGATCCTGTAAAGATCAGTGCAGGTTTCTTAAGATCAGTTTGGTCCGGGTATTCACCTTAAAGTCACCCAGATTCTGGTGTAAGCAGTTTTTTCATTGTCTGCTTTGATACTGTAAAATGCCTTGTATAATACAAATTGTGTTTTTATATATGTTTCCCGGATTTTCAACAACAAATAAACAGCTTTTAAACCACTGCTCTGGATTGAAGATGAGGTTTTGTCTTCACAGTGATCTACATCTCTGCATCCCCGGGGTTTGCTTGTGAATAAATAGTAATGTTTCTCTTATTTTCCTCACTTGAACAAGAAGCATGCCTAGTCACTGGTTACTTTGATGAGAGCTGATGGTGAAAGGCTTTTGGCCATATACCTTTTATATGTTATTTTCTGGTTAAGTAGAGTCAAGCACTCTACCCTTTTCTTCTGGTGTATGACTCTCTGTCCACCTGTTTTCTACTGTATTTATCCATATTGTGTCATTTTTATTTTACTTTAGCTCCTCCTGTTGTGTAGCTTCCAGTGCTATAATAAAAACTGGCCAATGCACCTGATGTTATGGTCACTCTCTCTAAGGCTGCTTCTGCAGGTCCCTCGTGGTAAAAGCACACCTTTAGGTTTTCCCCGCACCTTTTTATATGTACATATTTTGCTTGCACCAATTTTGTCTTTTTCTATAAATATCCTGCACATTTAAAATCTATGGTTCTATTTCCTGAGAGGATAATTATTGTAGCCCCATCACTGCTAAAATACAGAATGACTGGAACCATCTGTGTCTGCTATGGCTGACGTTTAATCATAGTGCTGGACCTTGATCACAGGCTTGACCTTTTATTGTCACTCTGCCCCAGTTTTGTGAAACAGGAAGCTGACATTTTGGCTGAGCGAGTTTTGTGCCCATGGGGGAATTCTGCTTGCCCCGCTACATGATCCAAGCCTTCCGGTCACCCCTGTCATCAGCACAGCCAAGTGGCCGTTTCCCGCCTTTCATGCTCACACAGACTCTGGCAACAGCCATATCCCTGCAAATTCAACAATGCTGGGGTTTCCATGGCGCCCAGAAAAGGTCTTTCATAGAGCGACGAATCATCAACGTGTCTGATAGCATCAAAAATCTTATGTTTTATCCATTGAAACTTTTTTTCTGGGTGAACTAGGAATTATTTACCAGCAGCCTTAAAGAGAGTGAACAGAATATGCAGAAATAATTCATCAATAAGTCATCAATTTCTCCTTGTGGATGTCAGGCTGATTAAACCATTGCTTGGAAAGGGAACTATTGAGCAATATTTTAGAGATTATAATACATATGTTAAATTTTCCAAAATGTGAACATTTTATTACTTATGATGAAACATGTAAAAGTATCTAGAGTTAAATAATATTCTTACTTTTTAATAAAAATGAAAATTATTATCTGAAGGATCCATTCAACGGCAGTCACCCTGTTCATCAAAGATTGTTTTGCTCTTATTTCATTTCTCTCGTTGAGGTGTGGAGATGCCTTGCTGGGTTTTAACAGCCCTCCTTTTTTTTCTCTTGCCAGGCTTTCTCTCCTGGTCACTGGCATCCGCAATAGCCCGTTCAGGTACTTTGCCTCCAGTGTCATCTGACCAGCAGTGTGCAGTAGTGGAAGCTAGTGGAAGGAATGTCTCACAGTAATGCACATGCTTGTATCTTCTGGCCCTCCTGATGGGGATGGAGGAGAAGTGAGCACCTTGGATGATGTCCAGCTCAGCTGGCTTGAGATCTGTGCTCTGATCTAGAAGTTCATAGGCTCAAATCCTGCAGTAGGAGGAGTAATCATGCCAGACCTGGACCCTTGAGCAGAGCTTCTTCCCCAGCTGCACCAGTGTTGCTGACAGCCTTCCCTCCCTTGTATGTCATTTTAGGTAAAAGCATCAGCTAAATATGTGGTGAAATGTGCCAAATATTCCCACCGTACAATTCAGAGCAAAGCAAATGTGGCTGTGGACCAACAACAGGGTGAGAATAGTTGCCTTATTTGTCATTTCTTTTTTAAGGAAAGAATAATGATTAATGAACATTTAATGTACAATGTGATGTACCCACCATTTGGGGAAAAAAAACACGTATTTCACAGTATTCATTTTGCACAGCTAAACCAATCTCCAAAATGAACCAAAATACTGAAATGCTATTTCATCAAAAAATATCCATGGTATCCAATAGGGGAAATAAATGAGCCTTTCAATTTCCTGCCAGTCCGTTTGTGGTTTGAAGTAAAAATCACAGTGCAGCCAATTTTTTTTTTTTAGCAAACCTCATTTAATTCCAGCAATTCTGTGTTATGTCTCATAATGAATGTGATTTTGAACTGAATTCTATACAAAAATAACATATTATGCACTTATTTATCTTAAGACACACATATTCCATAATGTACATCATTTCTCCTGTGGTGTATCATTTCACGCCACGTCGTCGCTCTCTCGGCTTCCGTTTGCCGTCATAAAGAGCAGACCATCAGCTGCAGTTTGCCACCAAAAGCCATCGGCTTGCTTGACTCCTGCATGTGCCTCTGGTAGAGCTGTAACTTAAAAACATAAAGCATCCCGCTGGCTAATGCTTCTCTTTTCCCCTTATAATCATAACTTATTTGCCCATAATATGCCATGCTGTATTTTGTGTTAGTATTTATCTCATTCAAGTTTGCTCTCTCAGGTACATACGCTTGTATACAATGTAGCTTTATTTGTCAAAGTAAGGAAGCTCAGAAGAATGCAGGGGAACGACCAACAAACTTAGGTACTCCAGGAACCAAAGAAACTCTTGGCTCAGCCTTAAGGCCGACCTCACTGTTGTGGTAAGCCTATAGAGTCCGTATAAACTCTTCTAGACTGATGCAGCTGCATGTACAAAGGGAACTGGGTTTTGTCTTATACACTCACATCAGTCTATGATTCAACTTCCTTTCTAATGATACAAAATCTTTGTAGGCTATTCTTTGAAATAAAATATCACAGCCCACATGCTTCAGCTTTGTGCCACTGCCTTCTAACTCATATAAAAGAAAAGCTGGGCTTAACAGTGGATATATGCCTGTAATTTAATGTGACTGTATCTCCTCTGCCAGCTGCACATAGTACATTTCAAATGTCATAGCAGCTCCTGGATATAATCAGTGAGGATCATTTGGGCCCAAAGATGATTTTCCGCCTGGGTCAGGCGAGTGGTGACCTTTTACGATCATTGATAGAGTCCAAAACCATAAAGTCACACATCACCCCTTTTAGCATTTCATGGCTAGAATTTTAATTTTGTGCTCCATCCAGGCCTCCATTTTCAAAAAAGGCTCATCCAGTGGGTCGTGGTGCTCCTGGGGCACAACCACTCATCCCTCCAACCCATCCATGGTTACCTCGGTACATCCGGACCTCAACTCATCCCAGCCAGCCATCTCAGCCAAGCCCCCCTATCAGTGCTCAGTGTTGTCCCAGTTTGTTGGTCCTCTCTTCTGTCATGATCTCCCTTTTGTCAGCCCTGTTCTGAAGTCCAGTGTTCTGTCTGTTCCGTTTCCCCTCTGGATTCTATTCCTACCCTCATCATTCCTGTTCCCTGGAAGCACTGGGTCAGGTGTGGCGGCAGCTGTGGACACAGCCGGCCTCCTCTGCTTCTTCCTATTAAAGATGGTAGGTGGAGCTGCAGCTGGATGCGGGAATCTGGTGGGCTGAGCAGCTTCACGCTGCAGAGAGGCAGTGGCTTCCCCTCGGGTGGACTCTAGAGGTGCAGCTGTGGCTTTCCCTGAGCATGGCTCTGACTGCACATAATCAAGCGAAATGGGAGACACGGGCAAGGCCAGCTTCTTACCCTTAGCCGGGAGCTGTGGCGAGCTGCGGAAAGCCGGTGGGCTTAGCTTCAGCAGGCAGAGCAGCTTCACGCCATGGGGAAGTGGTGAGCCGAATGACTTCACGACCACATGAAGAACTCTGAAGGAATCAGGTGAGGCAGGTCCTGCTCGTCATCTTGGTGAGCCCAGGACGGCATCCACTCTGGCAGTGTGGCCCATACGATGGGAGACGCACTGGAGTCCACATCCTCCTCGGGCTCATCTAAGTCACTCTAGCTCAACGAGTTGACGAGGGGATTGTCAACGAACTATCACTGAGAGGATCAGACATCAGTAGGAGGCTAGGTGCAGGGGACAACGTCCAGGCTGAGAAGCAGAGTGAGAAAGGCTCCTGTGGATACCCGCTAGGCAATGGGTAGAGTCTGATCATTCTGTCATGACTTGTAGGACAAAGGACTCATGGGCAGGCATAAGGAAAACGAAAGGGGTTTATTAAACCAAAATTAAACAAGGACTAGAAAACAAACAGGACTGCAAGGGATCCCTTGTACAGGGAAGGACACTGGCAACAGGAAGGTATGACCAGACTGGGGCTGATGAAACCAACAGGTACTTAAATATAGAGACTAACAAAGGGTAACAAGCAAGAGGCATGGCTCATCAGGGCCATGTTAGAGAGGAGACAGGAGGGTCAGGCGGACCTGATGGGCAGGACGTAACAAAGCCAGGATAATGAGGATAATCCACAGCGCCTTGCTGTGACCTGCTTGATCTTGAAAGGCAGACAACAATTCAGTGACTCCAGTGTTAGACTTCTGCATTTGAAAAAAAATCAGTGTTGTTTTACCTTTTTCTTTTCAATGGCTCCTGGAGGATAGGTATATTTGTCAGTAGATGGAAGTGGGTATGGATGCCTCTCTGAGAGAATAAGAATGGCTATCTGTCTTTGACATCTGGTATGCTGGGTGAAAGAGTATCATTGATCTAGCGAAGCTAGAGTATGAATGTCTTCTCGATCCATGTTTGAAGTTCTCCCCTCTCGACTCCTGCCTTCCCTTCTTGTGAATAAAGAGTCACCATCTTCCTTATTAGTTCTTCCATGGACTCATCCATTTCCCCAAAGGGCAAATCTTGGGGCTGCCACCTAATTCATCCATACTGATCCACTGGGCCCTTTGGCCAGTTTTTGTCCACTTCTGACACAGAGCAAGAATATTTACTTGTTTCCATCATATCAGTTCACGTGTTCCACCCTTGTCTTGATTTGCATCAGAAGAGAGCTATATCCATCTCCAAAGATCTCTCCACCTTCAAGAACAACTGAAAAACTTCCAGGGTACTGTCTAATTATACATTTAGCAACTTTGTGACTTTTGTTTCCCTTGATGGATTAATATTGTACTCTCACATTTGGTCCATCACACACCTCACCATTTGTCTTCTGTCAGCTGCTGATGGTCTTCTAAGATTGGCAACTGCTGTCTGTATCCCAGCTGGCATTTTGTCCCACTTAACTCTTGACTTGAAGTTTGATGGCCATGATACTTAAAAGTGGTGGGGAAGACATCTTTAAGGGGTCTGAACTACACATGGATGAAGGAGATGAGGACAATGGTCCTGGTTAAGTTCGGTCATGATCTGAAAAACAAAAATGCAGAAGATAATAAAAAAAGCATATCAAACATTGGGTTTGTACTAATGTTCTACACATACTATATTATGTTTAATTTCCTCTCTTACAGTCACATGTCCAGGCCCTCTCAGTCTTCTGCACTGTATTAGTCTGAGATAGTCTGCAAAATCTTCTTCTCACACCAAAGCAAATCCCTCTTGATTTCAACGCCCCACATTCCTAAACCCTTTAACAGTGTAGTCAATGTTTCTTCACAAAAGTCAGGGAGAGCTGACATTACCAAATCTCTGACTTGCTGGAAATTATCCTTTGATCTAATAACAGAAAGTGATGTCCATAATCAGTTGCCATTTTGATACCTCTGTAGATAAAACCACATACTGTGAAAACATGTATCTTTAAACAACTGAGGGAATCGTGATATCAAGTTATTCACAGTACATTGACATTGTCCACACCCCTCATTCATATATTCAAGCACCAGACTATTCTTATATTTATACTGAATCGTGATATCCATGTATCAGTGAAATGACTGGATATAAATTGTATCTTCATGGAAAAGTGATTTCAGATTGTTGATGGGGAAAAAAATGATGAAGAGCAACTGCTGGTAAACCACATATTTTATAATCTGGAAATGGGTAATAATCTGGTAAATCGTTTTGCTTAATGCAAAGACAGTGATGGTTGTCCTGAGGAGCGTCTAATAAGCAGTACAATATCCTGTAAAGGTACAAAAAATTGTCTGCTAAACAATGATCAGTCTAATCCCGCCACGTCCCGGCCACACCCCCGACGGACGGAGCGCACTCCCTAATCTGCGGAATCTCGTCCACCTGTTCCAGCGTCGCCCCCTCCAACTCTGTTTGCCTGGTCTACTAATAAAACTTCTTCCACGGAAGTCTCGTTCTCCCGTGTGCTCTGTGCCCGGTAACAAATCCTGCACACATTTAATTCCCTCATAATTTTTTTCCAACCAAAACAAGCATTTTTATTTATCTTAAGACAAGTAAGCAAGCTTTTTTTATATACAGCTCCCTTTACACTTCATTAGTGCTGTCTGGCTGCATGTCATAGTGGGCAACTAAATATTCTTTCATTATTTCATTTTTCATTATAGTAACTCATAAAAAACTGCATCTGTTCACCTGTACAGTCTGAGAGAACATGCTGTCAGTATTCAAATATGCTTGCAGAAGTTGATGTCGTTCTGCTAGCATTTTACATAAATTTTTGAAGTTGTGTAATTTTTGGCACATTGCTTAAAGAATGCATGTTTACTTTCACACCTTAGAATCCACTATTGAATCAGTGGGCTAAACACAATAAAGAGCTCTGGATAATGAATTAGATAGTGGTGTTTAGGTTTTAGGGCATGCTCAGGAAAAAGTCTGCTCCTGTCATAAATGTATTCTTCAACATGAACCTTAAGATAGGCCACCTGACGTACTGCAACTGAACTGCTGGAGCACAAACAAGTTCTACAATTTGTCTCAGCATTCCCTTTTATTCTATCCCCTACCATACTAGTTCTAGAATGTTTTCATTCCTGCCCACACTGCTTTCAACCTGCTACATTCATATTTGCATACAGGAATGAAAACATTCTGGCAGGGGGTGCGCCAGGAGCAGGACTAAGAATCACTACCCCCAAGGCTATAACAGTTTTGCATTTTTCATTTTTTTCATTTTCACTGATTGTTTTCAATTGGTGACAGTGGTGCCAAAGGTACTGCTATTGTTCAGCCACTGGAGGACCTACAGGTTCAAGCCCCGGTTCCTCCTGACCCCATCAAAGAGTCCTTGAGCATGACAATGAACCCCAAATTGCTCCCGGTGAGCTGGTTGGCACCTTGCATGGCAGCCTCCGCCACCGGTGTGTGAATGTGAGGCATGAATTATAAAGCACTTTGAGTGCTTGTAGGAGTAGAAAAGTGCTATATAAATGCAATCCATTTACCGTTTAGTTTTTATTCGTTTTAGTGCTTATTTTAGCATACTAGTTTTTAGTAAAGGCATTCGTCAGAGGCGGGATTCAAATAGATCAGAATTGTGACAGGCAAATTACGTCACATGCATGTCGTTACTATGGAGACCTGAATAGGACATGGAGGGGAAAAAAATTACATTTACGATATCCAGCAATACTTTTCCATTACTAATAATAACTGTACTGTATCCATTAAAAGCACAAAATATACAATTAATGGAACAATAAAGACATGTCCAGTTAAGTTTGTTTAAGATTTAAATTATGGGGGACAATACACACTATGTAACTTTCATATTATGTATTTTTATATGTATTTATTAATAATTATACTGTGTCCATTCAACGCCAGTAAATGTAAGCAAGACAGCAAGACTACTGAACATGAAGTGCACAGTTATTCGTCCATAAAGAACTCTGAAAAACCAAAGGGTGTTGTTTGCTTTTTGCTGAAACATATTGCCGCCAGTAAACTGAATATAACACACATTCTCGATGCACCAAAAGAATCGAACTTCAAGGTGTCCATTCTCTGCTGGCGTAAAATTGGTACAGGCGCTGAATGACATCACAACGCAAAGCAGGGTATTTTGTACTAAATTTGAAAAGTAGTATATTATAGTGCTGGACGATGTGCCATAATAGTACCAACATTGCATGTTAGCCACATGCAATTCTTACATTACTAGTAAGCTAGATTAAAGATCAGGCTTTTTCTTGCTTTCAATTCTGTACAGACATTATAGCGTAGGGAGTTTCACTGAAACATTTTTATCCTGGCATAGAAAAAAAACTTAGCTAGCTATGCAATTTTAATTATTATTCCTTTTGTAGATTATCTAATATATGTTTAAATATCAGGTTAAAGTTACCTCCTCTGCTTTGGCATTAGTCCTGCATGCATTCTCAGAGACAATCATAATTATTTTCATCCTTGCTGTTTAAATCAGTCCTAGATGGGTTTGGGAGAAATTTATGAACTCCTTGTTATTTATTTATTACAATATTTATTACAACAAAATCACATTGTTATATTTACAAGAAAATCAAATTGCTAGGACAGCACACTGTATGCTTGCTGTCCTAGTATATTAAACAAAATATTTTTTAAATTTATTTTCATGCCATCCGGATCTTTTCGTTGTATCTGTTCTTCCAACCAGATTGTAATTAATTTTACTTTTACTTCGCTTCTCATTGTTTTCTGAATTTGCAACTGTTTTCAAGGCGACATTTGCATTGTGTTTCAGAGGCAGGCTATTTGCATAACCAATCGACAAAGAAAGTGTTTCAAGTCCCACCCCACAGTACCAAATAATTACCTCAGCTGGTTTGGCACTTTTGATATTGAGATGTTGGGTACCAGTACTGGAAAGGGAAAGTACCAAAAGTAACATGCCAAAAGTACGGTATTTGGTGTGGTGAAAAAGTGTCCCTAAGGATAGGCATTTCCAGGCATCAGCATGTGTTTTTATGACAGTCCTGCTCTCCCTAAGGATAGGAAACCACAGCTTAGCATGCTTTAGTAGCATTTTTCCTACATTACAAAACCCTGTTGTTTCACCCTAAGGACCCAAATTAGGGTTAGCACACTGAGGCTAGGGTTAGGGTTGGAAAAAGTATGGCATTTCCAGGCATCAGCATGTGTTTTTATGACAGTTCTGCTCTCATGTAGGATAGGAAACCACAGTTTAGCATGCTTTAGTAGCATATTTCCTACTTTCCAACAACCTGTTCTTTCACCCTGAGGCCCCAAATTAGGGTTAGGGTTAGCACACTGTGGCTAGGGTTAGGGTTAGAAAAAGTATGGCATTTCCAGGCATTAGCATGTGTTTTTATGACAGTCCTGCTCTCCCTAATTAGTTAGACGTGCCAGTTTAGTTAGTTAGAATGGAGAAATCTAGAATTCAGAACTTTGCATGTTATACGGAGCCAGCTATGCTAGGTTCCAGATGGAATAGGTGGCTAACATCGTTCAAGCTGTATTCCAATGAGAAAGGCCTCATTATGGATGAGAATGCACCTTCAGCCATGAGACAGAGGAGAAATGTGCTATTACTGCATCTTGTGTGACCAGATGTACAGGATGTTTTGTTGACTGCCGGAAGTTTGCGCCTTGTCTGTGGCAAGCAGTAAGAGACTGCAGTTATGGTGGTGATGCCAACAACTAGATAAGGGATATGATTTTGAGCAGAGTAATATCAGAGTATGTGTGTCGGAAACTAGTAGAAGAGGGCTGTAGATTGACGCTAGTCAGTGCTCTGGAGATAGGTTCCCACCGTGAGAGCATAGAGGAATTGATGTCAGCCATGTCATGTACAGCCAAAATGGGGACAGAGACAGTAAACCACGTTGCACAAAAGGAGAAAAGGGGAAAGTGCAGAAACACTAATGCTAAAGTTGAATCAAACAGAGAAAATAAAAATTATGGAAAGTGCTGCAGATGTGGGAGGAAAGATCATCTGGGCAGAGATCCCAAGTGCTCCACATGTGGACAGGTATGTCACAAATGCCAGGGAAAAGATCATTATGCAAAAATGTGTTGCACTAAGTGATCTAAGCCAAAACAAAATGGATGCTCACAATGACTTTGTATTTGCTATTAATGACAACAGCATGTCCGAGACATAACTTCTGTGTAGGGGGAGTAAATATGACAATGCTGTTTGGTTCTGGTGCAATAAGCAATTATAATGGGTGAAAATGTGTGGGAAAGTCCCCAAGACAGAGAGGAGGCCCTATTTATATTCTTCTAAACAGCCATTAGCAGTCAAGGGTGCAATCACATGTGAGGTTTCGATAAGAAACAAAATTGAACGCGTGTTAATCGTAATTAATGACAATGGTGAACCACAACTAGGAAAAGAGACGACAGCAGGACTAGGGGTTCTGAAATTAGGCATAGACATCGCTGCTATAACAGACACCATTGAGCAAACACTCCGACAGCAGTATCCAGAAGTATTCATCGAGTATTCAGGAGTTGGAATCAGGTGCATAATGTTCAACCTAAGGGGGGGCAGTAGAGTCCAGAATAAAAGAACTGATAGACTTAGACATTATTGAACCTGTGAAAGCACCCACCCCATGGGTAAACCCAGTTATAATTGTCCCAAAACTAGGAAATGATGTGCGGCTTTGTCTGGATATGAGACGGGCTATAGGCTATAGTGCGAGAACGCTTTCCTATGCCCACAGTGGATGAGCAGTATGAAGGTATGAACAGCTCAACAATACTGCAATATTGCAATACAGCAAGTTGGATCTCAAATGGGGTTACCACCTGCTTGAGCTAACTGCTGAGTCATGTGACATCACCACATTTGCAACACACCACTGAGTGTACAGATATAAGAGGGTACTGTTTAGGGTATTTTCAACCAGCAAACAATACTAGCAGAGATAGCCAATGCCCTAGCTGGGATTGAAGGTGCTGAGAATATTTCAGACGATGTGACCATACAGGCGCGAGAGTCATGACAATATACTGCATGCAGTCATGGCAAAGCTCAGACAGACAGGGCTAACACTGAACCCAGAAGAGTGCCAGTTCAACATGGACAGAGTGATTTTCATGGGGATCCTATTATCAGAGAAAGACATTAGATCGACTGAGGAGAGAGTGTAAGTTGTAACAGAGGCACGGGAACCAGAGAATACCAAAGAGGTGAGGTGAGGTGAGCTTCCTTGGGCTCGTCAGTTACAGCAGCAGATTCATCCAACAGTTTGCAACACTGTCACAGCCACTACAACGCCTGACAAGGAAGGACATGCCCTTCAAATTTGGGTCAGAAGAAAGCTTTCAGTGCATTGAAAACATAGAGAGCCAGAGCTACAATTCTAGCATATTTTTACAGAGATGCACCAACACACATAATCGTTGATGTGAGTCCAATTGGGTACAGTACTAGTACAAAGCCAAAAGGGCGTTAATGTTCTTGTATGCTATGTGAGTTGTAGCCTAACTGATTGTGAGAGGAGATACTCCCAGATGGAGAGAGAAGCATTGGGTCTGGTATGGGCCCATGAGAGGCTGCATCCATACCTCTAAAGTAGAAAATTTGACCTGGTCACAGACGATAAACCACTGGAAGAAATCTATGGCCCCAGACCCAAACTGTGTGCATGGATAGAGTGCTGGGTTCTGAGGCTACAACCATACAAATTCAATTTGATCCACATCGCAGGAAAAAGCAACATTGCTGAACCGCTGTCACAATTACAGGTGAAAGCAGCAAAGCAGGTGGAACAGGAAGATGGGGCCAAATAATAAGTTAGATTTGTGGCACTGAAAGCACTCACCACCAGAGAACTGCACAATATATCAGCTACTGACCCAAAGCTACATGTACGTAGGGCAATAGCACATGTACATTTTGAGGAATGTAAACACTGAGCAATTGTTGCTAATGAGCTATGCAGAATATGATACCTGGTTCTCTGAGGCACACATATAGTGCTTTAGACTCATGAGCACTCACAGTAGCGTATGAGGTACATCTGGGTATAGTGGGAATAAAACAGCATCTCAGAACCAGTGTGATGGCTTAGCATGGATAGAGCAGCCGAGAGATATTGAAGGACTTTCCGTGGCTGCCAAAAAATTGCTAGACCTGACCCACCAGAACCTGATGGACACCACTACCTGATGCACCCTGGCGAGACATTGCCATCGACATACTGTACCATCTAATCACTCTGTTCTAGTGGTAGTATGTTACTTTAGTCGCTACTGTGATTACAACATCATGATCACCATTACCATGGACTGCCAGTCAATAAATCTGATAACAATCCACAGTTCAAGTCTGAACAGTTCAGACAATACTGTAAAAACAATGGGATCACACACGTAAAGAACACACCAAAAAGGGCACAAGCCAATGAAGAAGTGGAGCACCAAACGCATCGCTGTTGAAGAGAATCAGGATTGCCCAATCAGATGGACTGGATTGGAAAAAGGAATTGAGAAATTATGTGGCTGTGAATAGAAGAATCAATCATGCCACAACAGGTAAAAGCCCTGCTGAGTTGCTGTTCAATTAGAAGGTGAGAGGGAAGGTGCCAGAACTCATTGAATTACACACTGATCAGGAAGTGTGTGATCATGACACAGAGCAGAAGGCAAAGACTAAAGTGTATGCAGATGTATACAGAGGAGCTCAGCAGTCAGGACATAGCTGACAAACTCTCAACACCATTCCAGGCAACACCTCACAAAATCATCAGCAAGACAGGAAATCAGGTGGTAGTGGAATCACCAGTAGGAGTGAGATATACTAGAAATACCACTTTAGTCAAGAAATACAAAGGAAATGAACTGAGACTGGATAGAGTCCATGAGAAGAAGAAAACACAGGAGGGTGATGATGTCATGCAGACCACTGGGGCTCAAACTACACAAACAGAAAATTATGATGACACAACCACTCAGACTGATGCACTCATTCATGCAGATGTGTGCACCAGACCCCAGAGGATGAAGCAAGCATCCAGCAAGCTGTCTGATTATGTTTTGTGAGTTGTATAAACACTTGTATGTGACTTCCTTAAAGAGGGAGATTTTTGTAATTTATGATTTATGCTATCTTTTGTGCATATGATGCTTTGCAGTTGAAGATTCCTGCAAAGAAAGACACCTGTTTTCCTGAACTAATGAGCAATTTGCAATTTTTCATGTGTTAATGCCATTACTGTAACAAAATAGTTAAAAAAGTTTAAAGGAAAATGTATATTGTTGAAGCTTAATTGATAATGTTAAAGTGAGACTGGTAAAGTTGACAATTTTAAGTCAATCTGATTATGTTTCCCCAAGTTTGATTTCTGTAACTAAGAATTTAATTCCAAGAAAAAGGGAGGTGTCATGTACACAGTTAATATTCTAGTTTGAATGTGGGAGTATAGGAGGTGCATTACAGATAATAAAAGTTAATAATAAAGGAGTGGGAGTTGTTTTAGACTGCAGTTGTGCTTTTATGAGATCTGAAGTTTAAGAGATTCAAATAAAATATCTTGTAACGTTACATGCACTGTCCGAATGCCACTAAAACTATCACGTCCCGATCGTCCTGAGACTCCATGAGATGACACCTCGTCTCACCAATGAAGACTACATGACACCGGAAGCTACAAGTGAAACTGATCACAAAAAGGCCTACGATGTGATCAACTTAGATTTCCAGAAGGCCTTTGATGTTGTCCCCCACAAACGTCTCTTTCTAAAGCTCAAAGCTGCAAGGATTTTAGGAACTGTGGCAGCTTGGATCGAAAACTGGTTAACTGACAGGAAGCAGCGAGTAGTTATTAGAGGCACGATGTCACAGTGGGCCTGCGTTCATAGTGGGGTACCGCAGGGTTCAATTTTAGGACTACTGTTATTCCTAATTGACATTAATGAAATTGACACCAATACATACAGTAAACTGGTTAAATTTGCAGATGACACCAAGGTGGATGGTGTAGCAGATACTGAACTAGCGGCACAGAGGCTACAATGGGATCTTGATTTAATTAGTGACTGAGCTGATAACTGGCAGATGAAATTTAATGTAGACAAATGTAAGGTAATCCATGCAGGGAGCGGAAATATAAAATACAGATATTTTATGGGTTCCAATGAAATAAAGGTAGTTGATTATAAGACAGACCTTGGTGTGTATGTTGAAGCTTCCATGTCCCACTCTCGCCAGTGTGGGGAAGCAATAAAAAGGTAAATAGAATGTTGGATTATATCTCTAGGTGTGTGGAGTTTAAGTCAAGGGAGGTGGTGTTACATTTATATTATTCCTTGGTAAAACCCCACCTAGAATATTGTGTGCAGGTTTGGTCACCATACCTTAAGAAGGACATTTTTGCCTTAGAAAAGGTGCAAGGGAGGGCTACGAGAATGATTCCTGATCTTAGAGGAATGTCTTATGAGGAGAGGTTAGCGGAGCTGAATCTGTTTAGCCTTGAGCAAAGGAGCCTAAGGGGGG
>JAODLC010000007.1:23899192-23910160 GCA_026781145.1 Hippopotamyrus pictus | reverse complement strand
CGTCACTTTGAGCTGCAGCTTTCTTTCAAGTCTGAGGTATGTTCTGTTTGAACTGTTTCTGTTGTAGCCATATTTGTATGTGTATTTGTATGTGATCAGTGAGATGAGAAAAAAATAAAATGACATAAATTTCTGTCATGGTTTGTCCTGTTGGTGTCATCTACTCATTTTGCTGCCGCATAATAGTGGCAGCCATTAGGGACAGATAGGGACCCCCCTGATCAGACCCATAAAGTATGAGGCTGGGGGGGCAGCATGTGGCTCAGTGGGTTAAGCCGCTGTGTCTGTGATCAGAATGTCGCTGGTTTGAGCTCAGCTTTAGCAGAATAGTCACATGTCCGTGGGCCCTTGAAGAAGGCCCTTAACCCCCAGCCCAGTGGGCAGCACTGCAGGTGGCTGGCATTGGCTGCCAGGCTCGCTCTCACCTAAATATGTGTGTGTGTATCATGGGATAAGTGAAGTGTGACGTGTCATCATTATTATTATTATTATTATTATTATAAACACACACAGAGACAACTGCAGGTACTATGCAGAACTTTTATTATACAGACAGAGAACACAAAGAATCCAAATTTGGAATATCTGGCTGAAAATCCCATTCTGGCCTAGTGGAGATCATGTGTTTTTGTTAAAGATAATTATTTCTTGATGAAGGATTTGTTTTTCTTGGAATATATTTGTGTTAATAAAATGTTGGGGTTTTTCTCAATTTTTGAGTGTGATGTGAAGCTGCTTCAGCCCTTTTTACAAATCTTCAGAGGGGGTGCTAATAATCGCGGAGGGCGCTGTATGTAGGATGCGAACGGGAGCTTCTGGGAAACACACCCCAGGTTGGGTTGTGAAAATGTCATGAAACAAAGTGGTACAAATCGGGCACTGTCATAAAATATGCCATAAAGTGAAATGCTGCGAACGAACAGACGTGCAAGGCAGAAAGTGGGTTGTTGGTGGTACGGATTGGGTAGTTACAACAGGAGTCCAGCTGCAGATCTCCACAGCTTCACGATTCGCAGCTCCGCTGGAGGAACCAATCAGATTTCATAATACTGCTTTGCTCTCTGAGGGGAAATTTTTTGTCGAATGGAAAATTTGCCATCAAAATAAAAGCTGCCAGAAGTATTTAATTATTAAACATATGTTTTGTTATGACAGAAATATAATGTATTTATGTAAATTATGTTACAATCAAGAATACAGAACCATACCAGAGAAGCAATGAGAAATACAAAACTGAAAAAAAGACTAATTTTTCAGATGCTAACTCTAACCCTAAACAATAACATTGCATTTGCATTAAGTGAAAGTTATGTGGCGTTAAGGAGTTGAACATGAGCAAGCTGGTTGGGAGTCGGGAGGGTGCAAAAACTTGGGTCATCTGGGGTCCCTGAGGACTGTATGCTGCCTGTGTGACTCTGACCAGGATAAGTGGTTAGACAGTGGGTGGATGAAATCGATGGCATAAAGCTATATACCGTGGTCCACAACTAGTCCACAGACGTGGAAGACCTTTCACTATATAGACTTATTGGTGAAGCAGCTGAATGTTTGAACAGCTGCTCTGCACCATTCCTCCCCACAGGCTCCCAAGTTAAGAGGACCCTTTTGGGCAAGTGCTGAACAGGAATCACTATGGGCAGCTCGTCGTGATATTGAACCAGAGTAGGAGCTGAATGGCTAACAGGTCACTCTGCTTACATTGAGCTTGCTGTACAGAGTTTGGTGTGATTTTGGGTTGCAGGCAGTAATGTCTCAGTTTTTTAGTTAATTAATAGACAGTAATATCCATCCATCCATCCATCCATCAATCTGCCTTCTAGCTGATTATTCCCATTATAATTGTGTGGGCCCTAGAGCTTATCCTACGTAGTGTCTTGGGCAGAATAGGGCACAGGCCTAGGATAATATTTGTCATGTACAGTATATGCATATAGTACTTATAAGATGGAAGGGTCAGAGACATATTTGATTCATGGCAGTATGTATAACAAACATGTATGACCCAATTGGTCTCTCAGCTGTCCAGCTATATAAATGCATTGTATTTGTATGAAGTGAGTTTCCTTCTTTTTCCTTGAAACTTTAATCCAGAATCATTCCAAATCAGAGAAAATGACCCTCTTCTGTCATCCAGAATATGATGCCTCTGATTAAAATATCAGTGTTTGAAGCTTAAACCGCACATTTTTGTGGCTGACTAGATGTCGTATGCTGCAACAGGATGTATGCTCAGATAGCTGGGTAATGCGATATTGATTTCCTTAATATATACAACCTGTTTGTCTGTAGTAGGTGCAGCAGTGTGTCTGGGGTCTGTTGCACAAGCACTGGGATGCTGAGGGTGTTTGCTGAGTCTCAGAGCCCTAGGCAGACGTCGGTCTGCTAGCAGCTGAGAGAGGGGAGGCTGAGGTGATGTGACGAGTTAGTGAGAGGTTAACGTCAAGCCCTCTCTGCCCCTGCAGCACCCATCTCTCCTTAAAAAAGGAATATGAAGTGACAGATAAGGCCTTCCTTCCCTCTACTGCCCTCAGCTGTGCTAATTTATGTGCTCTAGCCATGTTTAAGTTTTTTGGTTGTCAAATATCATTCTGTGTAATTTTGGGCAATTATGCAAACACTCAGCAAGTAAGAACTCCGATCGGAATCCCACAGGCAAAGGGAGCTTCACCGCTGGGCCCAGAGCACGACCCTGAACACCCAGTAGCTCCAGGGAATGTCTAACTCCACTTTTTCAGAAATGTACACGATTTGGGTAAAAGTATCTGCTAAAGAAGTAAGATGTAAATTACATTTGTTGCATTGATGAATGTTATAAACTGATAAATATTAGATTTTTAGGCAAGTTATTATTTTCTAACTATGTTATGTTTTGAATGTATGACGATTATTTAATTACAAAAGCCTGGCTATACTGGAAGGGGGCAGGCCTACTTACCTCAATTAGTCTAGACAGGAAGAGAAAATGCCAGAACCCTGGCAGATGGCAGAGGGATGCAGGTTTCAGATCAGGGCCGGTTATGTTCTGCGGAGGGCCAAATCTGAAAATCTGAACTCTGTCGTCGGGTGCCATTTCTTAACAGTGATTTCTATGGCTCATGAAAGCTACAGTACAGTAGATGGTCTTTTTTAGGAGGGGCTCATTTTTATACAGCCGTGTGGAAGTAGCAGTTATTATTCGTGGGACTTAAACATAAAACATTACCCTTCTTTTTTCATTTAAGTGATTGTGTGAGTCAGTAAAAAAAAAAAAAAGTCTTTTGCTTAAGGTCCAACATAAAAGCTTAACAACATAGACCTGCCGACTGCATGCTCTTTGCTTTCCTTTATTTTTGAAGCCTTATGTTCTTGAAGCTGTACTGAAAAATTAGAGATAGGTTTCAGAGCAGCACACACATGCCAGCCTTTTTCTACTCTGTTGGCATGATTAAGTAAGAAGGTTTCAACAGCAAGGACTGATTTCACCCTGGAGCACAGTGAGTCTGCATGAAAAAGCGATGACAGAGAACTGCTGTCAGGCATTGTCTAACATCCAGAAAACGCTTAGTCCACATCTGAGAGTCCTGGGAAGCTACTGCAGGGCAGATTTGCTCCGGTCATCAAAACATGCTTTTGATTTGATAAAATTTCCTCAAAGATAATACGGGGCCCTGGGGAGCGTGGCCATGATTCTGTATTGCGAGGAGTGTTTATATTTAAAAGATAATGTAGCTATGCTTGCTTGTTTATAAAATATCTTTTGCATTATAATGTTATTTTATGTTCCCATTATCACTGGTTTATTTGTCTACATGTGGGTAAATTAAACCAGCGAAGAAATTATAGCTTAATTTCATTAAATCATTAGTTCAGTTCATTAAGCACACTACTCAGTGTTATTGCATTGCAATGGATTGCACAGCTACAGTAATTATTACCCTGAAGCGCATCACCTCAACTAATGTAATTTATGAGCCAAGCACATGATCTTAGGAAATTAATTCTTAACCTTTTGCTCATCAGCACTTTTTCTCACTTACTTAATTTTATACTGAAGAAGGAACTGTTTGGTAAATTCCTCCTGAGGGATGCTTTAGTCACTGTGATCAAAGCAGTTCTGGAATCAGTTCTATTTGTCTCATATTGGTCCCCAAAAAGCATCTTCCAGTACCATAGCCACAAGTGCTGCATTGCTTTTTTCCTGTTTTACTGGGTGTTTGTGTTGAAAATGGAGCCACCGATGTTAATACTGTAGCCCCGGGTGGACCGAGGCATCCTAAGAGCAGCGAAGGACGAGGAGACTTGCTTGCCGGAACAGAACACGCTCTTCATTATTGTCCCGAACAGGACTGTAACAGGCACCCAACAAGCACTGAACCGAGATACACACAGCGGAAACACAAGGTGGTCAGATGGCAAACTGTAATGTGCACATGCGGTGGGAGAGTTATACAAGAACACGTGAGGATCGGACGGGATGCACACAAGTCACGGGCAAACACATGCATGACAAGAGGGAAATGCAAACATTAAGGTCACAGCACAGGGGTGGCTGGTATCCCGCACTCCTACATCAATTAGGGTTAAGAGCTGTGTTTAAGGGCCCAACGGCTGCATGATTTTGCCAACGAGGGGGATTCGGACTGGTGGCCTTCAGGTGATGGACACGGTGTTATAACTCACTGAGCCACAGTCCATGCTGATGAAGATTGATGGTGACGAATGTGTTTTTTTTTCTGCAGAAACAAGCCAGGGGGCGGGGCAGATATGATTCAGCTCAGATCTATAACGAAGGAACGAAATCGGCAAGAGGTCTGACTCAAAGGCGGAGATAATGCTATAGATTTACAGCAGGATTTCTAATGCCAAGTCAGGGGAAAGCTGAGTGCTGTCCTGGATTCGGCATTGCGGTGCTCCTGTACCTAGCTGGGTAACAGTACTCTGACTGATGGGTCTAGTCATTAAGTGGGAAAGGAAAATAACAGCAAATGTGTCTTTATTTTGTGTGTTTTGTTAGACTCAGCAAAGCTCTGTGTCAGCTATGTTTCATCTGTACTGAAACGCAGGTCTAATGCATTTAGTGCTTAGTGTGCCTGCAGGGTTAGAGTCAGTGCCTTTGAAAGGGTTTACAGGTTAATGGTTACAGGCGGAGCAGAGATCGTCCGCCAGCCCATACAGGGACAATGTGTCCGTGGAAAAATGTTTTGATTGATGCACAAATACTATGTAGGTTATGTTTTTAAGTACCAAGTTTGTAGTAAAACTTTCATTTTGATCACAATGTCCGTGAAAATTTGGCATGGTGTTGCCCCCTGAGACCGAGGCTAGCATTGCAAGAGGTTCTCTCTCATTCATCATGGCAGTCACAGGATCTAAATAGACCACAGTCTGCTTTATCCCTGAAACTTGATGACTGGCTCAGTTACTGTCACTTAGCATGGAATCTGAGTGCTGTGTGTTGTGTCTCTGCGGACAGAGGTATGGACAAGGCCTTGATGGACAAGGCCTTGATGGACAGACTCCCGCAGGGCCTGGCTCAGGGCAAACCTAACCCTATCCCCAACCCTATCCCCAAACCTAACCCTATCCCTAACCATAACCCTAACCCCAACCTTAAGCCTAACCTTAGCCCTGACCTTGCTACACTGTGACATTAGATGGTTTGCATATGTCCTGCCGCTGAAACACCTCACACTGTTTTCTGCTGAAGTCATCACCAGCACTGAGACCAACATACAGTAACATTGTTAAGTAATGAGAGATAGGAAAACTAGCCTGCCATTGGCTGCGTGTGTTTTACATAGGGCTCTTTATTGACTCAGCATGCAAATATGTGCAATTAATAGCTGTGCCTGCTTGTTAATGCAAACAGCTTCCACCTACCAACCGTGAATCATGTGGCTGCAGCTGAATGTGTAGAGAATGACAGGACAGCATCAGAAGGCAGTTACTGCACTAAAATGGCTAAGATGTGTGATCAAAGTTGTTTTAAATGTGGTCTGTTTGTCCCTGCCAGACTTGTTGGTTCTAGCATCTCTGAAAAAGCCATTTTCACTCTACAAAGTTTGCAGAGAATGACGCCATAACCTGACCACCTTCGTGATGAGGGAGGTCAGAGGGGAATAGCCAGACTCATTAAAGCTAACAGGAAAGCCACAGAATTGGATGATAAAATTGAGAGTGGCTCAGGTATAGTTTGGGTGTGACTGCTGGCCGTACCTTACAAGAAGTTTAACATATTGCTAATAATTATTTATAATGACCGTCTGCTGATATGATTGATACCGGATTTATGTGGGCTGGGTGAAAATGCTAGGACGAGTTTGGAAAATCCTGTTTTTAGGCTTATAGAAAATGGACCAAAATGCAAAGAGGTACAAGCAAGTTTTGTATGTTGTTTGATCTGGCAGAAGGTACTGAATTGGGATGGCAAGAAATTTCAACTGTAAGCTTGACAGTTCAGGAGAAATAGGCAGGAATGCAAAAGGTGTCACTGTAGCTCCCCCATCTGGCAGACTGGGGTTCCCTTTCCAGGGAGGGCTGAGGGTCCATAGAGAAATGGATCGTCCAGTTTTGGTCCAGACTGGTGATTGTTAAGCCTGTCAAATGGCTGATTTTGATTGGCTGATGGTGCCCAGGGTTTTACGATATATGGCTGCAATAGTACTTATGACAGGCTTTGTCATAGTACATATATCCCAAATTTCACTTGGATTGATCAAGAATGTCAAGAGAAATATGCAGTTTTTAGCTGTAGATAAATCACTTACTTAATTCCTTAATGAAATCACTTTTATTGTCACAATTCAAGAACTAGGGAACTAGTGAGTGAAAGTCTTGGCTTAGAAGTTTCCTATTAGCAGTATGGTACATTAAATACATGCAAACTGTATGTAGAACAACAGTATACATTCTACATGTGCACAAAGGAAATATATAATATGTATGTAATACACAATATAATACAATATAAATGCAGTATACCACAGAACAGACAGAGAAACTGTAGGTGTAGGTGTCACTAGTGCAGTGGGGAGTGGGGATGATGACCTGGAGGGTGGCTGATATCAGCTGAGGAGGTTGAAACAAAATCCTGGTCTGGATTTGTACTTTCTGGACCTGAAATTTCCACCTCTGTTGCAGTCACACCGGAAAGACTCTAAATCATTACAATCAATATAAGAACAGCTCTTGTGCCATAATGAATCCCCTGCACTTTTGTTGCAGTCTTTGTATGCCCCGTTAAGAATTGAGTGAGAACTTAACACAGCACAGACTTGAGGAAGGTTCCTGATATGGCTGTAAGGTCGCAGCACCCTCCACCTGCTCTCAGTACACCTTGGTGTCACCACTGTAGTGCTGCGGAGTTCTTGTGGCACGGGGGAAGGGTGCCTCTCGAGATTTTGGGCATATCATATTGGGCCCCCAACTCAGACCAATCTAATTATGTTCTAAAGTTTTTGGGTCCCTGTCACTCAGGGGCCCTTGGACTCATCCTAACTTCCCCTCCCCCTTTATGATGCCCCTGGCAGGGGGTACGAGATTCTCCTGGTTAGCAGAGATGCCAAAGTGCCTCATTGCTACCCGGAATCTCATCCAACCAGAGGACTTCTTGTGGTCTGCCTGTTGAGCCTGTTGCCATGGTGAAGAGTGTTGGTGGAAATGAGAACTGACAGTAGGTCTGTTATGCTGAATAGTTTCTCTAATAAGGGGAAGGCTTTGGGGCCTGTATCACTGCTATCACTAGTATATCTTTGACTGTAGCTCTTGATCCATATTCAAGCATTTTGCGGGGTATACAGACACTTCATGTTCATCTTTTTGTGAATTATAAAATGCGTAATTAAGCTGTAAATTATATAACTATGTGAAAGCTGTAAGTACATGTTAAATGTATTAGGGGTTAGCAGATTACACCACTCACAATACCTAGCACTCTGACATAAAGCAATATTTTCATATATACACATGGGGAAAAGATCCCTATACGTTAGACTGGGATGCCTGTAAGAAATGGAGTGTAGATAGTAATATTAATTGCTGAAGCAGCTAGTTAGCACTGGTGAGCATCATGAATACATGTAATTCTCTTATGATGTATTTATGTATGATTTTATGGATTATGTATGTATGACTCACAGAAGATGATTGATGCAGACATTCTTTGAGAATTCTCCTTGATACAAGTTTGAAAGTTAAATACATAGTGTAGTTTCTCCAGTTTGTCTTCTGCAAGTTATTACACACGTTTTGTCCAAATCCTTCAAAGGTTCAGAAGTAAGTTTGCTTAGTGCCCAGACTCCAGCAGTGAATCAGCAGTGGCCACTCCTTCATAAAGAACATCCATTTGTACGTTCTATAAATTATGTTTATATGCACATTATATTTTTTCACATTATTTGTAAATCTTCGTTGTTGATTCCCATCTGGAAAATGCGGCAAACCTCTTTGTGCTACACTAAATAAAATATGATTTATCATCTTTTTGACACATGTAGGCTTCATAGAAAGTGTTACCTATGTGTTTAGACTATCTATAAAACAGTTTCATTCCAGGGCTGCAAAAATATAATATCTTTTATCTTGTGTTATGTCACTACTTTAATATTGTTTCTTTCCTTTCTCCTCTGAGGACTATTTAGCACTGGCACAATGGACTTACTGAACAATCATCTGGGAAATGTGCGTCATACTCGTCAGGCTATTCTGTGTGGCTTGAATTCAGGCTGGCATTGAAAACTTGAGGAGATAACCTTGTGACAGACTGATGGTAAAAAAGTAATAATACAGAATATTTTTGCGGGGATGAAGATCTCTGAAGAAGGTATCAAAGGTGGTGAAGATCTCTAGCTACAGAGATGACCTGTTGAGTTTGGTTGTTCCTTTTAATGTGTGATATAATGAGAAAACAAGTACAGCTTCTAACAGGCTGGCGGACACTGGTGGCTGGAGTCTGCTGCACCTTGTAGGCCTTTAATTTGCTGCGGGCATTGATCTGTGTGGGGACTGGGGAGCAGGGAGTGGGAACCATGCCTGTGAAAAGATAGGCTCTCATCACGGGGTTAGAAGCACCTTATTAGAGAACAGAAAAACACAAATTACTAGCCATCTTCATATTAATAATACTTCTGTGATGGGGATTATGAATTATTGCATTTCAGGTTTAACAACAGCATAATTACCTGTATTTTAAAACAGGTGAAATTATCTAAGCTAGAGGGACTCGAAAATTACATTCTTTATGCCATATTAATAAACTACCCTGGTATTTTCCTTTTCATCTGTTGTGTAGCCATTAGTTATGATCTGTTTACAATGATGCCATAAATCTCAGCAGATTAACTAACACAGGTTCTGCACTGGATAATCAACCCGCTCCTAGTTTTCTGCCCATTTTTCCATTTTGTGCAGTGAGCTCAAGTGTTGTAAGACAGAAAAATGTGGCCTGGCTGAATTATTAAAGTGTGTACGCCCTCAAGTGGTCAAACTGGAAAACGCACAAACCACAATATGAAGCATCAGTCAGCTCTGGTATTCAAATACAGCTAATGGTAAGGCAATTAGCTGTTGGTTAAGGTACTCAAGCTCAAGATTTCTATAGATACACTACCCTAAGATGTACTCATATGTCATATTGCTATTTTACAATCCAAATTTTGACTTATAAAGTAGGAAAATGTTTGGAATATAAATGTCTGAATGCCAAATGCAGTTTTTTTTCTAGAACTTTATAATCTGCCTGATCACTATTTCTATCCAAAGTACGCCAAAAATACACACAAAGAAAAATGCATAAGGTGCGGGCTCGCATGCTTTAGTACATATGTATGTGCGTGAAACAGGAGCCCAATTCCGTGACCCTGTCTTGGATAGGCGGCTAAGAAGCGTGGTTGGAATAAATAAAATGTCTGAGAGTCTGTGCGGAAAAATGCGGCTCCTCGACGAAAAATGCGGCTCAGACACACGTGAGCGGCCCTTCCACAGTTCCCCAGAGGGTGGCTTTGCATGGCATTGCATGATTTGGCCTAGACAGATTGTGCTTGTCTGCACCTCATTATATAGATCCGCGAGTGTTAGTGTGTGGTCAACTGAATGATTAAATGGTTTACGTTAAATATATTCCTTCTTACCGCATTCATGATGAAACAGTTGACAATCTGTCTTGGCTGGTCTATATCGGATACTGAGCCGCTAATTCATCCACAGTGTTTGCTACAATCATGCTAATATAAATGATATCAAACACATGTGGCTGATCTGACTAGCCCAACTCCTTAGAGCTACACTATTGCCAGTTCCACTTCCTGTTTTCATTTGATATGATCTATAGTAAATTACACTGTTATTCCTTCCTGTAGAAGATGCTGGTCTATAATTTGACATTCCTACACTGCTTACCATTCTAATGCTATCTACATTACTCAGTTTAGTTATATGATGATACGCCATTATCAACAATCTGAAAAGTAAGTTTAACAATTCCCTTTACACTGGTTCTTCCCACTATTACCCTTACTCACTGCCAGCAGCTCCAGTTCCTCTTGCTGAGCTATACTCTAAAAATCTGTCGATGAGCTTTAAATGTCAGCCTGGTTAGAGCGGGCACATCAAGATAACAGCAGGATAACATCAGGATAACGTCAACACCGAGCAACATCCACTCAGTGCCTGACAGACTCATTGAATCTGAAGCGGGCTGACCGTTCAGTTGCACATGCAGAGGACAGTAATGAACTTTGCACAAAAGGTGATAATTTTGGGGTGGCTCAGTGGGTGGGGATTCAAATCCTGCCATCACCCTGTGAGTTTGCATGTTCTCACTGTTGCCTTGTCTACACGTACACGGGTATTTTTTAAAACGTACCTTTTTCTATACGTCTTGGGCTTTTGGCCACATGTAAACGGCGTCTCACTGTAGGTCACTGAAAACGGAGCTTTTGCAAAACTCCATCCAGGGTGAAGATTTTAAGAAACTCCGTCTTCAGCGGCGAC
>JAODLC010000007.1:23887885-23899092 GCA_026781145.1 Hippopotamyrus pictus | reverse complement strand
AGCGCATTTTAGCGGTTTCATGTGGCCGGAAATATTTTAGAAGACATGTTCGTGTGGACGGGGATTTTTTTTTTTTTAAATGGAGGAGGAAAACCACCGTTTGAAAAAATACCCGTGTATGTGTAGACAAAGCATTAATCATGCGGAGTTTCCCTTATGTATGCAGTTAGGCTAATTTGTGTCTCTAAGTTTCCCATAGTGTATGATTGTGTAGGTGCCCTGCAATGGACTGGCATCCTGTCCAGGGAGCAACCCAGCCATGTGCTCCATGCTGCCTGAAATAGGCTCCAGGTGACCCGGAGCAGGGTCAGTGGGTAGGAGATGGATGTAATTGTGATGCTACAAGGATTTAATTCAGGGTTAGCCAATCGTATCCGCAAAGGGCCGGTGCGTATGCGGGTTTTCGCTGCAACTCCCCAATTAGATCACTAATTAGAGGACTGATTGGCTGACGAGTCCTCACACCTGGGTTTGAACAGCTACCCCTGATTTAATTGGTAAACCCATTTTTTAATACTTTGTGGTGGGACTTCGCGGTCATTGCAAAAGGAGAGAAAGGGTGAGAATCTCAAGTTTCCAGATGTTGATGAAGATGTAGGTTCAAATGAGCAATGATTCCTCATGCTAACTTGCTCCTCCAGAGGGAGGTAGGAGGCTCAGAGGGGGGAGAAGATGTCCTGACCAGTCTTGTTCATGGCACTGCTTTCAGCTGGGAGCTCATTTCCTGTGTTCCCATATCAAGCTCAAGAATAATTTACACCACATTCTCTAAAAGACTCTGCTGCTAATTGAATGAGTCACTGCCTTACTTACACAGAGTGGGAATGCAAACACAGAATGATTCAGTGTGCTGACAAGTCACCAATAAAATACAGGCGCAAAAAATGCATGTTTACAGGTGCCTGTCAGGTGTCTGTCAAGCAGAGGGGAGTCCTGCTTGTTGGCATGGTGTCGCAACCACTTTTTGTAACTCCTTCAATGTGAGCTGGTTCCCCTCTCCATAACAGAGAGGTAGGCCTTATTCTAGAGGGTCCCTGGAGACTGATGTTACATGAAGACTCAAAGACCTTTAAAAATAACCATTGTAGTAGCATCTTATCAGGGAGTTGCCAGAGAGATAAACAGACATGTAGGGAAATCTTATTAAATTATTTTTGCAAACAAAATCCTCCTATTTGGATGAGAACATTACAACTGAAGTTAGCTCCCTGAGGTTTAGTATCTATGCTGGCTGTATTTTGGAAGGACTGTCTTCCTGTTTTCACAGATTCAGATGAATAAACACGGATGCAAGTGATAAACAAACAGTAAATAAACAAGGGAGTTTTGCTGGAATTGCTTCAAAGGTGCCCTGGTTTCTTGTTACTCCTCCAGTTTTTGTATTTTTTCCATCAGAAAGGGAGAAGACAACTCTGCAATCTGTGATAAGTCCGTTTAAGGTGTTTTTCATGGTATGTTCGACTTTGATTTTATTTATGTGTGACAGATTTATAATGATGGTGGTGTGGTGGCTCAGTCTGTAGCATTGTTTAGGCTTACAAACTACTTTCAAACTGAAAGGCTCCTGTGCTTGGCTAAATGTTTCAGTTTTTCTTGTGCTTTGATTGGTTTGTTTCCTTGATTGAAAGACTCACCCAGCTGTTTCACTTGAACATTAGTAACACCTGTATGATTATAGGTAGGGTTACCATATTTGATGAAAAAACTTTTAAATGAGTGCACGAGCCTTGCAAACGCTGTGTGGTGATACATGGAGAAGTGGTGCCTTTTACTTCACTTGGTGCTCCACTGTAACTTGCAACACTGATCAAATGCTTGCAGTTACATGGGTATTCATCTGCATTATGCACTATGCTATGCAAAGCAGAAAGTGGTTAGAAGGTGGATAGAGAGATGGATGGATGGATGGATGGAGGTTTTGGGGGTTATTGTGTAATCAGAAGATCGCCGTTTCAAAATCCTGTGACGGGCAGAGTTGATATGGCTGTTGGGCCCCTGAGGGGGGGCCCTTAGCCCCACTTACTCCACCTACTGACTGACCCTGCTGTCTCAGTTGTGCAGCACTTTGAATAAGAGTGTCCACTGAATAATAATGAATGACATACACAGTGACTCTCTCATCTGCAAATCACTATGCCTATGTGTTCCCTGGCAGTCAGGGGAAAAAGATCAGGGAGATGCATGATGCTGCAGAAATACAGGGATGTTTGAGTGCAACCAGTCAGGCATCAGATCAAAGGCATGTGCTGGGAGGGGGTCAAGATAAGAGGGTGTGCAGGAGAAAAAAACCATGCAGCCTCAACACAGCAAAGTATATCAGCAAACGTACATGGGCTCCCTTTTCAGAATGCCACCCTTGGATATACAGGGGTGTTTCAAACTGTATTCTATTATGTACTATTACATATATTCTATTACGTTTATTTATGGCCTTCATTATTTTAATTAACGCAAGAAATATAATAAATATATGTAATGTAAATGATTTCACAGCTCATGGGGAAGGGGATCTGTTTATTCAGATTTTGTTCTGTGGTTTTGCCTGTAATTAGAAGAATCTGCTGGAGGTTTTCACTGACACCTAATCTCATGCATATTATTTTTATCAAATCTTTGTTTGGGCAGAACACGCTAATAGAATGTAATTATCACCTCTCCACACTGTCCCAAATTAATGAACTATGCTCTTAAGATCCATGAATAGATCATAGAATCCATGCCACAGCCTCCCCCCCCCCCCCCCCCCCCACTGAATATGGGAGAAGGAGCTAAGAAGATTTTTCCACTGCGCTGTCAGAAAGGCATGGTTTGAGAGACACTGATGCCTTTTTCTTGATACCCCTATGGCTGCATGCTAAATTTGACCTCAGAGAGACCCTGCCTCCCTCATGGTCCTAATTATGCCCATTTACAGGGGGGGCTCTTACACCTGGGCATTTCCCAGAGGTCCCTGGTCACCCTGTCGATCTGCCATTTATGCATACAGTGGCCGGCAGGGTCACATGCGTGCAGGGCATCAGGCCCATTGCAAGGCAGTCATTAAGTAACGCTGTGCCATCCCCTTTAAGTCCTGTACCTACATACCATTAGTGGCGGGATTAAAGGGAAGGCTCACTCATAAATAATAGAGGAGGAGTTTTGCCACTTAAATACTGGCCACTAAAGGTGATTCCTAAAGAGCACTCGCTGACACAGAGATAGCCTATGAAAGTCATACCTTACGGCCCTGTATGTGAAGAACAAAGAGCGTCACACAAATAGAAGACTAATGAATTTACAGTACGAAACAGCTGCTGCAGAGCCACACTGCAGGAATCACCTCTCACACATATTCCCATATGCCATCCTCAATAGGATAAAAGGTGTGTATGAAAGAAATCCCATATGTTAATGAAACCTAAGTGTATAACCAAAAATAACATCATCCTCAAAATCCATAGCACAGAACTGCATTATATGATCAAAATTCAATAAATTATATTTAATAATGTTTTAAAACCACAGTCTCTTACAGAAACATGTCTGCAACAAGTCTAATTTACGTAAGCTGCACACTTGCAATGCTTGCAGCTCATGATTGTCTACAGGTTGTGTGCCATCGCTTCCTGTTGTTGGAATTACTGTTGCGGGATACTCCTCTGACTGACCATGTTTCTCCTGGAGGAAGGCAGTGAGCTAGATTAATAAAAATGCTAATGTGAATGAAAGTGTAGGAAGAAAGAGAATAACGGCTGTATCAGGTGCTTATGGTCAGTCTCACACAATTAATCATTTAGAATATTAGGCTGGAAAAATATAGACCCCTTGTGCCACACATGGACAATTAAGATAAGCACAGAAACCATTGGTTGCCATAGAAGCAGGTTAACCTGAAGCTTACTGCTTCACTGTACATCATTGCACATGTTGCGTACCTGAAAAGGATGTAAGACAAACTAATGAGCTTCCAGTGAAGCTGGTTGAAGCATTGCTCCACACCACTGCATTGTGATTATGGATTTTTATTTTTTTTTTGAGCGGATGACATGGAGAAAAAAAAAAAAAAAAAAAAAAAAAAAAAAAAAAAAAAAAAAAAAAAAAAAAAAAAGACATGGAGAAATGGAGCCATTTCAACCACTAGTGGAATCAGAAGAATGTAATAAAAGCACTAATCTTCAAAAGGCATGATTTGTGGATTCTGGGTGGTGTGTTTTATAGCACACTTAACAGACTGCTGAAGCACACTGAGGGTCAGTGTGTGATACACAAACACGTCAGGCAGGCATTAAAGTCGAAGCTAAACTGCTCACTATAGGAGAAATTCACATGAGGAAGCAAGCCAACAAAGTGACAGACTAGTTGGTTTTGACAGCTGTCATATGGGGGAAAATATATATTAAGTTCCCCCCCACACTAATTACCCTCCCAGTGCCACTTAATTGCCCTGCCTGGGCTTCTTGTAACTGAATTTTGTGGAAGGTGGAAAAATCGTAATAAGAGAACTTTCGATCTCCTTGTATTTTATCATTATTAATTAAAATCAGGATGAGTAATATGTATTCAGGGGCGTATGAACCGGGGGAGGGGTCGGGGGGATGGGTGGTGTACCCCGCAATAATTCAGTCTTAAATTAGGCTTGATTCAGCACTCCCTTTCCCTTCAGTAAATAGACTTTAATATATAAACTATAAAATCGTGCGCAACCCCCCCCCCCCCCCCCCCCTCGCAATATCAAACCCACTCCTATGCCGTTATATGCACGATTATAGCAATTGTAAATGATTCAGTTTGCACATGAAATCTCAAAGCTAATTGGATGCGGCATCTTGTGGGGCCAATAAAACAATCACCTTGAGATGGAAAGCTGCGAAAGCCTTAGACGGGGGTGGGGGGCGGGAGAGGAAAAGAGCGGAGGACGAAAGCGGCGAGCTCAAAACTGCGCGCGTTTTGGCATGTGTGCTGGAGCAAATAGGCGTGAGCTCCAGGCACAATTGGCCGCATTTCCAGCGCATTCGCCAGCATCGCCGAATGGATAAGGGACGCTAAAGTGCATACGCACCGACCCGTTCAACAGGCGGAGAATGGTCGGGCTGTGCTGCTCCTTTGCGTGGGCTCTATCGTCAGGATTGCCGCCGCTGCTACCGCATGTCCTCAAATCCGAGTTCTGCAGAAGCAAATGTGAGATATGAGCTCTAAGCATTATCTGGACTGGATCCCTTACAGGTACCGTGTGGTGTCTCATCGTGTCCTTTTGCGTAGCTGAAGACGGAGAAGTTGTGATGTACGTTTTATGTGTCGATGAAACAGCTTCTCCGCGGGAGGGGTTAGTGTTAGAAGGATGCGGTGCAGCGGCAGAGCATGACTGGAACTTATAATGAAGCTCCGTTCTTCTCCTAGTTATCCGACATATGATAGATATTCCTGTTATAAAGTGCTGGTGAATGTATCTGATCAATACTTACATGCATAGTGAAGTTCAGCTGACAGGTAACAAATTAATTGTGATAAATCGGGGGAAAAAATGAGAGTCTACAATTAGTAAAATTGTTTATTTGAAAATTTTAAATACTATTATGGCAGTTCTTATAAACCAGATAATCATTTTGTTCGATAGTTTGCTTAAAAAAAAAAATCACAAATTAACCTTATTGTGGGCTTGGGTGAAACGTGAACATGGCATCAATGGCATCTTACTGCCGTCGCTACTAAGAGAAATCCTATTGCCATGGTTGCACTGTTCCCTCTGTTCCTATTGGCTTCTGGTTGCTATAAGTTACGGAAGCTGCTGCGTTGAAGCCTTGTTTCTTGGACGTGGGGTTATCTGAGTTTCTGGGTTCTAGTCATTTTGTCATGTTAGTGGAAATTTCGTGTAAGATGCAGAAGGTGTGAATAACATTAAGTGTGAAACCAGGCATAAAAAACAACATGCACTTTTGTATTTTTCTCATATTTCATATTTGTAAGGAAAATAAATTAAGCTCAGCTGTTAAATTACTCTGTCTAGTTGAATATCAGTTGTGCCTTCCAAAGTATTTTTAAAGTGCCAAGTGCAGCAGTTGTAAATACTGGCAAGGCATAAGTGAATTAATATTATTTGGTGAGTGTGAGTGCTGTAAATATTTAAGTAAAGCAGGTTATATAGTGTTGATCCACAGTTTAAAGGAAATTATCTTAATAGGCAGTAGATGTGCACAGGAATCAAACCATTCATGTGCCAATATGCAGAGCATACTGTACATTGACTTCATATCGAGGAGCGAATTTTATGTTATTTCCGGGACACAATTCTCTTCTAGAGAATGGGGATGACCAGAGGAGCCGCTTGCTGAAGGAATATCCGTGTATGGGTGTGGCTTCTCTATACTTACCATGTCCATCATCAGTCATCATCATCAAGCCTGTAGACAGCTAAATATATCCACAGAACTGTTAGGAATGTTGGTAAGATCCCTGTCTGCCGGCATAAGCAGGGAGATTCCTAGTGCCTGTTCAGTCAGTCAGGTGACAAGCCTTCAGTCAGGTGACAAGCCTTCAGTCAGGTGACAAGCCTGGTCATCTTTTGTGTGTTTTTTTTTTTTTTTTTTTTTTTGAAAATCAAAAATGTTGGGTTCCACATTATAGAAAAGCTATTATTTAACTAATCAGTGATAAAAAACCTGACAGTATCGTATGTTACATCTCTAAATTGTTTTTAACAAGAGCAAGTTTTGATCACTGTGCAAAATTAAGACCAATGACTGTTTTTTTTTAATCAAATTGAATCAGTTTTACTATGGAATATAAACATAATACCTAAGGTGGTTCTCAGTCAGACCTTAAGAATATTCTTTTTTTATTCTCCATAGTGCCACACTTTGATACATTTTTGAGAGATTGAGGAGTGAGCTTGCTGAATTGTATTGACTGTTTTCAGGGTGTATCTAAAGTAGGTCATTCAACACACCAGTCTCATCTGTCTCAGAGCTGAGAGCTGAAGTGATGTCTTGTGTTTGGCAAAGGGTCTGTTTTTCCCTTGTATGTCGGCCCTGGCTCTGATATATTGGTGGCATGCCAATGTGAAATGCAGCGCTTTGCCATACACCTGGTGTCTCAACTCTTCCTTTTCACTGTGGGTGCAAGTGAGCAGATTTCTCTTCCCCAGCGACGTCTCTCAGGCTCATCATTTGTCCAGTAATATTGACACTAGTGTCTTTTATAGCGGCGTCGTCGACGTCATTATGTGCTGAGCTGACGGAGCTGTGCGTGTCTATGTGTCTGTCTGCGTGTGCTCATGTAGGTCAGAGGCAAGGCTGGCTGTGTAGCGGGTCTTAGAAAATGCAGAATGAACTTCAGCATTGAGAGACAGATGTGTGATGGCTCGGGGCCAGAATCGCCTTTTGATGGGGCCACCCCTGCCTTTTAATTGGTTAGCTTTTCCTTTTAGGTGTAATGTTATTCCACGGGAACACAAACTAGGGGGCGTGTCCATGTGAGCATCGCAGCCAATGAAGGAGGGAAGGCAACAGCTTCGCGTGGAGGAGTTCATCTTTAATAGGGCAGTTAACAAAGCTCCCCTTCAGCCCTCACAGTCCTGCCTTTATATCTCAGGGAAGAAGTGGATTTTCCAGCTGGGAGAGCGTGGAGGCAGCACTATCTGGTGGACACTGAGTCCGGGCCTCTGTGGACTCATAGTGGACAGAGAGGCAGTGTGTCAAGTTGACTAGTGCCTTTTCTAGGTCTACACAAAAGAGGCTTGTGACACGTTCCTCAAGATGCTGTGGAGGAACCTGCATAATAAATTATATACCCATGAACAGAGATCAGTGTCAGGTGACTTCAGCCACTTGTGGGGGAGGGTCACCCTTAGACTAATGTTCATGTACCACTCAGTGTGTCTTCTGTATACAGATGAGATTAGGTGAACACATGCTGTCAGTGACCTTTGTCTCTCCCTTTCTTTCTTTTCTGCTCTTTAGTGTTCTGGATGACGAGGGCAGCAGCTTTCGCCAGCAGAGGCTGGACAGACAGGTGCGTCCCTACAAAAGCAGGGGAGATTGAACACTCTTCCTCATCTTCCTTTTCCTCCTGTCCCTCAACTCCCATCCTGTGTGAAACTTATAGATTGAACACACTTGCAGTCAGGCAGCACAGGAAGGTGTATGACAACAGTAATTATAAGAAAAATTTTATTATTTTTTTTTTTAACAAAAATTTAACAAAAAAAGTCCTTGATAGGAGAGACCAAAATGTACATAATGGCACAAAAGGTAACAATGTTTACAAAATGCATCAGTATGACCAGTATCACTTAGTATTTGTGTCAAGCAAAGCTTGCTTATATCTTAGCACAGATTGTAGAGTGGGTTGCTTATGTAGGGGACAAAAGACATCATTGACCATGACAGGTAGGAAACAAAACAGAAATAGGAATTGGTCATGATTGATTTTGATTTTTTGAAACCTTATGGAAACCTAGTGAATCTCTTAAAGAAATGAAGGTGAGGATGCCAGAAGTGTAAGTCCTCTATCAGGTTCAGGATGTTTTGCACAGGAGCCTAGGAGTGTTCCTTAGGACCATATCAGTCCCAGTCACCAGCTACTGATGTCATCAGTCCATTAAATCAGGAATCACCAAACTGTATAAACATGAATCCCTACAAATGCTATAATAAGAGGCAAAGGAAGCAACGGAGGAGACCGAGAGGTACGTTTGGGTTTCAGGTAAGAGAAATGGAACATGGCCAGGTGGACGTTGGGAGAGCAATCTGGTAGGAGACAGTATTGACAGTGGATAACCTGGAAAGGCCCAAAGAATGACAGGACGAACTTCTGTGACTCTCTCTGCAATGGTAGGTCCCTTGCTGAAAGCCACTCTATGGACAGTCTTAACAGGAAGCCCACCTTGCATTGTCCATTGGCCTGTTCTTGCTGGTGCACAGAAACATGGACATGAGCTGCCCAAGCTTTTCTCTGAATCATTCTGCACAGGAAGACAAAAGCCTCAGTGAATGGCCCAGCCACAGATGCCTGCTGACTGGGAGCAGAGGGTGCTTAAAGCCAAACTGGAATTCAAAACCTATAGTCCCTGTGGATGTAGACATCAAGTGATTGTGGGCATTTTCTGTCCAAACTAGAACTTCATTCCTGGATGAGTGGTTTTTGGAGGCGAAACACTAAAACAATGATGAAATCCATTCTGATGTATGACCAGGGGCAATGAGAAATGGGCTTTCATGCCAGGTCATAATATTATGATGGTAAACAGTTTGGATCAGGAGGGTGATTGTCAGAATGTGGAACTACAGAAGCGGATCCCAGTAAAAGGAGCGGCCACACTCAAGGAAAGACAAGAACCCCCCACCGTCATATAACCCCAGTTGTGGGGGAGAACTGGGTCTTGTTTATTCAACTAAGGGTATCTAAGAATAGTAGGAGATTTGTGGAGACTCAAGATGATTGTACCATGTCCTCTACAGGAGAAGTCCCTATGATCAAACACAATGGTTTATTGCTTTGATTATCATTCATAAACCCTATAAACCAGTCAACTGTTGCATTTTCTAAGAATGGGGTCAGACATTCTTTGGAAAAAATAGCCTATTATCTGTGCTAAAGTTGCATCCAAGTTTTCTGTTGACCGAGCCATGGTGGGCACCCGCAGATAAGCACATGGAGGTATGGAGCAGATGGTGCACTGCTCAGGTTGCCCCTCTAGTGAGCTTTGGAATTTATTCCAAGCTCTGGGCAGTGGGTACAGAGATGTCCTTTAGTTGCACGGTAAAGTCACCTGTCCTCTCACATCCAACTATTTCTCCATTCCTTGGTCAGATAAGAAGACCCCAGTTGTATGATTTCTAAGCAGGAGAGCAAGGCTGATGTATGAGCATAAATGATGTCTGTCAGATGCAGCTTCTGATATATCTGCCAGTTTCTGTATAAATAGCAGAAGAGATTACGTCCTTCAGATTGCAGCCCCAATTTCAGATGGCTAGCTCATCTTTAACTCCCTCAAAGGCTATATTGGACTGCAGTGTGAAGTGACTTAGTGTCCCACTGACTCTCAGCTGCCAGTGCTCTAAAATCAATACCATATTCAGCTATGGAACATTGGCTCAGTCATCAAGCAGCCTCCTGGCCACCTACAGGCTGGTCATGAATTTGCTTTCGTGAAGACTGTAAAGCTGCTTCACACTGGTCACAGTTGCTCCCAGGCTACTGTAATCCACTCCAATGCATGACCCATGAGCAAACACATGATATAGGCTGAGACATAGATGGCCACAATTCAAAAATGAAATCCAGGTCTTCTATCAAGAGCCACTCTATGGTGCAGAGAGGTTCAGCTCCAAGATGGAAGTCCACTCAGATGGATCTCCACTGCTTGGCAAAGCTGGGACTGAGCCTATTGTTAAAAGTGGCAGTAACCCAGGCTCTGAGAGTTTTGATTGCCTCTGTTATCTGGGTCATGGATTCAGCGAATTACGGAGCTGTTGGACTCCAAGCAGTGCACCCTGGCTAGCAAAAGCTGCACAAAGCGGGTCTTCATCTGCTCTGCTCATGACTGGCTTGGTCTTGCTGTGAGCATACCCCAAGGCTCACTGCCAGAAGTTTCTACGCTAGCAGGTTCTGTTCTAGTTTGAGCACACTTGCAGACAGGCAACACAGGAAAGGAATATTAAAACTAGGGAATTTTATTAGAAAAAAATGTACAAAGGAAACTTTGGGAACACAAGACACAGGTGAAAACCAGAGAGTTCATGGGGTAGGAAGAAGGAGCTGATCAAATTTTTGGAACCTTCTGGAAAGCTAGGCAATCTCCTAAAGAAATCAAGGTGCTACCCTCTGATGGACATCCTGGGAATTACTTGGAGCTGTGAAAACAGCCTGCACACTTCTACCTTTCCTTTTTTTGTGTAAGCACACAAAACAAATCTTTTGATCTCCAAATGAGTAGGAAACCACAAAAAACGATAGGACACAAAGTCGATCTCCCAGGAAAGGCTCTGTTTGATGCTACATCCAGAAACCAAAACATGCTGTGCTGACTTGCAAGGTTGTAAGCACCTATAATATCAGTGAGGGTGTAGCAAGCAGTGATGCATGCCCCACTCACAGGAAGAATGTTGAAGTTGAAGTTGAAGTTGAAGTTTATTGTCATATGTACCAAGTTCTGCGTACAGAGCACAATGAAATTCTTACTTGAAAACCCCTCCCCCGCAGACAGAACATAAGACAAGATACACACAAGA
>JAODLC010000007.1:23865486-23881744 GCA_026781145.1 Hippopotamyrus pictus | reverse complement strand
CATTCATAAAGTATTATAAACATGGCTATAATGTCTTATGCCTTTTTATGAATAGTTATAGCCATGTTTATAATACTGTTTATAATACTTTATGAATGCATTATAAGTGTTACCAAAAATTCAAATGGCAACTTTTTTTTTTTGGCTGGGCAGTGTATAAAACACACAAACATCAAGGGTTTGGTCACCTGTAGATTGTGTTAGAGTAGCACTAAAAACAATCCTGTGATGCTCACTGGAATGGGCTGTAGGCTCACAGATGGTTGGGTGGATATATGGATGGCTGAACTGCTGTGTGTAGCTTCCCTTTTTTGTGGATGGCAGGGATTTGATAAAGGAGAACAAAGTGCAGATGAAAAGTGCTCTGCTCACTGTGGTGGCTGGTAGGGAAGGAAGCCCCCCCCCCCCCCCCCACACTGTCTCTCTCCAGTTTCATTCATTTCCGTTTCTTCGTCAGACATGGCCTTGCACTCGTTAGCTCTCTATTCATATGAAGCCCACCTTGAATGCAACTAATCACCTTCTGCGGAGCTGAGCACAGACAGGCCCGGCCACCACTGCCGCGTGACCAGAAAGCGACAGACACCCGGCAGATTAGCGGAGCCTCTGTGCTCCCGCTGGCAGGACACCCTGGCTGATTTATACCCTCCGACTCTCGGGGAAAGCATGCCAGTTTGTTCGCCTGCTACATTTCCTGGCAGCCTGTGAGTTTAACGCAGATCGGCCACAATGGATTCCCTTGAACGTCTCCCATTGGCCTTATTTGTATTCACATTCATTTGCTGACCTGACAATTTTTTAACCATCAGTACAGCCGGATATTTCACTGGAGCGAGATACAACTGCGAGCCCCTTTGGAAACTCAAACTAGCAACTCTAAGGGAACGGTTCACTGTCGGGTTACTGCAGACCAGCTTGCCATCTCTGCTTCACCTGTAAGCCTGTAGTGCTTCATTCACACGCCCCGCATGAAGTACATCCTGTTTACCCACCTCCATGGTGAGAACTATTTTTAGTTTCTTTTTGTGTTCACCCTATGTCACTGATGTTTTACAGGATGACCAGACATTTTTTTTTTTAACAGTCATGAAATTGTTTTTCAGAACGTTGATTCTCCATATAGATTGAGAAAAATACCTTTAAACTGAAGCTGAATAGGCTTAGTCACAGCGAGGTCTGAATTGTATGTCACGCAGGCTGACTTCACTGACTGCTGTGAGGTTTCAATAGTTGAGCACAGAGTACCGAGAGAGCTGAGAACGCTTGACGCCGGCCCGGTATTGGCACGGCATGCCAGGATAAGGACACCCAGATGGCTGAGCCGCTCTCAGTTGAGGCTTTGGAGTCCATTCCCGGTTTAGGTCTGGCAGACAGAATGGTTGGATTCCCCTGGTGTGAAGTGCCGCCTCTCGGAAATCAGCGCTCTGACATTTAAGAAGCAAACAGTCGATCTGTCTGGCTCTGTGCCGTCCCCAACCTCGCTGCGCTATTTCCACACCAACATGATTAATCGATCACTTCTCTCCCTCCGCCTCTTGTTTGACATGATCGCTGGTGAGATGGACTTTCACGTCAAGGCACTGGGGATGGGTGTGGCAGGACAGCGGCACCCGGGACCCTGCTGTTCCCCTCACGTAGCCCCGCAGTGCCACGCTTATTGGTGTGCAGCTGGATTAAGCGGCCTGCTCACTCTGACTGCAGGCAAGAGGGCCCATGGTCCGATGGGGCCGGAAGGCTTTCGTCAGTCTGATCCAATCCGATCAATAGAGAGGGTGTGACCACAGAGGCACAGCTGAAGGGTCACTGTGTGTATGACTTGTGTGACTCCCATTGACTGCTACTGAAAAGGAAGGGCTCAAGTCTGTATTGTGCATATGTCAATGCATTTTAGACAGACAGACCGAATGACAGATAGACAGACAGACAGTCATACAGACAGACAGGTAGACAGACAGACAGTCATACAGACAGACAGATAGACAGACAGACAGACAGTCATACAGACAGGCAGGTAGACAGACAGGCTTGATGTTTCTTCCTTCCTCAAAGTAGCTGCTTAACTTCACAGTGTCTCTTCTCTTCTGGACTCTCTCTCCACCTCCTCCTCTGACCCCTTCGCTCCTCCTAGTACAAGAGGCCGAACACGAGGAGGGGAACTCGACAGGAGACTCGCAGGCCCCCCTCTCCTCCAAAAAGTCCCGGGCCGCTGCTTCCACGCCACAGTCCAGCAGCGGGAAGAAGGAAAGAAGGGGGAAACACAGAGGTTAGGAGGGCGTGAAGGGCTCAGCAGGCCTCCGAAGGCATCAGTGCCCGTGCTCTGCCACACGTGGGAAGACATGGGACCCTCATGAAGCGGCACGGGGTCAGAACTGCCAGCAAGCCGCAGGGTACTCACAGCATCATTAGGAACTGCCTTGAGTCATTGGCGAGGACAGGCGGCACGAGTCAGCGAAGGCTCACAGCAGAGCAGCTCCCGCCGGCGGGAAGCAGGCCGCTCAGGGCAGGCATAATTTCAGCGGCTTTAAAGAACAAGAGGGCGTCGTCCTGGCTCTAATGACTCGACGGCTAATTTGCCTTGATGGGAGCATGTTCAGGATGCTGATGTCATCATTAAGGACGGCGTTTCGGGCTCCGCGATGGAGACAACCTAATCAGAGCTGAGGGCAGGCGGTCGACCGGGCTGGCAGGCCGCTGTGAAACGGGGAGGCTGAGCAGGCCGGGAGCCGCCCACAGTAAATGACAGTAACTTCCAGTTACCATTCAGTGTGTCCATGTATTTGTTGAACTAAACCCACTAGCACACCTTGTTTGGGTAATCAATACTTCTTGAAGTTAATTCACTCATTAAGCTAATGAATTAAATGAGCTGTTGGTGAAATTTAACAAAGATGGCTGGGATGCCCCTTAGGAGAGGTTTGGGAACCAAAGCTGTATTTTTCTAGCCATCCAACAAGATCAGTAACATTTTGGAGAACAGAAGAAAATCTGGTAACACTTTAGTGAAGCTGTCATCTATAATGCAGCACAGGGCTGGATCTAAGGGCTGGCCAGGGGTGGCCATGTTCCGTCTAGTAAATACTTGGCCACCCAGTCACCACCCCTCAACAAAAAAATAAATATGAAATGTGGAGCATTTAATTCTATAAACCAACCCGTCGATCAGTCCATTAGTCGATTGTGGTGTGTAGCCAACTTCATCATTAATGGATGGTTAATGGGTAATGTTCACGGTCTGCAAAATTAACATCCCCCCCCTCCCGATGTTGCTTGGCAAAATATTAGGCCATTTCAACCATTGGGATTAGTCTGGCCCTAGTCTGCCCCCCCTCCATTGTACAAAGTCTGACAACCCCCCTATAATGCACTATAGATATCTTCATGATGCCTTATAACGGTCGGTATAAGAATTAAGCATGCTTTGTACTGCATTATGAATGTGTTTCTTATGCATTAGAAATGAGAGCTTATAAAATATTATAATCAACACTATAATGCCTTATGTTTGCTAATGCTGTAATGGTTATTAATTCTTATACCGGCTATTAGAATGCATTATGAAGGTATAGATGCATTATAGATGATGTATGACGATAAATAGATGATGCAAAGATGGATGATAGATCACGTATTGCATAATAGCGTAATCATATCCCCACTGGGCCCCTCAGCAGGCTCCAGGGCCCTAACGATGCTGGGAGTCCTGTGTCTGTCATAGAGAGCAAGATGGGGTTTTTAAAACCACCACAGGGATGGTTAAAGAGAAGTACACCTGGGACCAGTGATTAAACAAATTACTAAGCAGAAACACTGCAGAGCAAAGTGATGAATCGCATCTTATTAAACAGAGACATTCCTGTCAGTGGGCAGAGCAAAGGGGAAATGGAAGGTCTCTCTATATATAACCCTGTGTGAGCATAGCCGTATGCAATTACACACGAGTGAGTGACGGTGTGACCGAAACCCGATTGGCTGACGAGGCTGGCCCTTGGGGGGGCGGATTTACCTGTCCGGCAGGAAGAGAAGGCCCAGGCGATGATGTGGTGGACCTGGCCGGCCAAATCCAGATCCTGACGGTCAGCCAGCCAGATGGGAGCGGCTGCGGAGCCTTGGCTGGCGGGCAGCACCATGCCAAGCAGGACCTGAGGGTGACCATGCTGAAGAAAGGTACCCTCTATCATCAAGCCCAGCGCAGCGTGAAGCGACACCAGAGATGGGGTAGATGCACTGATTAGCTGTGGGGTGCATTTATAAAAATGGAAACGCTTTCCGCCCCTGTAAACAGCATGGCACTGCATGAACAACCTGACCCCGTGACCTCAGTATTGAAAGTCTCTCTCGCCGCAGTCATTTCCCATGACACCCTGCTGCAGTAATATCGCGCTCTAACTCCACGCTCGGCTTGGCTCCAGCCGGCTTCCCCTCGTCCCCCTCTTCACACACAAATATGCCTCTGGTGAATTAGCGGTGCAGGGGATTCACCAGTTCAGCAGTTAATGATATGTGACGTGGGGATTGGCTCCCATGGTGCACCGGGCCAGTGGGGCGATACCTCCGTCTGTCACCTGGCCCCTCTTTCCCCCGTCACTTGGCCAGGGGGAGCAGGTGTGTCGCCATACTCCCCTCCAGCTCCAACTGCTCAGGACTTGGCAGTAAAAATGTCTTGCATAAACGTAGGGGGTTGTTACATACGCGAGGTGTGTGTTTTTATCAATGTCCTCTGCCTGCAAAGGTATTTCAAGTAGTATGAATTTTGACGAAGAAGAGGATGATGAGGACGAAGACAGTTCCTCTTCCTCCCAGCTCAACAGCAACACCAGACCTGGTTCAGCGACTAGCAGGAAATCCAACAAGGTACTATACATAGTGGCTAAATAATATGAAGTAGAGCCATAACCTCTTGCCCTGTTTAGATGAGGATCCATATATTACCAAAATGTCCCCTCGTTCATTAGATTCCATTGGCTAGCTTTATCGTTTCCGTAACCATTACTCTGCCTTTTGAATATGTCTCAGTTGATGCATGGTGATGAAGGCAGACGCATCATCACCTCAAACCTCCCGCGCTGGGGACTGAATCCCAGAGCCCCGCTCTCTGTTGCCACCCACAGTCCAAAGACAATTTGGTTAAAGTACCTTCTCTGAATTTCCCATAGTGTTTGCCTCTCAGTGGACTTGAATCCTGTTCAGGTTCCTCTGCCTCAGGCCCTGTGCTGCCTGGAATGGCCTCCAGGCTCACTGCTTGCCTGTCCTGGATAAGCAGCTTGAATATGGATGGATGGACGGACGCCATGCACTAAAATGCCATCCTTCTGATGTAACGCCACTCTGTGGATCACATCTGAAAAGCTACCGCCATTCTGCCTTGCAGGCCTGGCCCCCGTATCTCACAGTCCCATCCTGCCACTCACTCCAGGCTTGATAAGGAGCCCTTGCAGCATGTACCGCAGAGGCCATCAGTCTGCAGGCAGACTCCATCTGCAAGCCGATCTTAATTTCCAATCTATGACTACGCTTTAAAAAGGACTCGCATGCCTGTCATTCCTTTTTAATGACTCTAAATGTCATTAATTTCAGCCATTCTGTGTTAAATTGCCTGTACCTAATTTACTGGCCTGTTGGCTTCCCATATTGTAAATTAAGAACTAGCATGATGAAAAAGAAAGATTTTCAGCACTAAGTCTCTGTAAGTTGATATATAATTGCCTGCTAAAATACTACAAGTGGTAATCAAGGTCTTTGCTGTTCTCACATTCACAATCAAAGACCCATGAATGATTATTATCACTGTTTGTATAATGTGAATATTGCCTCTATAAAAAAGACAATGATTTGATCTGCGGGGGATTGCAAGGGTCCAGACTTTGATCTGTAGATGGGATTCTTCACCCCAAAGCTCTGATGAGACAAGAGTGTCATAATTGGATCTTCTGTGGTTTTGAAATAGACTCCAGTGTCTCTGTAGCTTGGAGTGGCGTTATCTGGTAGTAACCTCAACGTTTACAAGTTTTCTACATGGAATTAATTCCTGGTTCTGGTGCAATTAGTGTGTCACACTGGCAAATTAGAGACATCAGTCTTGAATGGTGGTAATGAAGGCTAAAGACTGGGCCGTAACTCCAGTGCCTTGTTTGAACATCAGCAGCGTTTCTCCACATGACTCCCTGACCGCGTGACCCTCCCCCCCAGCAGGACGTGGCCTCAGCATCCAGCCCGCTGACCGGCCAGCCTCCCGTCGATGTGGGTGACCTGCAGGAGTTCTCCCTGAGGCCAGCCCCTCAGGCCGTCACCGTCAAGTGCAGGATCACGCGCGATAAGAAGGGAATGGACCGGGGAATGTACCCCACCTATTACCTCCACCTGGAGCGGGAAGACGGCAAGAAGGTCAGCGCAGGGCTGCCCTTTGCACACAGAAGAGCAGGAGCCAAACGTTGAGGGCAGAACGCCTCCACTGCATGGCTTAGGCACTAGCAGTATGGTTTATAAAACTCCCCTGGATATCTTCCTTTGTAGAACATATCCGACATTTAAAGACCGTAAATCTTTATAAACATATAAAGCAAGGTTATGCTCAATGCACAATGGGACATATTGCACTGTGATATGTTTGCTTAATGTTATTATGATTTTTTTTAGTGTCACCAGTGGTTTGAAATGATTAGGTTTTTCATTTTGGCGAGTTGCATTTTATGTAAGGAAATGTATTACCAAAGGAATTATTCGCAAGGATTATTAGACATAAGATTTAGACTGATTTTATGGCATATTCAAAATGTCCCTTTGTCTTCTTTTTGGTGTTTACTGTGAAGTTCTATTTTTCTACGTTTGCTGGGGGTCTGTTGGCAAAATAGGTGTTCCTGTTAGCTGGAAGGAAACGAAAGAAGAGCAAGACGTCTAATTACCTCATCTCTGTCGACCCCACGGATCTGTCCCGAGATGGAGAGAGCTTCGTCGGGAAGCTGAGGTGGGAGCGAGCTGCTTGTGTCCTGCGCCTGAATGTGAATAGAGCTGCATGTAAATATGCAGCCAAAGTTCGGCTCCAACATTAATAAAGATTACTACGAGAAGGATGTCAGATGAATGAACTATAATACCATTCCCAGCGGTGCAGAGGGTACATTTTTGTAGAATATTGTTAATCTTGTTTTTTAACTTTAAACAGAAGGGAAATAGCTTTGAATCACCATATTAGTTTTATGGAGTTCTGTAAAGTCAAGCTCTTAAGGAGTTATTGAAATGTCATGAATAAGATTGTAGTGCCATGATTTACCAGAAGGGGGCACCAGACGCTGTACTGAGTCAGAAGCATTAGGGTATCATAATTACCGACTGAGAGCAGATGGCTTCCAGGCAGGATGTGTCCATAGTCAGCACAGCGCTGGACTTGTTTGTCCTGCAGGTCATATTGCAGGTCATATTGCAGGTCATATTGCAGGTTACACGTCGTTGTGCATTTCATAGATCACACCCGTAGCTGTGGGTTGTTTCATATTTGCAGGTCGAACCTGATGGGCACCAAGTTCATGGTTTATGACAGCGGCAAGAATCCAGGGAAGACAGCCTCAGGCGTGGAGGCCGGCAGCCTGCGGCAGGAGCTGGCAGCGATCTGCTACGTGAGTATCCTTTCCGGAAGCTTCCGCTGACACACTTTCCCTCCTGAAAAGCGTTCTCGGCTCATAGCCTTCGCTTATTGGCTTGTCAGACTGCTTCACACGCACAGAAATAAGCAAAAAGCACTGCACAGCCAACTTACCAGAGATGGCCTCCACAGGGAGTTGATGTCCAGTATCTGAGCTGGAGAGAGATGGGATGTGATGGGGAGACACCTATTGTTCAGACAGGAAATAGCAGGAGGCGACCTCACTGGGCTCCTGCTTACAGTAACACAGTACTATATTAAATGAGTACTAGCACAGTAATTTAAAATACGTAAATATTTGTTACTTTTATTGCCTAAGTTATCTTTTTCCGCAAAGGTTTGTCTTAGTTTAAGTACAGATCTGCGTTTTTATCTTTAATGTACAAATCTCCGTTTTAGGAAACAAATGTTTTGGGTTTCAAAGGACCTCGCAAAATGAGTGTCATCATTCCTGGAATGAACATGGACCACGAGAGAGTGTCAGTGCAGCCACGCAACGTGAGTGAGGTTCTGTTTTTGCGTGAGGGGGCTGTAGCGAAATTCCCACAAATCTGTGCCACGTGTAACCCTGAACGTGAGTAACCCCCCACCCCAGGACCATGAGTCCCTTCTGGCACGATGGCAGAACAAGAACACAGAAAGTGTGATAGAGCTGCACAACAAGACCCCAGTGTGGAATGACGACACGCAGTCCTACGTGCTCAACTTCCACGGTCGAGTGACTCAGGCCTCCGTGAAGAATTTCCAGATCATCCACAACAACGACCGTGAGTATTGTCAAGGCTAAGGGAACGTCAGGGTAGATATGCTGGGACAATAGATGAGAGTGGGGGAGGGAGCTGGCGAAGGACAGTACTTGTAACTGGAAATTTTTTCAGGACTCATGCTGGGCTGCAGGGCTCTGAATGGGGCCATTATTCTGCGTCATTCAAATAAAACTTCCACCTGTATAAAAGTGCACAAATGAAAAGGCAGTTTGGGTAAAAGCTCATTACACTTATAAACATTATTATAAACATTATCCACTGTTGTTATTATAGTTTTGATTTTTGAATTTTGTATTATTTTCAAATGTCATTTGCAATCCAGTTTAATTTGTTTTCAATGTAGTTTTATTAGTTTGTATTATTTTTTATTTTAAAGATGCATTTCTGCATAGTTTTATATATTTTACTTTCAGTTTGAGTCTTAATAGTTTAAACAGGGATAGGCTGAAAGTCGTAGAGCTAATTTCTGAATCATTATGTACTAGCGTCCCGTCAGGGTTGGTGCCCGTCCAGCCCTGTCCTGTGTGCTATTTTCCCGCTTGGCATTGGCCTTGTGTGTTTCCCCTGTTCTCCAGTGCTGCCACGGGGCTCAGTGGACTAAGCATGTGGCTTGGAGGTTGGCCTCCCTTTGCTCATGTGTTCAGATCCAGCGTATTCTGTTCACGGTTCACCCTGCCTGTGCCTTGCTTTTAGTATGTTCGGTGGTTCTTGCGTTATATTCTCTCCTACTGTAGTTAACCTTCAGCATTTGTTAATGTTCTCCAGTCTCTAGTGCTGTTTAATTGTAATCCACCCCACCTGTTCTTTAGTGATAGGTTGAGTTATAGTTTTCACCTGTCCAGCGTCACACCCTGTTAGTTGTGTATTTAAGTGCCTGCATCTGTTCTGTTCCTTGTTAGTTCACTGCAGCTGAATCCCTGTGTAGCTGTTTCTGTCTGTGGTTCTGCTGATTCCCTCTGTGGTTCTGCTGATTCCCTCTATGGTTCTGCTGATTCCCCATGGTGTAGTTTTCCTGTGTTGCTCCCTGCCTTTGTTTGATCAGTGTTGTTTTGACGCCTTGCCATCCCTTGTGTTTTGAGTTTGTTTCTGTTAAATAAAACCTGCATTTCTTGGTGAATCTGCAGCTTTATGATTCATCCCCCTTTTATCATGCCTGTCCGTAACGTTCTCTCAATGCTCAAAAAATGTTCCATGTATTGACTAAAGCTTAACAGTTCATTACTGTTGCTAAATAGTATTAAAATGGTAACAAAGTATTTCATGCATGTTATTTTACTTCAGGTAGTTACGGAAGCAATATTTGTAGTTTATTTTCATATCTTTGTTCAGTTTACGAAAACATCAGTTTTAATTTTAGTTTTCTGTAATGATAGTAATTCTGCTATCCACTCACTTTTTTCACACACAAGCAGAATCCACTCTCTCCTTGGGTTTATACTGTATCGTGGAGCCGTTTATTAATAATCATGTCAGTCATGGAGAATCTGGTTTTTCCACAGCCGACTACATCGTGATGCAGTTCGGCCGAGTGGCGGAGGACATCTTCACCATGGACTACAGCTACCCAGTGTGTGCCCTGCAGGCCTTCGCTATCGCGCTCTCCAGCTTCGACAGCAAGCTGGCCTGTGAGTAGGGTGTGAGTAGGGTGTGAGTAGGGCACGCTCTCCTAGTGCAGGAGCCCTGGACTCCCGACCCTCCCTACTGCCTCGGAAAGAACTCTTATTTCCCAAGAACATGATGGAGAGGCAGAAGAAACACTAGCCCTGGCTGGCTTCTCTGCATGAGACAGACCTGTGGAACATCTCCATGTTCTGATCGGCCATGTGAACATGTTCCTCGAGTCCTTCAGGGCCAGACAACTAACTTTTCTCACTCGTCGGATTAAATGTGAATGAACACAAGTGTAGGTAGCAGAGTAATGTGTTAACATTGTAGTTCCCATAACCTGAATTTACTTCTACGGACCGCATATGTACTAACTCCCATCCCCGGCAGTGACTTAATGCACCCTTACATGAAGCATGAGGCTCTTCAAGAGTTTGAGAGTTACACTAAAACAACTAAAAATACTAAAAACATACTGCAACCAGGTGGGTCACACCTACACTTATGACTCAATGAAAGGCCAAATTTTGCATCAGTATACCGCATTGCACTTGTAGTTGGCATATATATGATGTATAGAGATGAAAAAACAAAGAACCCAGGACTTGAAGTGTTGAAATGCCAACCACTGAGTCATTACAGCACAGTGTCCTCACACACTCACACTCACTCTCACGCGTGGTTGGGGTGTGACCTGCCAAAAGCCTCCAGGCTACAGAACTTTCTACATGTTCCGTGTAAATGTTGTGCCTTTGGAGTTGGGATCCAGCGTTTTGTCTCACGTTTGCATTACACGATGAGGTATTCGTCGGCCGTCTATTGAGTTAGACGACGTGTGTGGTTTACAGCACGCACAGGGGAATTATTTGTATCACTGCCAGTGAGGTGGATGCTTTTTTTTTTTTCCCAGCAGCCCTGGTGGCAGTCACTGCATTTTACTTCACACGTTGAACTTGTCCTAAAACTGGAAGCATAAACTTATATCAACATGTCAATATTTGCCCACTCACATTTGAATCACACAGTTGTTTTCCCATTTCTCTAAAATGAAACAAAACCACGGCGTTTCCCAGATAAGGCAGCTCCACGTGAATATTAAACCTGAAGTCAGCCCAGCCATTAGGGTATATATCAGGATTTGTCACATCAGCAGAGGCTGCCAATCTATTGCGTTTGCTTTTTCTGAATGCTTGTCAGTTCTTATCTGTTGATTGATAATCTGTCCTGGTGGCATTTTCACATAAACCTCCACTAACTGCATTCTAAAATCTATCACTGAGCACTAGCATCCAGTGTCAGCATGGAGGTCAACAGAAGTGCAACACCTCCTTTTCAACTTAGTCATGAGGCACAAAAGTCAGCAAAGACCAATGAATTTTTCACAGTGTTTTTTGATTAAATTGCATATTATTTCCATGCCATATTCTCTTACCATCTAAACATGCTAACATGACTCAACCCTGAGAATGCTAATTCAAAGATGAATTGATTACCCTGTTAATGTAATGTATATGCCTTTAACCAGTCAAAAATGCAAAATCCAGAAGATACGAAGGCTGCATTTTTCTGTCCCTTCACAATTCAAACAAATCAAACACAGCAAAGAACATCCATGGGTTTATTTTTACATTGTTGTTTTTTTGTCCTTTCATTATCAACTCTGGTCTTTCACAGAAGCTGTGATGTCTTTAAGTGTTTATATGATTTATTGTTTTGAGATAAACTATTTGAAATGTAGCAAAATCCTGGTCATTTGTGTTTTTGTGGGGAAGATCAAATTGCCTTTAATGAAGTGTGTTGTGTGTGTGTGAGTGTGCCTTCCAGTGTTTGTTCAGAATAAAATCTGTATGAATACAGAAATAAAATTTATTCTGTTGAGTTGCCAGAATATTCTGAAGTTTTTTAGAATAAAGTAGTTTACTCTGACATGTTTTAGGTCAATCCATCCATTCACCGATCTCCCCCCGGGGTCAGGGCTGTGGAGCCTGTCGCAGGCAGCATAGGGCACAAGGCAGGGGACACCCTGGATGGGATGCCAGTTCATCACTGAACCATACTACATACACTTCATGCTAAAGTGAAAGTTTGCATTTGAATATATCTATCTAAAATGTCTAGTTCTTTGCTGGGCCTTAAAACTCTTTGGATATTGATATAGTGTTGACACAGCAGAATGGTTCCCTCGATGGAAAAACTGCATTCAGGAAAATCTTTAAAAACGAGAGCTTTGCTGAGTCCTCTGCATCTTTGGATCATCAAGAGCATTACTCTGACTCTCAGCGGACAGAAACATAAAGGTGTGAAGCGAACAGCCTGCAATCTGTGGCAGGGGGCAAGCATGCGTAAGTACGTGGAGAGGAGAATCAGGATCGTTCCAGAGCAGGACGGGATATCCCGGAAGGTGCCTGACAGTGCCGCTGTTTCTGCCTGTCACTCGGTCTCCCGCTTGCCTCGTTTCCGTATCGCACCGAACCCCAGTTCCGCAGTGATCTCTGATTTGCTGAAGCCATCTGCGTCTTCAGAGTCGGACGTGTGTAGGAAGCCCTCCACCTCGTCCTGCGTGTAGTCACCATCGCAGCCTGCACTGCAGAAGCTCATCCTCTCCGCCTTCACCACTGGCTCCGCCCCCTCCTTGCTGCAGTCTTCTGCACCCCCCCTCTGACCTACTTGCTTCATGCTGTGTGGCCAGTGGCCCCTCACTTCCACCCCTTCCACCTCCTCCCATTCGTCCAGTGAGTCCTGAGTGAAAAGCCTGGGTAGGCGGAGTTCGCCCTCCAGCTCCGCCTCCTCCATCACTTTGCCCACCCCATCAGCAAATTCCTCAGCAGTTCGCTCCCCCATCCTGATGTTGCCGTACCTCGTTCTGCAGGAAGCCTCGGTGTATGGAGGGTAAACCTCTTCAGGGTCATCTGTGCAGGCCGGAGAGGGGGGGGGGGGAGGTACAATGTCAACCATATTAGTTACATGGAATAAAGATAGGTCACTGACTTTCTTAAGGGACAACCTACTGTAAGTTACCTGTCCTCTGTGCAAATTTTAATTAGCATGTCTAACTATTTGCAAAGTGTAACTTACAAGTCTTATAAGACCTGCCCTCGATCAGGGCGAATCAGCAACTGTTATCCCATCAGTTTGTGAGCATCTGATCTGGCTCTTTTTGAAGCATTACACCCTCTTAAAATTAATGTATCATTCAAAAAGTTAGTGTCTAACTGTGCGCTGAGATTTGGAGCTTGTTGCTATGCGAATGGCGATGCTGTCCCCCTACCCACTCCTAGCTGATGCTGCCCTTCAGTGAGTAAATCGGTTTGATGACATTTTAATGGAAGTAAGAAAGCTCATTTTTCTGCTTTTGAGTGCTTGGGGGATAAGAAAAAAACAAATGTGGTAAACTGCAGCATTATCTGTGATTGTCACATCCCGTGACAGTCACAACCTCCAATCACTACTGCAAAGAAGAATTATTTTAAGAAAACAACAAGTCACACCCTTTAACCACGTGTTCAGAGCAGTAAAACAGATTGGGCTCAAATCATAGGAATTGATGCTACAGACGAAACAGTATATTACAGAAACATAAACCATGTGTTTTACTTAAGCAGCAAAAAATACTGTTTATCTGATATAAACAGATGGCTGTACAGGGAGCGACAGGCTGTATCTGTACATTTTTAAGGTTAAATATTTGTTATAGCAAATCAGATTCTTCTTCAGAGATATTACTGCATTTCCTCTGCTGCATCTTGAATTTGCGACCTTCAGCTAAAAGTTATAGTTCTTTGACCACCACGCCCTGCTGTCTCCTCAGGTTGTACCTTCCCAGTCCTCGAGCTGGCTCCCCAGGGAGACGCCTTCCACCAGCTTGCCCTCTTGCATCACCCTGGTGATCTCCTTCAACTGGTGCAGCAGCCTCTCCTCATGTTCTGCTGTGACGCTCCTGATCCTGTGATGGAGAGAGAGCCAGGGCTTCTGGGCAGGGTGGGGGAGGCTGGCCAGCTTCTGTCACTCCGCACTGCCGCTCTCTGTCCCTTATATGAGTCAGCGTCAGCCACTTGCAATAACAGCTTCTTCACTCAGTAATTGTATTACTTTACTATTGATGCACATCTAACAGAACAAGCTCACCCCACAAATAATTTCTTTAGGCTAAGCTACATTTTAGCTCGTAATTGGTATTTAGTAATTGGTATATATTACATTTTACTGCTTTTGTAATTTCAGCATTAGTGTCTCAATTTAAGATAGGCCATAACAATAGTTAGCAATTTAAAACCTTTAAATAATTAAATACTCGATTCACAGTTTAAGTAGTACAATTACAGGAAAAAAGATAGACTATTTTAATCTTAGATTACTTTAAAACATGCAAAGACTGTTTCAGTTTCAAGTCAATATATATCATCTTTTTGTTAAAGAATAAATGGAGATACTGAAGTGGGTTATTATAGAAAAAGGAGTTGCATAATTTTAGTGTTCATGAGGATTTAACACAGATTAATCACAAGGTGAATTTGCCATTCCGACTGGTCATATCTGATACCTCAGTGCAGAGCATCCTGCAGCTGTAAATAAGGCGGGATTACCTGTCGGGACTGTCACCCGCGTTTGACACTATCTTCTCCATCACCTCCTCTGTCTCCTTCAGCTTCTCCTGTAGCTGGGCCAGCTCGTAATCGGCTAGAAGAGAAGCTGAAGTTAGGCGTTCCTGAGGCTGCAGGCCGGGGGCGTGACTTTCAGCCCTCCTGGAAGAGCCTGGCGCTCTCTGACGAGCTCTGCCTACTTCCGCCAGGCTTCTGGCTCGTCAGGACCACACCACTCACTTCACCCCGGCAATCGCACCTTTTATTGATATAAACATTCACTGATCTACTTTAAAACACAAAAATACTGCATCCTTCACATACTCTGGGTGAATAATTTATGAATGAAATAGGGTCAAAGTGAAGGGTGGGATCTTCAGGTTTATGCACAAAGTGTTGTGTTTGATTCTGGATATATGTAAATAGAGAAAAGCATAAAGAATTTAAGGAGATTCTCATAAATTAGAGATTCACATTTGAACCCTTACAATGCCATCATATTTGTTCTTCTCTCCCTTTGGCCTCCATTTGATGAATGGAGCAGAAGTAAACTTCTTTGTGCTGAGCCAAAAGACACAAGATAATTGGTACTGGATGCCACAGGGCTGATACAATGTTACTTAGTGGGCTACTCCAGGTCTAACAAAGACCCGGACAAAGCTCCCAGAGAATTAGACGGGATCTTAATCTTAATCTACCTTATCTGAGGGACTTGTTTCGGCCATAGATACAGGTGTGTGCTGCGGGAGTCTGACAAGGAAGGGAGCTCTACAAGAAGAATTAGGCCTGAACAATGACCAAAAAATCACAAGGAAGTGATTGACAGAAGGAAGCTGCCAAATGGCAAAGAACTATTGATCTTCATTAGCGGGCTTGCTTGCGTCTGACGGTGGCATTTTACATTGTAGAGAGCCTGGCAATGTGCACTCAGTCACAGGCCTCATTATCCTGGAAGATGTCACAGCTAGAATCAATAAAAGTGCTCATGAATGCATTACTTCAGGTCTGACTCGAAACATCCTGTCATTAGCTGAAGATGTGCATTTGTACTTACTTATTTTTCTTTTCGTATTCTCTGATTTCTGGGCAGGAAATCTGGCTTCTGCTTTGACATTTTTACTCTTAGATGTTATCTGTGAAAGAAATCATTTTTATTGCAGATGTACGTATTTAAAATAGAATTGCACATCCAACAAATACATTGACATTTTATGAATGGAAATGAAAACATTTATATAAAAGCCATTTAGTAATAACAATACTTTTGCAGGCCATTTTTAAGGACAACTGCTTTTCACAGATAGACCAGAAAACTTTCTGACATGTCAGAGTATAAATGACAGGGTTTCCCCCAAAACCCGCTTTTAAACTTTAGTCCTAGTTTCTCCATGAATGACAGTGCTACCTGAGTAATCGGGGCAATGGTTCTGAAGTCTGAATATGAGGTCATTAAAGTATATATGAAATTGAGCCACAGAAATTAGATCAGCACCATCTGAAGTATATTCCTACTACAGTAAACACCACAAATCACCTCATTTTCATGATTAAGCTGTAACACATCCATACAGGCCACATGAAAAAAGCTCACCTTGAAGAGGATGTAGAGGATATAAAGGAGGATTCCAAACCCATATATTGGAATGATTCGCCCCATGAGGTTGGATTTT
>JAODLC010000007.1:23843623-23860498 GCA_026781145.1 Hippopotamyrus pictus | reverse complement strand
GGACACAGACAGGGGACACTCTGAATGGCATGCCAGTCTGTCACAGGACACAGACAGGGGACACTCTGAATGACATGCCAGTCTGTAACAGGACACAGACAGGGGACACTCTGAATGGCATGCCAGTCTGTCACAGGACACAGACAGGGGACACTCTGAATGACATGTCAGTCCGTCACAGACACCCTGGATAGTATAGCGGTCTATCATTCTTCATATGGTCACTCAATATGGGCAGTTTTAGGATGGCAATTCATCAAACCATACAGTATGTGTTTGGACTGTAGGAGGTAACTGATGCAAAGACGAGGAAAACTCAGGGCCTAAGTTATGGCTGAAACCCAGAAACATGGATGTGTGAGGTTATTGTGTGAAAGACGGCCATCTTGCTGGCTCTTGCATAATTATGGCATGAAAACAAATATTTTTAAAACTGTGAAGGACTAATCTGCACATTCTGCATTTAAGTCTGACTGCTTAATGAACTTTACCCTCTGTAATTTCACAGGTGTCTGAATGGTGAAACCCGTTCTTTTCGACAGTGGCAAGATGTGGCAGGTAAACAGAATTTAATACCCACCAGAAAATCTTTTTTTATTATTATATTTTTTGACCTGGAGTGTAGAGGGATACAGATGGTGTGCATGGAGGAAGTGGGGGCAGTGAGAAGTGGTTTGCTCTGCCTGACTGGATCCAGCAGGCAGACGCTCGCCGGTGGTCAGAACTGACTGCTTGCTGCAGGGCATTTATGCTACACAGCACTTGCAGCTCATTAACTGTCAGCCCAATGCCTCTCCTGCCCAGCCTTTAATTACTTAATTATTCTTTATTAGGCACACTTAAATTGGTACATGCATGCTTCATGACGGGCCAAGAGCTTTCCATTCCCCTTACAGAAGGCAGAGAGCTTCCCGCACCCACAGTCTCATGTAAAATGTCTTTTTATTATCAATTTATACAAGACAGGCCTCACTTATTGTTATGCTAACGGCACCATACAGCATTGACTAAAACACTCGCTCTCTGTCTTGTGAGCAATAGATTCACATGGCAATCAACGCACCTTCGCCAAACAAAATTGCTTTCAGAAACAGAAATCGTTTTCTTTCTCTGTATTCATGCAAGTGATTTGTTGTGCAATGTCACCTTACTCAGTGGTAGCGAACCAGGTTTACATCCCCCCCCCGCATCACTTTCTCTCTCCCTGCCTTTGTCTGAATCAGTCAATTTATTTCCAAATTGCAAGTTGAGTGTAGGAGCAAAAGCTTTTTTTTTTTAGTCATGGTGAAATATGAAATCGATGCACCTCTATATATTGAATAGGTTTAATTTTCAGTTGATATTGATGGGGACGAGGCAGGCCGTGGGTGTCATGGAGGACATACTGTAACGAATCCCAGGCCTTTTCTCGTCTGGGAACAAAGCGAGTTCTGGAAAAGTGAATGAGATGGATTAATGCGTCCCAAAAAGCTTTGCAGCACCGGGTGAGCTTTGCGTGGCTTTATTGCTGCCGTTGTCGGCCTGGGCCTGTTGGTTATTAGCGCTGCTGAGAAGACAGTGGCAGAGAGGCTTCGAATAACGCAGGTCATGAAACTGGGGGCTGACTTTGCTCCCAGCTACATTTGTGATTATCCTCCCAAATATCAACTGTAATTTAAAAATGTCAGGCGGTGGGCTTAGGGCAGCTGTGAGCGATGTGATTGGTCAGTGTCATCAGGCCGGGGATGAATGGGGGGGGGGGGGCGCTGTAGAAGCGACAGAAAAAATAGGATTGCAGTATGTGCAATAGATAAGTGTGGTGGCACTTAAAAGATGGTGGAGAAGCAAACCTGAATGGGTCTCTTTATCTTCTGCAGCTCTGTCCCATAGGTAGGATGGCTGTGTGGTTGTGTTCACGTTGACACTTTTACTGCCCTTAGATCTGCTCGTTAGAGCTGTCTAAACCATATACTGTAATAGAATGAATGAGATACTCATTTTTGTCTCTAAGCCCACTCATGATTAATTATTACATGGAGACTTTGAATGGATGAATGAATCTGCGTTTCATTTGTTAGGTGAAAACTGAGAAAAATGCAATAACAAGTAAACACAGTGAGGGTATATGTTTTGTTATACATGTGTGGTGTCTATTCAAAGTTTGTGTTCAGCATATGTGCGCTGCTTCAAGGCGTGACGAAGTGAAAGTGCACTCACCCTAAGCATGATCCTTAGCTCAGGTCAGTGAGTGCTGCTTCCTGTCGACCATCGCAGCGGTTCAGGTACCTGTGCGTCCTGTCCCGAGAGCACAGGCAGCTTGTTTGCCCTGTGTGATTTAACACGTCTCTCTAATTTAAACTCATTGTTCATGTGAAAGCACTCCCACAATGGGTGGGGGATGTGGAATCGTTGCAGTGCTGCCAGTGAAATGGCCTGCTTCTACATCACCTCCATCTCCATTCAGGGAGAGAGAATGTGTGCCTCTGAGTGTGTCCTGTTCCGCTACGCTCCTCTCAGCACTGTGGCACTGAATTAAAGTCCTATTCCACTACGCTCCTCTCAGCACTGTGGCACTGAATTAAAGTCCTATTCCACTACGCTCCTCTCAGCACTGTGGCACTGAATTAAAGTCCTATTCCACTACGCTCCTCTCAGCTCCAGGATGTGTCTCTGAGTGGAAGTCCCACTGTGCTCCTCTCAGCCTCGGGATGTGCCTCTTTCAGCTCTGGGATGTGGCTCTGAGGGGGAATCCTGTTCCTCTGTGCTCCTCTCAGCTCCAGGATGTGACTCTGAATGAAAGTCTTGTCACTCTATGCTCCTCTCAGCTCCAGGATGTGGCTCTTTCAGCTCTGGGATGTGGTTCTGAATGAAAGCCTTATTCCACTATGCTCCTCTCAGCTTCAGGATGTGCCTCTTTCAGCTCTGAGATGTGGCTCTGAGTGTAAGTCCTGTTCCTCTATGCTCCTCTCAGCACTGTGGCACTGAATGAAAGTCCTATTCCATTACGCTCCTCTCAGCTCTGGGATATGCCTCTGAGTGAAAATACAGTTCTGCTACGTTCCTCTCAGCTCCGGGATGTGGCTCTGAATTAAAGTCTTATTCCACTATGCCCCTATTATTCAAATCACGGTCCTCAAGGTCTGAGCACTGCTGGTTTTCCAGCCTTCCTTTACCTGTGAGCCAGATGTGAAGCCTCTGACCAATCAGAATCAGTAATTCTTTAAACTAACTACCTGGGAGAACTGAAAACAAGGCTTGGATTTGGAATCGAGGTCCAGATTTGAAGAACCCTGCACTACGCTCCTCTCAGCTTCGGGATGTGGCTCTGAGTGAAAATCCTGTACTGCTACACTCCCCTCAGCGTTCGGGATATGCCTCTTTCAGCTCCATGATGTGGCTTTGAGGGGTGAAGTCCTGTTCCTCTATGCTCCTCTCAGCTCGGGGATGTGGCGTGCTCAGGGCAGTTGGCAGGTTATTTCTGCTTTGGCACTGCTGTGCCTTATGGCTGGGCATGGGGGGCAGTGCTATGTTTGGAACACTGCATAACAGTGGGCACCTCCAGCTGGGCCCCTGAAACTTGCTTGCTGCACCCACCGAACCCTTCACTGCATTTGCCAGCACGCACACCTTGTTCCAGTGGCCTGGCCCTCCTCTCCACATAGGCCTTTTGGTTCACACTGGGTGCACAGAAGTGAAGCCTGTGCCCAGAGCCTGATGCTCCAGCTTTGAAGCTGAGGTGGGGATCTGAGTGTCTGGCAAATCTGGGCACATGGTTCCTGTGTGCTAGTAGCGAATATAACCTACTGCAGACACCATTGATGAAAGTCCATGACATTCAGTAAGTGACATATGTTAATTTCCCATCCTACTATTACCTCATTCTACACCTATATGCGACTTGGACATGATTGCTGGTTCTCCAAGCCAGGTTCAGTCTTCATTTTGTCGTCCTTTTTTCATAGCTACCACTCAGGTTTATGATGCTAGGGTGCCACTTCTTCTTAATAATGTCCACACTGCTTATTACCAATTACCTGCCAATGCTCCAGGGTTCACTGCTAAGCATGTAAACCTTACAAAATGGGATCCAAGAGGCTCAGAAGGTTTTTGTTCATTGAGTCATGTTACGTCATCCTGCATAAACTCTATGGTTTTGTTGTATGGTGCAAGGCATAGAAAAGGTTGTTTGTTCACTGGTGCTTCAGCACTAGTAGTAATGGTGAAATTCACCTTATGGGCAACCCTATTTAATGCAAAGCAGGCTGTCAATAAACACCAGTATGTCTCCCCTGTATATACATAAGCACACTGATGCCCCCAACCAGCGCTAATACAAGATAACGATTCGTTGTCTACAAAAGGCGAGATTCTTTTTGAATTATTAACAAGTTAACTTCGTAGTGGAAGCACTTTATCCCAAAGGACAAACAGCCCAAATGTTTGGGAAATATAATTAAGCGGAAGCTCCTTTTAAATGTCATCGCGGCCCATGCCATGTTTCAAATTGTTCTGCATCAACAGAATTTAACGAGATGGCTAAGGAATCCGTTTGCTGCGAGCATGTGATAAGCCACAAATACAGTGGAGTACTTTCATTGATTGCCAAACGGAGGCATTCTGTATGCAAATCGCAGCATGGAGTGGCTTAGCTGATGCAGCCTCATGGACACCAAATAATGGCCTTTACAATTAATACTTTTGCGTGCTATCCATTGAAAATACCAACTCCTGTTTAATGGCTGTAAAACCTACACAGGCCTTAAAAAATAATGAAAAAATGTGGTGTTCCAGAAGATTAATGGAAAGCCAAAAAACAAACAAAACCCCCAAGCAGGCCCCCCCCCCACCCCACACACACACACCACCACCACCCCAGTTTTTCTTTTATGTTGCAACACATTTTGGATTAACTGATAATCTCTGCACATGAAGGAAGGTCTTCCAGCCTTCAGGGGTTTGACTGGGTGGGGATGTGGTGGGGCCTTCACGACGGTAGGAAGTATTGTCTCATTCTTTGCATGTAATGCGCCCGTTCCGCACTTGTCAAACAAATTCCTTTTGTCGTCTCCTGTCAGCTGTGGTCCCACCCTTCAGCAGTTTTCATGTGGAGCGCTCATTTGTGCATGTAGGGTCAACAGAGGATGCTGAGAGATCTCATGCACCTTGGAAGAGATTTTGCTGGGAAAGCTGGAATGGAATTAAGTCCATATTTTTAACCTCTATTCATGGCTGTAAGCAGTAGATATGCAAGATGTTAGTCTGCGTCTTTGACTAGTGTGCCTACCGTGTCCTAACACTGCAGGTATAGTCATTGATTTAAAAAAAGGCCTATAATCAAGGTGATGGGTGAGTGGGTGTCTCTGTGAGCTCCACAGTTCCTGAATGTGTGGTTTTGCATGTTCCTCTCATGCTGGTGCTGGGTCCTTCACATGCTGCAGGGTCCGCCCATAATCCATGCAGCTGTGTGACATGGTATCTCTATATTGCCCTTGGTGCGTGATGTTGTTTGCAATGTGTTTCCTGTGTTGGACTGGTATCCCATCCAGTGTGTCTGGCACCTCATTGCACATGCATCCTGGAATAGGTTCCAGGCTCACCACAACCTTGTACTGGACATGCAGTAATTTAAGATTGATGGAGTGTCAAAAATCTTACCATAGATAGCACCAGTACCAGTCAACCCATTGGGTGAAGCAGGCCGTGACCTACGGCGCCATCTTCTGAGGGGGTGGTGACATAGCAAGCCGATTTCACTTTGTCTCAATCTTGACTAGGATTTTACATGGGTTTCCACCAGACAAAACTCAATGAGATGTTTTGCCAAATGGCATGATTCACAGCAGCCTCTCAGGCTTGAACCCATAAACTTAACCTTGGCGTGTTAACTCCATCCGGGAGTGGGGGGGGGGGGCGCATCCGCTTTCCATGGCTGCTGTTTGCCATAAGGAGCTGATGCGAGCCATGTGTCAAAGCCCGGCGTGTGCCTGAGAGAGGGAACTGAGCCACTATGTCACTCCCTGTAACAGCACATCTAGCTCGGTCGTCATGCATAGCTTAAGCGTATTTGGGGGCTCACATGTCAAATGTGACACTGAGCTTTGCACTCTGCGTGGTGACAGTGAATGAGAATCACAGCAGCTGTCTGACGTTCCGGGCCTGAATCGGTATCAGCGGGCGCCATCGTGTTTATCGCGTCGTCCGCCGCCGTGATGCTGCCAGAGTCCAGAGCAGCTTAAATCCTGTCCCACATGCTTGCAAATGTCAGGTAAAGGGAGTAACTGACTCGCCCTTCATTCTTCCTGGAAGAACGATACTGGCACTGGATGAAGTGGTATGTGGCTCACTGGCAGCATGTAGTCTGCGATGCTGCTGGACAAGAAGACGGTGAGGGAAGGAGCCACACAAAGGAGCCGCACAACCAGCAGTTTGGAGAGCCATGCGTGTCCGAACAACAAATAAGTGAATGAGTTTGCCTGTGATTGTCAGCTGCCGCAATGGCATAATGATTAAAGAGACATTTCCCATGGTCACGTGCTTCAGCCCTCTTTCCAGCACATGCAGAGAAAGTGTGGTGTATGGGGGCTGGGGGGAGGCTGCATTGACAGAGCTGACCCCCTGGCTGGGAGATGAGGGGCCAGGAGAATTTCCCCTCTGCTGGAGTTACCCCCCTCTGCTGGAGTTACCCCTTCTCTGCTAGAGTTACCCCTCTCTGCTGGAGTTACCCCTCTCTGCTGGAATTAACCCACTCTGCTGGAGTTACCCCTCTCTGCTGGAATTACCCCACTCTGCTAGAGTTACCCCCTCTCTGCTGGAGTTACCCCACTCTTCTGGAGTTACCCCTCTCTGCTGTAATTAGCCCACTCTTTTGGAGTAACTCCCTCTCTGCAGGAGTTACCCCCTCTCTGCTAGAGTTACCCCACTATACTAGAGTTATCCCTCTCTGCTAGAGTTACCTCTTTCTGTGAAAGTTACCCCTCTTTGTGCTGGAGTTACCCCACTCTGCTGGACTTACCCCTACTTTGCTCAAGTTACCCTTCTCTGCTGGAGTAACTGCCTTTCTGCTGGAGTTACCCCCTCTCTGCTAGAGTTACCCCACTCTGCTGGAGTTACCCCTACTCAGCTCAAGTTACCCTTCTCTGCTGGAGTAACTGCCTTTCTGCTGGAGTTACCCCCTCTCTGCTCAAGTTACCCTTGTCTGCTAGAGTTAGCCCTCTCTGCTGGAGTTACCCCACTCTGCTAGAGTTACCCCTCTCTGCTGGTGTTACCCCCACTCTGCTGGAGTTACCCCCTCTCTGCTAGAGTTACCTCACTCAGCTAGAGTTACCCCTCTCTGCTGGAATTGCCCCTTCACTGCTGGAGTAACTCCCTTTCCGCTGGAGTTACTCCCTCTTTGCTGGAGTTACCCCATCTCTACTAGAGTTACCCCGTCTCTGCTGGAGTTACCCGACTCTTCTGGAGTTACCCCTCTCTGCTGGAATTAGCCCACTCTGCTTGAGTTACCCCTCTCTGCTGGAGTTACCCCACTCTGCCGGAGTTACTCTGCTAGAGTGACCCCTCTCTGCTAGAGTTACCCAGTCTCTGCTGGAGTTACCACATTCTGCTGGAATTACCCCTTCTTTGCTGGAGTTACCCTGTCTCTTCTGGAATTACCCCTTCTCTTCTGGAGTTACCCCACTCTGCTGGAGTTACCCCTACTCTGCTGGAGTTACCTCTCTCTGCTGGAGTTACCTCACTCAGCTAGAGTTACCCCTCTCTGCTGGAATTGCCCCTTCTCTGCTGGAGTAACTCCCTTTCCACTGGAGTTACCCCACTCTGTTGGAGTAACTCCCTCTTTGCTGGAATTACCCCGTCTCTACTAGAGTTACCCCGTCTCTGCTGGAGTTACCCCACTCTTCTGGAGTTACCCCTCTCTGCTGGAATTAGCCCACTCTGCTGGAGTTACTCTGCTAGAGTGACCCCTCTCTGCTAGAGTTACCCCGTCTCTGCTGGAGGTACAGTACCACATTCTGCTGGAATTACCCCTTCTTTGCTGGAGTTACCCCACTCTGCTGGAATTAGCCCACTCTGTTGGAGTAACTCCCTCTTTGCTGGAGTTACCCCCTCTCTGCTGGACTAACTCCTTCTCTGCTAGAGTTACCCCTCTCTGCTGGAGTTACCCCACTCTGCTGGAATTACCCCTTCTCCGCTGGAGTTTCATTTGGTTTAGTCCCAGTTGCACCCTCACACAGAGCCTACTCTACTTTTCTTCAGGGTTTTGAGGCAGTTTTCCTCATATCTGGTCCCAGAGAGGACAGGCTTTGGAGATCCAGTGGGCCTGCAGCCCTGGAACACCAAGACGACCTGCAGCCACGCTCAGATATGTCGAGGGAGAGGGTGACTGTTTCACCCTTGAATATTGTGGGAACTGTGCCCTTATGAGCTTTCATCCAGAAATAATCAACTCCACTAACCCTGTTTTACAGCAGGATTGTGAGATCAGAAATACGATCGGAGTCTGGTGTCACACTATGTATACCTGCATAGCATCATAGATGGTTCAGTTTACTATAGAAAGCATGAGTCCTTGATGATGAACTATGATGGTGATGTCTAGGACAAGGTTTTCTTTTGATCACTGCTGATAGTGTCGTTAGTTTTGATTTGGTTATTGTAGCTCCCTGAACACAAGAAGATGCATTAAATATGCAGCTACTGTATAATACTAGCTAGCCAGTCCCTCAATCCATCCATCCATCTATCCATCCATCTTCTAACGTCTCATCCAGGCCAAGGCCATGGGATAGGTTCTTGAGCCAATATAGGAAGTTGACCAATGGACTGTGCTTTCTTATTCTGCATACATTTATATAGGTTTTGCTGTCTGATTAAAAATCAGCTTTTATATCTCTTACCAAATTCAGCTTTTACCCTTGTGATTATGGTGCCCAACATGTTTTAATGGGATGATTATTGGAACAGCATAACTGCTCAGAGGAGCCTTATGTAAAAGATCCAAGGATTTCCACAAGTTTTCAAAACTTCAGCGACAGCGGGAGCAGATCAATCAGAGGCACGCTCGCTGCCTCACATCTCGCTCATGTTGCTGAACACTTTGCAGCCTCGCCGGCCGAAATAACCCCTTATTACTCAATAAGCAGCAAGTGTATCAAAGAGGATGTTGTTACGTTAAGGCGCTTTAATGGAATACACTATTACAGCACTGGAGGGAGGAACAGGAATGCAATTTAAATCTAGGCATGATTGGCTTCTTAAGTGCAATCATACAAATGCTGTGCCTCACAATTTAATACTGATGGTGCCCTGGATCCTGCTCTAAATAAATATTTGTTTTGTGTACCAATGTGAATGCTTAGCGATAAAGCCATAGGTGATATATTTACACTCTGGAATGGGTGGTGTCTTCCTTACTAAACAATATCCTGGTTTGTTGTCAGCTAATTGGATTCTCAAGGAAGCTCCTTACAACCCAGTCAGTCAATGCTGGAATGCAGCTGTACACCCACTGGCTTGTACCATTGAGGACTCATGTTGTCACCCCATGTGATACTTGTGAGATTCTGACTGGCTGAAAACCGACCACATGTATTCTTAATGACACATTTACTTCAGATGTAAAATGTCCCGTAACAACTCTTCCCAGCTCCCAACTTCTCAAATGAATACATCTGTCCTCGGCGCCGTAGGTGATTTCAGGCGATGGGCACGCACTTCGAAACACAAAAGCACGTTCACCCCCGGCACGCCCATGAACGCTCCAGCCTGGTCCGAGTCTCGCGCCAACAACTCATTGGTGACCTGTGCGGAAACGCGAAGGTGGTATGTGCTGAAAATAAATAAATAAGTCGATGTCCGTATTTCTGTCGGGCCCTCGCTCCTCCTACGCGTGTGCACAGCCCTCACCTCCACGACAGCGGCCGGCGTGTATCCATTACACTAAACGCAGCGGTGTCTATGCTTCGCCGTCTGAGACACAGAGCAGCCACTCGTCCAGCGAGCTGCGCCAGCATGATAAAGGAGCTGCATTGTTCCCCGCCATCTGGTGCCTAGATAAGCCTCGCCTGTACACAGCTGATAGTAAGAATAAGCACTGTAAAAGCTGGCTGTTAAATATTTCCTCAGCCCATGAAAAAGGTTCCATTAAGCCCACTGATCCCAATTGAATATTAATGAGCTAATTAACAGATTTATTGTTCTACGTAATTTCTTGAGGGGCATTTTTTTTTTCAGTGCTATTATTTTTTCTAATTATTTTTTGCACTTTGTATAATTGAATCTTTGTAGCTGTCAGCATACCAAGCATGTCCTGGCAGCGGAGAAAAGAGCTATGCGTGTGTATGTTTGTGTGTGTGATGTTAACTCGCTCTACTCATACTTTACCACCAACAACAAGTAAGTGTGTGTGTCTGTGGGTGAACCTCACAGCTGGTCTGTGACTTAGTTTTGTCTTCCACCATAGAGCAGTAACCCACATGTAACCCTCACACATAAATGGTCTTTCTACATATTTAAATTCTCTTAATACAAATTTGGAAGGTTCCCAGTCTTTAAATAGTCCTTACCATCTATTCCTTTTCTGCACCCACTTGTCAGGGTCATAGGGTTCCGGAGTCAATCCTAGAAGCTATGGGCACAAAGCAGGTAACAACCCAGAATGGGGCTCCATCCCATTGCAGGGCACACACACTATTCACACACACACCATTCACACACACCATTCGCGCACACACCATTCACACACATACCATTTACTCACACATCATTCACACACACCATTCACTCACGCAACATTCACTCACACACCATTCACACACACACACACCATTCACATGGAGAGATTCAAGAAATTTGGCAACTCCAATTCACTTTAGCATTTTTCAGACATTGGGGGAAACCAGATTTATTCCTTAAACACCAAAAGTAATTGATTGTATTGTCAGTGAACTTTGTAACATAAAGCTGGCCTGATAAGTGACCCTCTCGACAAGGTAGATTGTGTATGTTATTGAACATTTCTGCTTCTTTTGAATTTACTTTTCCTTTTTAAATGTACTTCCTTTGAACTATGTACAAAGGTTGGGACCCATTTCTCTCAGGCTTCTGTAAATCCAGAGCTTCTATAAATCTTGATGGTTTTTTCTAGAATTAAATGTTTGGTCAAAACAATGAGGTTGAGATAGATTCTCAGGGGTATTTGATCATTGTATCAGTTTCAGAAACAATCTAATTGGTTTTAATGCAGTGAAAACAGTCAGTGATGTATTGATACATTAAAAACATATATGCGTTAATTGCAGAAAATACTCTCTATGTAATAAATTTCTTTTCACTACCTGAACTAGGATTATATCACTCTTCCTGTTTGGTCCATTAGAACTAATATTTAAAACTGTGCTCCTTTACATGATAAAACTGAGATGTGATTCATTGATATTAATCAGCTAATTGACTGAATGACTGGCAATCATTCAATGTCAAGGCTGTGGGAGACGTGTAATGTCATGGTTTTAGTGCACTATGTAAGTAATAGCAAACTGGTGACTGTGCAGTGTTAAGCCTGGTTCATTACAGGGGAAGTTACTGCGCAGATAGAAGTGAAAAGTCACATGAGCAAATCCTGTGTTCATAAGCCGGCAGGTTGTATAAAGCTATTAAAGAACATCACTGAAACACAAGGGAAATATTCTTAATGGCTGGTTATTTTCCTTATTACAGAAGAAAGTTTTTTTCTCTTTCGGAGGGTATGTTAGGCCTGGGCAATGCACCACCTGGGCATCCCATCATTCTCTGCAGAAAAAGGCATCTCGAGCTCGTTCTGTACTGCGGAGTCCGGCTCCACTGCAGCTGCCACGCTGGTGCTCCTCGCAGCGTGATGCAAGGAGACTGCACCACATGAGTAACAGGTGCGGGGATGGCCCAGGTTTTGTGATGCACGTTTCACAGGCCGTGATGAGAGGGCGCCATGATGGGTCCCAATCTGTACGGGGGCCCAACTGCGTTTTTGCATGCTCTGCAAAGCTCTAAGACCACAGCTCTCTGTGACTCTCTGTGACTCTCCGTGTCTTTCTCTTACTCTTTTAAAGCAGGAAGTGAATGAGGTGGGGGTTATATGCGGCCCCTGCGTTCCCGATAACTGAATTGTCATTATCTTATTTCGCTATCTGCAAGCGAGCCCCCATTTGATTTATCTCAAAAATAAGGCTCATTTGAAATAAAAAAAAAAAAAAACACATATTACTGTGGTTACTTCACCGGCATAACTTATTAATTCATTTTGCTGTTGTATGGAAATGTTTGGCTCATTACAATAATTTTGCCTGATACCCCAGCCACACAATATTAAGAGCAGGGCCCTGAAGTCATGGACTGTGTTATTACGCTATACATCACGAACGGCGTTGGGCTCATAAAGCCTGTCACTGAAAGGTTGCAGAGTCTCACCGTGTGGCCCACTGGGTTTCTATATTTCCTTCAGAGAGGAATAACAATGTCTCAGCCATATTGCAGCTGAATACTCATTTTCTGCCAGTTAAGTATTGCAGAGATTCTCTATATCCCACGTTTCACACTCTTAAATTTGCCTCGAGTGGACCAGAAGGCCTTTCTCATCAAATCCAATATTTTTGTCTGTTTTTCTCACTCTCTTTTTTGTGGCAATGAAAATCCTCTATCAGTACTTCATATATATAATTTTTAGCTTTACTAACCCTTAAATTGTACTTGTATGAAAAGATTAAAATATTTTGGAAGCCACATAACAGGTCCAGTGTTACGGAGAATCGCTCAGCGATGAGCTGAGCAAAATTAAACCCTATCCAGATTGAATTCTGGCATGAAATAAGCTGTAACATAAATGATGGTATTTTCAGTGGGAAACGCCAATATACCAAGATAACAAAGCAGTAAAAGCTCATTTGTGTGTTTCCTTGTTTCCAGTGGTTCTCTGCAGTACCGGCAATACCCTGTAAATGAAGGTGCAATTAGCCTCTCAAAACCGTTACGTTATTGAGAATTACCTTCAGTGGTTTTCAGTGCTCTGTAAACCTGCCCCAACTCCCATTAATTTTTATAGTTGGTCTATTGTGTAAAACTTTGTAAGGCTGCATTATTTCTGTTGCTGTTATTGCTGTTATTTAAAGAAAATAGCCGTAAAAACAGATGCCAAGTTTCAAATAGGAGGAGGTGCAGTATTTCATTTAATTGCTTAATTTCCATGTTTCTGTGATTTTTCTATTCTCTGCTAAACAGTGACTCATATGTTTTTGATGTTAGATCCCAATAGCAAGGTGACAGTCGACTCAGTCATAATTGCCTGAGGAATCACACAATGAGAGCAAATTTTTGATCATGACTGAAACATAGTTTGCCTAGATCGGAGCGGAAACAATAAAGCGTGGTCAGTGTTCTGTAAGTGTGCTAACTATAAAGAGAAATCTCAAACAGCAGCTGTTACATTTTGCATTATGATCATTGTGGCTTTGTGTGACTCTCATATCGCCGCATGTCTTTTGGGCAGGTAGGTCTCCTTTTTAACAATCGTTTTTCTTCCTCTGAGCTCCCCTCTTGCTATTCTATTAGACAAAGGCCCGTGTCGTTTCCTTTAAGCATATTGTAATATGAACATTGTGAGACATGGAATTGGGAGACTGATTATCTTGAAAACAAGTTGGACATTTTTTAAACTGAATTACTATTTCTCTTTTCATTTTGCCTGTCTTGGCTTGAGACATGTTTGCTATTTTTATTTCTGAATGGTGGTTACTTCGTTTAGAGGGGAGAGTAGTGTTGAAAACAAAATATATCTCGTAAGCGGTATCCCCTTTATTTAAGGTGCATGATGACAGAATTGGCGCACTTCTGCAATAGGTTGTTAATTTCCTTGTTTTATTAAACTTTTCATGTTCTGTTTTTTAGGTTTGTGAGGTAGCTAATTACGTTTGTTTTAATGCCTTGAGGCCGTATGGGTGATAATTTGAGGAAAACATTGACTTTCCAGGCTCTTGAGTCCAGGCCGTGGAATAAGAGAAAGTGTTCTGAGAACACCACATTGTGAATAGCTGATGACACCATCCTGTGGTAAAACATGCAATGGTATAGCCACATGTGCTATTGTGCTGCTATACAAAATTATGGATGATTAAGGATGATTCCTGCTGCTTGGTCTACCACAGCGGTAATCGATGCTGAGGAAGCGAGTTCACTGAATGTACTGAATGTGATGACCATAACTGACAGAGTCTGAAAGAGGCTCTGGTTAAATGAAATCCCATATTTCTGAAGGCCTGTTCCCTGCGTTCAGTCTCTCCATCACAATCTTAAGAAATTGATATGAAGATGAATGGAAGATGAACTGAAGCATCATATAAAGGCTTCTGTCATACAATTCTGCAATTGAAAGCATAATACATAAAATGAGCTATAAAAGTTATTAGCTGTATTCAAGAGCAAAAATAAAACCTTAACGGCTGAATAGCTTTATCACATTGAGTCTTCAAAAGACAAAAACAATCAGCTAATTTGGGCTGAAAAGCTTTAGATGGCAAATGTGGATTGTGGACTATCTACATGGCTGAAAATGGAAGGCCCATTTGAAATAATTAACATCAAATGGTAATATATTGTAATGGAATGATACGTTGCTAATTGAATCGCTATCTAATGTGGATTTAATTGGATATCAGGCTTATTTCCATTTGGAATCCAAATTAAAATTAATACATTGCTGCATTAAGGAGAAATAATCACCAGGAAAACGGATCTTGGCTTTTCGAACAGCACTACTGGGCTGCTTCTCCTTGCCTTATTCTTGCCAGGCCGTCACTTCTCCACCGCCGGAGATGATCTGAGTCGTCTGTAAGCTCATAAATGACATCTGATCCTGGGTACTTCACAGTGGGGTAGAATGCGGCCCAAACAGGTGACGCACTTCCATTTCTCTGTGAGAGGCCTCACCGGAACCAGCACAGAGCTCTCTCCGGCTCACCGGCATTATTGCCAAGCCCCGCCACCCAATTCAATGGTCCACGGATTCCTCAATTATTTCTACGTAACAGCATTCCACGGTGGGGTACAGCCCCATTATCCAAGCGACTGAGACCATCGGAACTTGTTTCACGTGTGACCTTTCGCTCTGATGGATCACAGGTAAGAATTTACTGGGATCAATTTTCATCTGAAGCCGAAAGAACTGGGACAAAACTGCAAAATGCACACTTAAAGAATATATAAATAAATATATATCAGGTGTTTAAGGGATAACTCTGGTTCCGCCCATATATGCGTGTGTGTGTGTGTGTGTGTGTATGTTGTACATACACATAACTGGACTGTCTGAGATGGACAGGATTATGAAATGGTTTTGTGTCCTTTGCTTTTACAGTAGAAGGCTGCCACGTGCTTGGTCCACATCAAAAAGAGCGTTCCTCTCTGTGTGCTTAAAACACAGATGGTTGGCTACCTTCATTAATTTGTCATATACCAAGTGTTTCATAACTGGTTATGAAAATATATTAGTCATTTTGGATGTCTGTGTACTTGGTCCTGAATCTGCATCCTGCTAGCTTTAGAAGACGTCTGCCGACTGAAAAGTGGCTTAAGTCATTTTTGGAAGACAAGAAGCAGACTGAGTGATGGGATGACGATAGGTGAGGAGCCCTGAGCTGTAGCATGAGGTGCCTGAGCCATCGGCCTGCCATCCCCGATACCCTTTACCCCCCGACGCTCTAGCCAGCCCTCCACACGTTGCCAAAACAGCATCCAGGTGGAGCTTTGCATGCATTTTTACTCCTGAGCGCCATAAATGGGAGACTGAAGGCCTCTGTGTGCACGACTGGCTCACGCAGAGCAGCAAGTGGAGGCTCCACACTGCACGTTCTCTCCGACCAGTTCCCACAGAGCAGCTCCAGCTTACGCATGCATTTTTATTTTCCTTTAAATATGTATATAAATATTTAGCTGATAGTCCCTAACTGCAAGCTTTGCACTGTTTATTTGATTTTTAAGAGTACCAGTAAGAATTGTTCAGTTGGATAATTTTTTTCCTCAATGGAAAAATTTCTCAATAAGACTGGATGGCAATATTTTATCTTGATAAGTGCTTGCAAAAGATTTTCCCCATATTGTAGTCTTTGGAAAATTTTGAATGAAATAATCAATTATTTACATGCTGTGACATTGCTACACCATTCTGAGAAGTACACTGACACCCTGTTAAGAATCCTCCAAGCTTGTAGTGAGGTCTTTGCAATTCAAGAGACCCATTTAGGCAAATCTGCTTATTCTCTCCAGGGAAGCTGATAATGACAGAAACTTCAGCAAAATTGAGACCCTGGAAGCTCCAGACTCCAGCGAGCACGGCGTCAGACGCTGCGTAACACAGCGATGATTGAATACACCGTTTCTGCATTGGTTAAGTACAGCTGTGGCTAAATTGATGTTTCATCAAAGCTCTCTGCAATTTGGCAGCAGGCGTGACTTGATATGTATTCACACAGATGTGCGCAAAACATCTTTCCTCTTTTCTCAGGCAGTGACACTGCTCGATTTTCAGGGAGAGCATCCTCCAAATGATGGTTCGAGCTGGCTTCGGAAATCTGAGTGCAGCAGGTTAGGATTGTAATAATGTAAGAAAGAGACCACAACATACATACACAGACATACTCTGCTCTATAAAGAATAAGGTGATTCTCTTTCCCTTTGCCATGAGATGAGAAAATTGCTCATCTAATGAAATCCAATTTTATATTTCATTCTGAGAATCTCAATAAACACAGAACAAGCTGCAAATAAGCTTTTCAAAAAGCTGATTACCAAAACAATTTATTGCCAAGTCCAGGGTCATGGTATAATAAAGAGAGCGAGTGAGAGAGTGTGTTTGTGTGTATGGGTGAGAGTGGGGGG
>JAODLC010000007.1:23823197-23833331 GCA_026781145.1 Hippopotamyrus pictus | reverse complement strand
GGTGTGGGGGGGGGGGGGGGGGGGGGGGCAGAGGCATTAAATTGTTCACTAGTGTTCAGCTTCATTATGAAGGTGAAGAGATTCTTCGGGGGGGGGGGAGCGGGGGCTTTGGGAAGCCAGCGTCACCTGCTCTTTAAAGCCTTCAGCACAGAGTGGCCACTTTCCCGTACGGGCAGGCAAAGTTTTTAATTTGATTCATAATAGAGTTCATCTCAAGTGTCTTTAGGCACTAAGCAACGTACATTTGGGCAGATGAGGGCGCTACATTTCATTAGGGCATGGGGGGGGGGGAGCTGGGACAAAGGGCAGAACTGACCCCGCTGCTCTGGGCGAGGTCTGCCCGGGCCCCCGTCTCTGCTGTTAGGAGGAAGCTTCGGCTTCTCATACCTCCACGCTGACATGATCTAAGCCGTGCTACCAAACATGGTCACCAAGAAAAAAAGAAAAACAAAAAAAAAAAAACACAAAACCTAATTTTGACAAAGGCAGGCGTCTTCAGCAGGACCCTTGGAAGAACATCCATTTAGGATATTGCGTTTAATTGTGCCAAACGCACAGCTTCAGGCTCAATAATCTCATCTTCTCCTCATTACACCCTTTTTATTATTACTTCATCTCTGCCATCTGCCCCTTCTGAGGTGAAACAGAGAAGGGTTTAGTTAACCGAACTGAATGTATCTGCAGCATCGATGGGAGGCACACCTTTCCTGCACCCGCCGTCCACAGGCAGGCTGAAAGCCCAACGAAGGGGCCCTGTGGGGACAGACAGGGGGTGGCTGGAAGCCCCAGGGAACCACTGCCAGTAGGCCTCAGGGGATGTGACACAATGCCCAGCTATAATGTTTAATTTGGCACGGGGTGCAGGGGTGAGGAAAAAGGGGCAGGAAGGAGAAGCATAACTGTTGGTCATCGAGGTCTTCTTCTATATGGGCCTCAAAAGCAGGGAACTCACAAGCTCACGTTTAGGGATAAGATTCTTGCTTACAAAGACCATTTATTTTTAAGACTCCCGATGGTCGGAACATCACAAGTGATGGTATAGCAGGTGCATGTGACCCAGCATCAGTCAGTACTCTTGGAAGGACGGAGCCAGCCGTGCAGAGCTCTCACCTTAAGTAGTCCCGGCGGCACAGGATGAGGTTGGCCTTGGTGTAGAGGGTGGAGCCCACCTCGCCCAGCCGGCAGTCGCAGCAGGCGCACTTCAGGCAGTCCTCATGCCAGTACTTGTCCAGGGCCTTGAGCAGGTAGCGGTCCCTGATCTTGCGGTTGCAGCCAGCGCAGCCCTTCTGCTTACCCTTGGGCTGCATGGAGAGCATGGGCACACCTGCGGGGATTGGGACACACACGTTATGGCTTTAGGGCGGGGCACTGGAGGACCTGTTGACATCTGCGTACTCATGACACTAGGCTGGAAGGCATAGTCTTAATGCAGAACAGCCCCATCCACCCTTGATATTAAACTATCCTGATGGGCGCCGCCTGTCCTGTGAGTTTTACAGCAGTCCTCCATCCCTCCCTTCTCACACTCCTTCCCCCATCCCTTCTTCCCCCTGTCCCAGTCCCTCCTCTCCCTCTCACCCTTAGCTGCTGCTGCTAACCTAGCCAGTAACGGCTCAAGCAGTGACAGATTCCACAAATTAGCCGTGTCGCCCAGGCTGCCTCTCAGAGGGAGGAAGGGGCTTTTAGCCACCAAAAGCACAAATGAAGTCCATTTTAATAAGCGCTAGTAAACACTAACGGTCCGTGTGTGCCTGACATTTGCGTTGGGGCTAAAAGCCAGCCCCAGGGGCCCCATGCTGCCCCTGTTCTCACCAGGCCGGCTCTTAAGACACTCTCGGGCACGCCAGGGTATCGATCCGTCCGGCGCAGCACGACAGGGCCCGCGGCAGCCCCGTGCTCAGAGACGAAGCCTCTCTGCAAGACGGGGTCAGACGGGCCAGCGGCACTGGAGGCCTCACTGCTCCGTCCTCACGAGTGAAAAGCCGGTTCATTAGTGCAGTTAGAGGGGAAAAAAGGAAAACTCTCCATCGTACAGGGCAGGTGAGAAGGCGAGGAAGAAAGAGCACCACACCGCAGGCTCTCGTTTTTACAGCCGACTTTCGGTGTTTCTCCTTTGGCAAAGGCATTCGCGTCTCCCCCCTACCAGCCACAGTGACTCCCGCTGTGAGTTGTGCTGGAGAACACGGCCACCTCCCCCATGTTAAAAAGACCGTTGTTCAGTAACTTCTAACCACGGAGTTAATTCAGTGTTGCAGCACTAGCGTTTCTCCTTGAAAAAGAGTAAATATGTAAGAGGAGAGGAGGACAGAGCTTGTTAGTCAAATCCGTAGCACTGGGTTGGAACACGGTGCTGGGGTGTCCCTCCGTAGTGGTTCTTTACCAAGGCAGAACGGCGGCAGCTAATTGGTGGAGCTCAGCTGATGGGAGCCATCAACGAGGCCCCCGCCACCCTCACCTCCCTCCACTCTGGAGCGGCTCCCTCGAAGCCCAGCACATGAAGATCACAAACTGGCTATAAATACCAATGTTCAGCGTAAATGAAGCTAAAAACCTCGACGGCTGCGGTGGCGGGCTCTGCCTGAATCTCATGGCTTGTTAGAGCATCTCGGCAGGTGCTCCAGGAGCGCGGGTCTGTCAGGCACGCTGCACTAGGAGGAGCCTAATGAGAGGAGAGAGCGGGGGCCCAGACACGGTGCGGCTCAGGAGGAGACCTTGGTGCCTCTCCCATTCCCAGCGGGACACTCGGGCATGTTTAATTTGCCATTGGTGACAGCTAATTGCCTATTCTGTTCGGGATCTGTTGACAAAGACAACTAATTACACATAAAGGTCAGAGTCCCCAACTCTAACCAGTGTTCCAGGCCAATCCTGGTCCTTTCTCCCGCGTCGCAGCTCCCCCTACTGCTCTTGCACAGCACGGCTCCCCATACTCCTATTTCCACCACAGCACCGCTTCCCAAACTGCTCTCCTGCATCACCACTCTCCATTCCACTCCACCTCACTATACCGCTCCCCATACCAGTCTCCATTCCGCTCCACCTCACCGCAGCTCCCCATATCGCTCTCCATTCCGCTCCACCTCACCGCAGCTCCCCATACCGCTCTCCATTCCGCTCCACCTCACCGCAGCTCCCCATACCGCTTCCCATACCTTCCCCCTCAGCGTTGCTGCCCTACGGGTGCCATCAGTGGGGCAGCACAGGCCACAGAGAACCACACTCCCTAACACCGGCCAGGGTAGCATCACTCCAAGCAGCTCATCAACAGGCGTGGGCCGCACAGAGACCTCTGCTGGCGGTGCCTTACAGCTGCGACCAGGACTGATGTTCTCTGCCTGTGAGGGCTCTCTGCCTGTGCTGCTGTTTCCAACAAGAAGCTGAAACATAAAGGCACTTCTAACCACTAAGACAAAAGCTTCGTACCACTACCACAATGCAACACCAGGAAGTCACCAAAGGGGGACAAAACAGATTCCTATTTCACAGAGCATGTGCATCCTTGGAAAGAAAGGAAGCTTGACACTGCCAAATACTGTGGCCATTAATAACCAGAAGGTGGCCAGTTTTTCATGTGGTCAGGTCCTCTTACAAGTACAAACTGTATGGTTTGCATTTAATATGCCAAGCCCTGTGGTCTTCATTAGGAATACAAACTTACACAGAAATTAAAAAAAAAAAAGCTATGATCTCTGAAAGTGCACATTAAAACGTGAGATTTAAGAAGAAAAAAAAAAAAAACAGCACACGAGAAGTTCTTTAAAACCGTCACACAGTGAACTGAATCTTCCAATTACTAAATTGGATCAGCACACGTGCATCTGAAGCAATTTACACCCTGAAGATGAATTAATTATTGAATGAATGACACCTCACATGCCAGTCACCCTACATGTGTTGCTCAGGGGTACAGCAGCAGGATTGAAATCAGCCACCAGTAGACATGTTTATCCAAAACAGCAAACTGGACATTTATGAAGAAAGCTGCAGTCGCACTGTACCGCAAAGGGACACCCGACTCGGCGTAAAAGCACTAAACCAGCGTGCTAGTTGCTGCAGCACCGTAGCCAGGCTGTGTAGCCTTGTAGCGAGATGCAGTGCGGCCTTGCATCGTCGGGCATCCCAGGACATACGGGCAAGGGCTTCGGCACCTGCTGTCCTGTCATCCATAGGAATTCATTCAGTCAATTCAAAGCTGTAGAGGAAGTCGGTCCACTGACGGTTATACTATCTGGGAGAAGCAATCAAGACACAGAGAAACACTAGCTGATGCAAAAGACCAAAGTAGGGCAAAGAGAGAAGGCTATTTATTGTAGGCGAACAAGATTTAGACATCAATATTTATGGCTGATATGTGCAGACTCCCTCAAACTCTCAGGAGGATAATGAGGCAAAACTCCCAAGGGGAGAGGCAGCTCCAGAGCCACTCAAATATGTAGCAATTAGCATTTAGCATCTTATTAGGGCTGGTAATAACAGCAAGCGGTCATTGATCATGTGCAGACTTTATTCCCTCTTCCCACATTCCAGGGCCGGCCAATCAGACGCCGGCCGAAGCGGGCAGCTACGAGGCCGCATGCCAAGGAGGAAGCGCTTCATTAGCGGGGCCCACTTTCGCAGAACCTTGCAGCCACTAACAAGTCCCGGCGCTGCATCCCGGTGCTGACCCCAGCTGCACTCGGGATCAGGCAGGGTTTTGTGTCTGGGGGAATAATTGCCCTTTTCACATGTTACGAGCATCCGCGACCCCCGGCATTACGAGCCCCTCCCCAGCCCGTCTTCCCTGGCGTAATTACTCACGATCCCCTCCAAATGAGGGTCCCCGCATTAGGTGTGCAGTAGCGCTCATGAAGTGGGGGAGTCTCAGCAGAATGGTCTGGAACACAGCCTTGTTTCTTCACCCATCACTCTCAGCCCACATTTCTCCAGTCTGAAGTCAGCAATAAAGACCCCCCCCCCTTGCCCTTAGATTGTCTGCCCGCTTCTGTGCGGCCTGGCTTCCAGTGCGGCCCTAATTAATGTACAGCTTCATTGCCATGTCTCCCCTCCTCCTCCTCCATCACCCCCCCCCCCACCCCAATCCCTCTCTCCCCAAGACTAACCAAGTATTTTTAAACTTATTCACATGGGGTTAATTAAAGAAGCGCATCTTGGAGACATGCAACAGCTTTCTAATTAAATTCATTACAGCTTATTTTGAGAAGTGGAAACTGGCAGCGTTTCTGGCTATTACAGAAGGCGGCTCGCTGCAGCACACGGTTCCGCGCGGACCTGGTGAGATTACAGTTCTGGAAGGTGTGCTGTCGTCAGCCCGGCCCCAGAAGCAGGTCTGGCTCATAGTCCTCATTATACAGCACAAAAAAAAAAAAAAAAAAAAACACAAGATTCCCCCCCAACTTCTGAAGGGGGGGTCTGCAGTGTTCTCGTCTTATCAGACAGAGGCCGAATGTAGGACACCAAGAGACTTGTGACCTAGTATCCACCGAGGACTCGTCAAGCTTTGGAGCCTCCCCCTAGCAGTGGTATAAACAGCCCCGTATCCAAATGGGCGCACCCCCCCCCCCCACAGGTGGATGCCACCGCCCCCCTTTACCCCGGCCCTCTGCCGCCAAACATCGCCTCACGGCCATCAGCATCCATCTCCGCAGGGAGACACTCGATAACAAGGTACAGCTCCACTCTTTCTGCTGACGTCGAACAGGCTGACACGACGTTGGAGCTGTTCCCGTGGTACGCGTGTTTGCCCACGCAGTCGCGCCACCCAATGCCGCCGTCTGCGGCGTTAAGACGTCGTCTGCCAGCCGCTTCCTCACAGAGTGACCGTTTGCGGAATCGCTGCGCTTTCCTGTCAGCGCCTGCTGAATGAAGCACTAATACTTTATACGGCATAAGCACGGTAAATGTACAGACGGGGATGAGGAAGTGCGAGGCTGCTGCACTAAGGGCAGGAAGTGATGCATGAGAGCCTGATGCTGCCTTGCAATTACAGCAGACTGATGGCTGCAGCAGGCGGGAGGCAGGTGACCCCCTGCAGGTCTGAACAGACACTGAAATAGGGTATAAAGGGCCTATGGATTAAATAATGCGGGGCGGGGGGGGCTTGCTCCACGCGCGACCCTCCAATGTTCATGGAGGATTTGATACCCCGACTCCTAATGGGATAAATAATGAAGCAGTCGGGGAATGGGGCAGAGGATCCTGAAGGGGGGAGTCCCATTACTCAGGGGCAGCAGGTCAAGATTTACTCAGAACCAGGACATTAACAGCAGAAGCACACATGCATCGGTTTACTTATTAACTAGGGGTGTAAATCGTCGGCCTCTGGGCATTTTGATAGGGGGAATGACATAGAAAGTACATATCATGATTCATGGATTATTTGATAAATATTTTAGTTTAACTTCACCGAAAGACACAGAAATATTAACACGCACACAAGTAACAGAATTAAACCATTTTGCCAGATTTGAACAACGTTGCATTGTTTTTATTCTGTGGAATTCTGATCGATCTGTGGGCCAGATTTAATAATAAATTATTAATGTTACAGGCCAACACTTTGACACCTCTTTTAAATGGTGAATGTGTAAAATCCCTTGTCCTTCACTACTGAAAATGGCTTATCCAATGGAATCATTTCCATTATTGTAGCAGCCGTGTAATTAGTTCTGGTGCTGCTTGAATACTGATAGTTGAAGTTGACTAAGACTAACACAGAGGAATGCAGATATCTTAAATTTTTACTTTAACTCCTTATCTACCTCAGTGTCTTGAGCATTGCTACCATAGCGATCAAAAATGACCTTCGTGTTACCAGTGACATTTCCCTAAAGCATCACAATGCAAAGATTATCATAACCATTAGAGAGCATTGTGTTACAGTACAGGGACGAGTTTCCCAAAAAAGTGTCCTAGAGCAAAGATCGGGATTGTTTCCATTTAGAATTTTAATGAACCTTCCCCTACCACTCTGTTTCGTGAATTCATGTCTCGCGTGGCTACTCTGTGCAGCATCCAGTAGCATGTGACCACAAGTGCTTATAACCCAGAAGCAGGTTATTTTACCAGCCCACCTCCCCCCAAAAAAGAAAAAAAATTCTGACTTTACAGATCGATGCATTGAATTACCACCCTATTAATCGATTCATGACTCTGCATCTTTACGCCCCTGTAAACCGATTGCTTCGGTCGGCCTGGCGGCAGAGACTAGTTCCAGGTTGGTTTGGGGAATGGGAGGCTTCACCATGTAGACATGGAAATGCAAACCTCTTAATGCATGAAATAACATGCATGAGTGCGGCTGTAAGTACCAAATAAGCCTGAGTAATGACGACTCCAGCCCAGAGATGCCTACTCCCGTAGGCTGTCACACATCTTGTAGATTCCTGTTGGACAGTAACCTTATGATGCAATGCTGAAGGTCAACAACAGCAATAGAAAACTGATCTAAGCATGCAGCCCTCGTGTTTCTAAAGTAGGCTGACCACTGGCCTCCACAAACCACTTTGCCACTGAAAAACATTGAGAGGGGTTGCATGAATAGACAAGATCTCCAGCAAATACAATTAAATAGCATTCAAAATAATTACCCCAATTACTTTTGTATTGGAAATTCATTACCACTTCTACACTATAAATTGCTCAGCCAGGATCCTCAGACTGCTCTGGCATATGGCCAACATGTCCAAAAACCAAAATGCTCTGAAAGATGACAATTCCTCCCCAAATGGCAAAATTGAAATCTCATCTTGAGCCAAAAGCGCATTACCTGCATCATAATTCAGCCATGCAACACCCTCCCAGGGTTCACTAATCCTTACCAGCTCTCCTGGAAAACAGCAGCGTGGAGGAGAGAAGTTGGCCATTAATGGGAGTTTACACTGACCAGACACGTCCGTACACACATACACACTCCAGCCTGCCATATTTAACAAGTAAACAACACCAACCAATGCGCATCTGGGGACAATTTTAGGAAGGATTTAGCAAGGTCTTCGGCTGTTAACAAGCTCAAGGGAAGATCAATTTGTACCAAGATGGAAACTTGTATGAATAAACAGATACACTGTAAAGCAGAAGTACTTTGTGTTCAATTTACACATAAATTATTCATTACAGTGATTACCAGCTTGTAAACATCGTAATGCAAACAGAAAGATTTCATTTCTGTGGCTAAACTTGTTTTCCATTCTTTTTGCTTTGATGAAGCACTGGGCTCATATGGTGACAGACTGCTGTGTGCGAGAGGTTTGCACCTGGGACAGCAGCATGAACACATTAAGGGCACTGTACACTACAGCGACCAGAACTAAACTAAGCTAAAGCACAGAACTCTTCAGTTTTAGAGCCGATGTTCATTCCTACGGGACCGTTAGCATTTCAACATGGCAGACTCCACAACAGAAAACACTAAAGATGCAACTAACTGTTCTTCCAGAGACAGGCTGACAAGGTTCAAGATCATGGGGATGCCAACTTAATGAGCGTTAATGAAAATGGATGGATGTCACGCTACTGTAGGGAGCCCTTTGCAGACCCAGAGGTAGATGAATTGTTACTTAACGGAACAGCATCTTGACTGATCCATCCTTCATGGGAAAAAATAAATAAGTCACGATGGCATGTACTCATTACTTAAAACACACGCTGCTGTATGCCACAAGAGTCAATATCAAAATTCTCCAAATTTATTGGGGGCTGGAACATCAAATATTGGTAGTTCACAGACTGGTTAGATGAAACAGTGGAAGAAGCCTGAGGGAGAACCCAAACGTGGGTGGTTCCTAAACACAGAAGTATGAAGGGTCAACAAGAGGCAGCCGGAGTCAGGCACACTCTTTCAGTGTTCAGGCTGCGGCAGACTGCGGACGGCTTCATGGGAAGCCGCACGGGGCGTACGGCGGCGGAGCAGCCCCGGGGAGTTACATGCGGTTTAGACGCCGCGCGGAGAGTAAATTAAAAACCACCTACTGTAAAATCATCAATACGTAGCCGTGCGTCCTCTTTCGGCAGAGCACACGTAGCTTAGAGAGCCGCTCCGCACCGCCAGATGAGGAGGACAACGGCACGCTGCCACTCACACAGGCTGCGAGGGGAACTCGCAGGGTGTTCTGGCGTAATTATCAGCAGTGGAGCGTAAACGCAGTCATCATCAGGATATGATCGCGTGTGCGACTCGGGCAGAGCAAGACATGGAGCAAAAAAAAAAATGTTAAAAATTTGAGCAGCCCTTTGTTTGGCAAAGCCGAGGTCTGTGTTTAACATTCAGCCTCTGCAAAGACAGGAGCCCTGCCTTTAAAAAAGGCTAACAGCGGCTGTCAGTGGCACTTATGAAAGTGGATCCGCTATGTTCTCCGCTATCAAAGAGGAGCTTTTAGCCTTTCCTGGGTTACAGAGACTGGCTGTGGGCACAGGACAGAGGCAGAGCCAATGTGGAACCACCTCATTCCCAAGCTGCAATGCAAACCTTGCCAGGAGCACAGAAAGTTAGATGGCTAAAACAATCAGTGACTTCTGGTGCCAGGAAGGGGTGGGAAGAAAAAAAACATTCTGAAAAACGATACCAGCTGCCATACAGAACATCAAATGGGAGCTGACCCATCAGCCTTTAGCGCAAATATTTAAGGGATCCTTCTTGAGGGATTTAAAAAGCTAGTTCTCTGACAGTTCACACCTGTACAATGAACAGGTGACATACAAGTTGTCATGGGGGCTCAGTGACATCTTATGGTCTTAAGCCTCAATGTCACATGATTAACAGGATATGAACGCAGCCCCATCCCATCAGGGTGTCAAAGTACATCAAAGTACACATTTTTTGCAGGCTTAAAACCATGGAAGGGTGTTCAGTACATGCATCCTCCCATCCCTAAAATACTGCCCAAAGGCATTAATTTCAGGATAAATTCCTGGAATGTCTCATTTTCTAATTTAAATAACAGTTCTAGTACGTGAGGTGTTCATTTAAAAACTCCTGGCAACTGTGGAATTAATAATAATAATATTATTGGCTATTATTATTATTATTATTATATATATATATATATATATATATATAAAAAAAAAAAATTAGGCCTACAATGGTAGACCAGGTTGGGGGAAAATAAAAAAAAAAAAAATATATAAAAAAAAACCCAC
>JAODLC010000007.1:23795831-23817326 GCA_026781145.1 Hippopotamyrus pictus | reverse complement strand
GCCCCTGTGTGAGGTGAGGGGTCTTTGGTTGACCTGCATCCATTTCAAGTATGTGTACCCCGTCAAGTAAACTGTTACTGGCTTGACCAGCGAATCCTGCCACACACTGCATTTAGCACAAGCACAGTGCTGCCCTGGAAGACGCCCAGTGAGTCGGGCCTCAGTTTTCAGTTTCATTCCAGTTAGTCCACTGACCACAGCAGCACCTCTTCCAGCGGCAACCCAGCTGTCCTAGTTGCCCCCCCCACCTGCACAGGGCTGGCAGTGGGGGCCAGCAGTGCAAAACATAATGTCTTGGGACTCCATTAGTCCCGTGTACATATGCGGTGCGTTTGAGTGTCAGTGGAGATGGAATATGCCGAAAGAAGCATTCTGATCTACCTGTAAATGGCAAATATTTCAAGTTTCATTGCAGTGAAAACTACTTTGTTGTGTTCCCAGGCAGCACAGGGGTACATTCATACAGTCACTCACGCTGGACAATTTAGAGACTCTAATTCGCCACAATGATTGTCTTTAGACTGCAGGAGGACACAGGGCATCTGGGAGGAACACGCTGAGAACATTCAATCTGCACAAAGCCTGAGGCTTCAGCCCCCGCATGACCCTGTGCTCCACAGGCAGCTGAAAGATGGGTGAATGAAATCTGTAATGTTATTACAGCGTCTCACCGTGCGGGGCTGGGGGGTCACCGTGCGGGGCTGTGGCGTCACTGTGCGGGGCTGGGGGGCGGTCTCAGCAGGTTTGGCTGCTGTGCTTGTGATACAAAGGCCACTGGATGGGGGGAGGGACTTCACTGTGGTGCCCTCAAGCACGGCGCTTACTCCCATCTTCTCAGGGACTTACTCCCTACTTCCTCACAAAATGTACATTGCTTAGGATAAAAACACTGAAAATATGTGTCATAACAAAGAAAAAGTAACAGGGTTTAAGGTAATCGAACTTTTTTGGTGGAAGTTAATGTAACATCAGACGAGGTTGTATGTATGTTTGCAGTGCCTGTGTGTGTAACTGCATCCTTCATGTGGAATACGAGAGAAACGCAAAACCAGAACGGCTACACTTCAAGAAGGGTGAATGGAATAGCTTTGTATTACAACCACGGGAAGAGGGTGTGACGACTGGGCAGGGAGAGGGATCAATGTAGAAACTTCAGGTTTGTTTTTGGAGTCCAAAGGCAGCCGGAAGGTCAGGTGGACTCTAGCAAATCAAACCACGGTCTGTCTCAGTAGTCTGAGCACTGGTGGAAGTCGACAGAGGGAACAGAAATCCAGGACAGTGGACGAGGAAGGAAAGCTGAAAAGCCTGCAGGAGTGACACACAGAACACCATTCACGAGACACACTGTCAGCACGGTGTGACACTCAATACTTTACAAGGAGTGAACTGAAAACAGGATGGGGGTGACTGTAAGTGAAAGGAGGCAGGATGAATACGGTTAATGATCTTAAAAGGAGCAAGAGAGCCCGGCTGAGCTTCCTTAGCAGAAGCCAAGACGTCCCAAGTGGACAGCATGTGACAAACTCATATAATATCCATGATATCAGATTCTTAATTCTCAGGAGTGTTTTGCATACAGTAGAGGGGGCCTTGATGTTGCTGGGGGGCTTGGGGCAGCCGCCCTTCCTCGAGGTGGGCCTCGAGGTTCTGATAGCGACTTGAAGGTGCAGTAGGTCAACAATACAAGACAGGGCCCATTTCAGGCTTTGAAGAAAAAAAGCAAAACCTCATACTTCAACCAAAATTGCCGGGAAGCCAATGTAAAGAAGCTAGACCCGGTGTGATATGATCTTCTTTCTTAGTGATACGCAGTCAGCTTGCAGCAGCATTCTCCACAGGCATGAGAAGGGACACTGCTGCCTGACTGACTACAGCAAGTGAATAGCACCCACCTGCTTTGCCTGGGGCTCAGTCTAAGCTTCATGTATATATTCCAGGCTCCCATAGTCTGCCAGCACCACAAAAGGATGGATTGCCCCCTCTAGCTATAACCTCCATCTGGGGGGGGGGGGGGGGGCAGTTTCATGGCCAGCAGTTCCTGATTCCCCCCATCGGTTCCTTTCTACAGATAAATTGCACAGGGGGTGAGCTTAGGGGTGCACCATGTCCTCGGAACAGGACTCACAAACCCACTTCGGAAGCATCCACTTCCGCGAGAAAGGGCAGGGTTTGGTCGGGTTGCTTGAACACAGGTGCAGCGGTAAGCAGGTTCCTGAGCTGCTGGAAGCCGTGAGAGTCGCCACCCTTCATCTTTTATGTAGCCTTGTGAACGGGGGCAGCTAATAGCGCCACAACCAAGCTGGCGTTCCATATGAATCACTGGGAAAAAAATCTACGAAACCTAAGATCTTCGGCAGATCCTCGACCGTCCTCGGACACAGGGACTGTTGGCACACGGTATCGCGAGCAGCGCAGAGATACACCGAGGCTCTCGTGGTTACCGAGACCTCTCCTCTCGTGGGAAGAACTGCTTACTGCATCCTCAAACGTTCAGAGCTTTGACAGTATCTCCCATGATGAAGGAACCATTCCCAAATGCCTGCTTAGAGGCTCAGGGGCTAAAGGAGCTGGGACACTTAACTGGGTTCCCAGATCTTGATTGGCCACAGGGTGATTGAAGATTTACTTCAGCATTGCATAGAATAGACTCTCAGAAGTTAGTATCAGGCTACTCTGATGCCCTTGTGTCTATTAGTCATACTTTCCCAGGGTAGCAATGAACACAGCTGAAGGCAGCGGGCGTGGAGAAGCTGAACATGGAGGTGGAGGCACTTTCCGGAAGTATCTGCCCCGAGGGAGCAACTGGGGCAGACCAGCTAGCTCACAGAAGCTGACCCAGCTCACTTAGTTTTGCCTCCTGGCAATTCAGTTTCACCTCCAGTTCCACTGGATCCATAGAAGTGGTAAAGTATTCTGTAAGGACTAGACAGAAAGAGGAAACCTGAAATGCAGGAATTTCAGGTTCACTTCCAGACCTATAGCCTAAGGGCGGAAACAGGGGTGAAAGTCAGGTAGAAACGAACAAAGGCAAACTAATCCAAATCATGATCCGAATGCAGAGTCCAAACACAGGCATAAGTTGATACAGGATATGCATGGCAAATAGCCAAACCCATGGGCGTATATTAAGCCTAGCCCCAAATATTTAGCCCCAAAGCCAATCTTGACTAACTTGACTTAGCCCCTGATTTTTTTTCAGTGGCTAGAAACTCCCCTGACCAAACCCAAAACACCACGAAAGACCACTAATCCTAGAGAAGCAAGCAGGACTCATTTACGGATCCAAACGCTCGGGATGAAATTAAATCTGGTGTTTTAATATGTGCTAATTGATTAGGCTAATGTATTACATGCAGTACAGGCGCGCCCTGTAGGCGACGCAGGCGATCAGGCCAATTGATCAGGGGGCGCAAAAAGCAACTGAATAAAATCATAAGAAATTTCTCCGGTTGCATTCAGTAAGCAACGACGTATCCTATGCTACTTAGGTCGCGATGCGTATGTCGCGGTGACTTGGGACGTGGGAGCACCTGTTACATATTACACCCTGAGCTCAAAAAACCCTTCACGTCACGGCCACATGCCATTCATTACAAGCTGCTTATGTTAAAAACTTCAGAATCATTCATTCATTCCCCAGCGCGTGTCCGGCTCCGGGGCAGCAGTCTGAGCTGAGACTGCCAGACCTCCCCCCCCACGCCCGCCACCTCCTCCGGGGAGATCACGTACGTAGCGTCATCTCTCAAGCGTGTCCTGTTTGTCAGGAGATAATTGATAACAGTTCAACTGAATGCGGTATATTAAAAATATATATAGGAAAGGTACTGTAGAACAAAAAGAGAAGACGCTTCTCGCAATGAAACGCAGTAAATCCACAAGGTGGCGATATAGCTACGATTATCACAGCCGAAGGAAACATCACCGGGAGTTTGGGCAGAAGGGTGTAGGTGTCATTGCAGTTTCTAAGAAGGTAGTGGAGCGTGTGTCCGATTATTTTCTTACCTTTTTACGTTTACGGTTTTTTTTTTTTTTTTTTACTTTTAGTAGGGTAAAAACAGATTGAACCGTTCCATCACTTGGGAAAAAGATAAAAGAAAACAGACAATTAAGCACAACAGCTATATAGAACTTCTCTGTTCATTCATCATATGTTCAGAATCAGTGAAGGGTTTAGAGTGAGCCTGAAGCTCATCGTGGCCCATTGTGTACACATACATTAAGGGAAATTTTGTTACAGGAATTCAGCTAAGCTATGTGTGTTGTGTATATTTTGTGATTAGATGTAGAGATCTCCAACAAGACTTACTGCCTATGTTCATTGGACAGCAAAAAACATTTGCAGCCCCTGGCATGAATACTTAAGGAATAAGGAATGTTAGTGAATAGGGAATATTAATGAATACAAAATATTAAGGAATAGGGAACATTATTTGCCACTTGTTTTTCCGTGGGGGAAGAAAAAGGCAGAAAAACTGTAGCTACTGCCTGACTCTTGATAAATTATTCACTCTGCTTTCATAATTTGCTTCAGACATGTGGAGCCCCCGGGGCAGACCCAGGACACGTTGGAGTGATTGTATTTCTCAGCTGTCCTGGAAACGCCTTGGTATCCCCCGTGGGAGGTGGCTGGGGAGAGAGGGGTCTGAGCATCCTGGCTCAGCCTTCTGCGCTTGCGACCTGGTTCTAGATGAGCTGCAGACGATAGATGGATGGATGGATATTAAAATGCCTGGATTTCATTTGCGCACTGAGTTCTTGCTGTGTGCTGATTGGTCAGTCTCCTGTAATCATGGGTGTGTCACTAATGTTAATGTCAAACAGCTGCATGAGTCTTTCTATCAAGGAAACAAACCAGTCAACACACAAGAAGAGCTGAATTATTTAGCCAATCACAGGAGCCTTTCAGCTCTAAGGTAGCTTGTAAAACCTGGAGTAACTCAAAGTGTCCTCCCTGACATGGATTATCTGGTCAGCCTAGTGAGAAAGTAGAAGGCACAACTGCAAAAAGCTACAGCAGCTCTCCCTTGACAGATGACTTCTCTCCCTGTTTGCTGTTGTTTGCTTCCAGATGTTAAGATCAATGTGTAGCTGTTGTAGCTGAGGTTGGTTTTGGAGATACCTTTATACCTCCTGTGAGACACTGGAAGCGGTCAAACCATCGCAGAAGATGGCCAGTCCATCTGAGCTGGTGTTATGGCATGGTTGTGGTGAGGGCGGGCAGGTTCACCTCCTCAGGTACCCAGGTTGCTGTGCTTCTCGTCCCAGCTGATGTCCAGAATCCTCCTCCAGCAATTCCGCTGGTGGGTTTCTTGTACCTTTAGGTGCCTGCTGTGTCCGGTCCAGGTTTCTGACCCATACAGCAGGGTGAGCACCACTGCTGCCTTTTGCACCAGAATTTTTATTCTGGCCTGGAGGTCATGGGGTGTTTCTCAATACCAAGAAGGCAGATCGTACTTGTGGTCCTGGTAAGAGTGGTCTTGGTAACTTACCTCCCAAGAACAACCTTGGGGTGCAATGAATCTGGGGACTGGTCTTGCTTGGCGAGGATGCATCCTTGATATTTGGGGTGGAGCAAGAACCTCATCTGGGGATTTTTACCATCCTCTGTATCTGTTTTCTTGAGCACTGGAATTGGTCTTTGGAAGTGGAAGGTGATGTAAATCAGGTACATGAAAGCACCATTACGGTCAAATACACATATTCAGAAACAGCCACGATTTTCAACAACTTCCCAGCCCAGCTTGCACAGCTGAGGACAGTGTGCTGCAAAGGCATGGAAACTGCTCTACATGTGGCAGGAGGGAGGAAGGACAATCCACACTGCAGCTCCAGTAAATATCACGGCATGACGCCGGTGGAAAAAAAGTGACAATCCACTAGGTGGCTCTGGGGTTTATTGAGAAAACAGGACACATCGGGGAAGGTACAAAATAAGAGGATCACGAGGGATCAAAACGTAAATGGGGATAACGAGAACTAACGTCAAGAACCGTAAAGAAATACAAGAGAACAGGGCAACACAGGGAGCAGGACACTGCGAGGGAACACGGTAACAACCCCGCAGTCTTGTATCACAACGACCGACTAGAGCAAATACACATAAGGCTAACAAGACATATTGCAGAACAGGTCAGAATAATAACCAAGTTAACCAATCCATGAAAGCACAGAACAACGAGCAACAGATGGAATCAGAAACAATTAACACAGAAACTAGGAAACAGACACTAAAACTAGGAAACATAAACCACACACGAGGGATATAACACAAGGCTAACAAACCAGAATAGAACACAAACAGGGCAAACCTATGGCAAGAAAACTATAATAGGAAATAACAAACACTGGGCAATAAAAATAAACAGATGAGGCTGCTCTCTAGCTGGTCTCATGTCCATGAGCAGAGAGTTCAGTCTCTAAGCCACATACTCAGCCCAGGGAGCAGGGAAAACACACTAAGGCTAAAAGATAGGGAGGGGAAACGCGGGATGACCAGCGACACCTGCTGGCCAAACGGGGAAGAGACATCAAGATCAAGGTTGGATGGCAAGGACCCTGACAATAAATCAGGGTTTATTTAACAAAAGCAACACAAATGGGGAATCAGAATGTAAAGGAACCACGAGGGGTCAGACACTTATAAAGAATGAAATTAAAGCACAGAGCAACACAAGGAACCACACTACTAAAGGCGGGGAGAAACACGGGAAGCTACAATAACTAACAGGGAAAGCTATAATGAATACAACCAATAAATGCACAGAAACGCTGGAAAAATGCCATAATGAAGCAAGAGCTGAACAAGCTTCAAATATTCCACACGCGTAACTGTCAGGTTCTCGTCCGCTGAGGTTTTCAAGGAGAACTGGAAACCAAATAAGGACAGGAAGGGTCTTCGGCTCCGTGTCTATTATTAACCGCCACTGAACGTGTGACAGCGCCGCGCTGCAGAGACGCCCCCTGGCTGTGAAGCATAAAAGCGCAAGTTCGCAGTGTCGCGTTCGGCACAAGACTGTCCGCTTCTCGCTGAACGCGAAATACAAAGTATAGCCTCCAGTAAGTATAAATGCTACATTTAGATTCTTTTTTGGTCGTCGACAAGAACCATTTGACTGAGTAAAACCAAACACCATGTCCAAACTATCTTCACAAATGGTGAAAATGTGTATTTATATCACATATGGTCATAACGTGTAGACTAAATAAAACGATTAACTTTGCTTATGGTTTTAACTCTCTTGAGTGTCTCACGAAACAATGGTGTCTAAATAAAAAGGGCAAAAATGTAAATTTTATGCTGTTTGTTTTGGAAAGTGGTGTAATATTTTCTGTGATGGCTTAAAATATATATTTCATTTCACAAACCTAGGTTTCCAACGATGCTCAGATGTTTTCTGCTTAAGTGATTTAAAGAAGGAGATCTTTACTGTTTTCACCACAAGATTGGAATAATTACGTCCCCCTTTCACGTTTAGTGAAGCAACACGCTAAAACAGCACATTTCAGGCCAGACGGCTTTGAAACATGATTTTTTTTTTTCATGATTTTTCCCCCCGACTGATCTTCCAGAGGTCTTTTAACGGCTTAACTTTTTTGGAGAACAACAATAAAGACGACGAACAAAACACGAATAGATAATTATCCCAAAAATGGAGTTCACTGTTATAGAAACGATTCCCCTTTGCTAAGCAGTGAAATGGTTTTTTTCTGTTTGGAAATGAACCACATTTGGCATCCAAGTGTATAATAATGGATCTGTCCGCACGGAGGAACAATCAGAGGATCTCAGAGGTACAGTTAAACATCAATCGCCATCAGGTTTTTCTAACTGACAATGTGTAATTCATGCTTTTATTAACCGTATATCAATAAATTCTGCACTGCAATGCTATCCAGTGTGCTCGTTCTGCTGTACAGTACAGGTATTTTGCAGTTCACATTTTAAACAAGCGTATTACGGCGTCGTCACAAGCTAGATTCTTAAATTGCCAGTTTTGTAAGTTTAGATTGGTGAATCGCACATGACTGCCCGCCTGGTGCAGTATCTCGCTGGCTCCTCGCCCGCCCTTCAAGAGGAATGTCTAAGGCACTTGACATAAATGTTATGGTTTATTATATCTGACAGACTCAGCCCTTCCTTGTCAGCTCTGTTTTAGGAGCATTAAAAGCAGGGATTGCAGCGCCATTCACAGCAATGGATTTATTTCAAAAGCAAAAAGGCTTCACGTATGCACCATACCGTGCCCAATGTGGTGCATAGACCAATTAAATGATTCGACATCATATTCTCTGGTGGCTCAGAATTCAGTGCCCAATGTGGCAATACTTGCTTGACATTTCGAGAAATATCGCCACCGTTCATTGGATCAAAAATAATATAAATTCACTTACAATTGCTTGGCTGAAATTTGTATGTATAAACAAAAGACAATACCTATAGTTTTTTGTTTTTTTTTTTAAAAAAAGGAGTAGTATTGAAAATATTGTAATTACACAACATTATTAATAAATAAGCCATTCATACTGAATTTCAAGATTCCAAGAAAGCGATTTTGATTAAATTTAACGATCATATTAGTATTGACCTGCTAATGCTTGACCTGTTTTTAGAGCAAGGTGTCTTTTTTCAAGGTAGTCAGACTGTCTTGATTTAGTGAGGAGGTACTGACTGATGATTTGCTGAGAGATTAATTACAGCTGCAGAAGTGGGGAAAAGTGGAGAAAAAAAAATCTCTAATGGCATAAGTGCTTCGCGCTTGCGTATTCAGACGGGAATTATCAGATTGGTTTGTTTGCCAAAACAAACTTCAGGCTAGGATAAGCATAGAGAGGCTTTACCGGAACAGGAAAGGTAAAAAGTAATTTAGTTATAAATAAACATAGATTCTATTATAAGCTAGCTGTTATAAAGTAAGGATTCACTAATTAATAGCCACTTTGTATAAATGGGTAAATGTTTTTGACTTAACCATAAGTGTGCTATTAATCACAGAAGGGGTGTGTTTGACGTGGAATCAATTCTTAGCCACACATAAGGACTGGAACACAGGGTGAAAGTTGTTTCTTAAAGGGAACCTGAAAAGCTCTTTCATGCTCTGTCTGCCTGTCAGTTTCGTCTTTCTGAGCCAGAGGCTTCAGCAGCATCTCCAGCAGTGTTCGCATGGCGCTGCATGTAAAGGCATGAAACTGACCATGAACAGAAGTCGTCTGAGCATTCCACATATGTTGTGAGCTTGGTCTGTGTGAAACATCTTGTAGCTCCATTTGTCAGATTCTATTACGAAAGAGAAGTCCCAGAATAGCCTTAATGTGGCATTGACCCGTGTCAGTGACAGACTGCATAGTCATGAGATGAACCCAAAGAAGGTCACATTAATGTTCCGACGTGCTCATGTTCTGTGGGACATCTGCGACGGACAAAAAAAAAAAAAAATCACAACATAAAGTGACTAGTTTTGTACAATGTCTTGCTGAAATGGAAGTTGTCTCATCCACTGAAATGATCATCAGTTCACGACTGTGACATTTCAGCAGCTCAGCTTAAATGTTAAAAGGTAGCATTCGCTGGGTTTCTTTCCAGGCATCGTGTGGTAGTCGTGTTTTGGTGGATAAAGATGGAGGTCCAGTGGCTGAGAATGCATCACCTTTCACCTGTTTAGGCTTGCCGGATCCGGCGGGCGGCATGACTGGACACGTGCTGGGAGAGTACCGCCGCTCAGGAGGGCATCAGAGAAATTCCTGTCATCCAGCAGACCGGAGGGTGCCAGTTTTAATAAGCCCGTATATTCACTCCCCTGACACTGCAAGAATTCAGGCTAAATATATCAGACGCGCCCCCTCCGCCTCCGCCTCCTACCCCCCTGCATGCAGCCATGTTCACGGGCATCCAGGGCCTCTCAGCAATGCCAGCTGAGGGCCGGCTCCTTCGGCCTGGCATCCGAGTGTCTTGGCAGGAATTGCTTGTGTCCCAAACAGACCTCTCTGCTATTCCGAAGAGTAATCAGACCGAAAACTCACTCTGAACAATGTTGATATCCATCTATTCATTCAATCATCCCTCCATCTTCTCATCCTGGTCAGGATAATTGGGGAATATTTTGGGAATGAAGAATAATCCAAAATCCATCCGTCTTCTAAAGCCTCATCCTGGCCAGGATCAGCTGGAACCCATCCCAGGGAAGTCAGGCCACACGGCTGGGTACGCCATAAACAGGATGTTTGTTCATTACGCCGCTGTAAATATGTATTCAGCCATAAATTAATTTTTATAGATGGTGGGAACATGATTATATTTTGAAAAGTTCTCCAGGGGTGGCGGGTTAATGACTGCACCCTGCACTCTGACGCTATGCTTTTCTCTCATCTGTATATGTGCGTCTGTCCCAAAAGTAGAGCATGATGGGATGTGTGCAAAACTAAAACATTCCATAAACATTCCATAAGCATTCCATAAACATTCCATAAGCATTCCATTAAAGCATCATACCTGTTTAGAGTAAATAGTGTCATCTCTGTTTTGTTTCACTCCAGAATTTCATATTTGACTCTTCTCACCACACTAATATATTTAACATTTTTTGACAATTATTGCTGAAAATTCTTAAACGTGTTTAACTGGAAAATATATCTTTAGAGTGTGGTTAGTGACAGGCGTACACCTGGACTTGCACCATACTAATTGATTATTTTTAACCCTAATAATCAATAATAGATTCTAATAATAAAGCAATAATGATCTGAAGTAGGCATAAAGTCAGCATACTCAGGAGCCACAAAGTATAAGCTGTCTTAGAGTCAATGTTACATCGAATATTACAAACATATCAAGTTCCTTCATCCTGCTGACAAACAGCATGTATGTGTTTTCATGCCCTGTTCATATTTAGTCTTAATTAGCCATTGAAAGCAGCATATAATTCAAATTATGCAGATGAAAACATAGATAAATTACTTGCTATAATTTTTGTCTTAATGCAAATTTGGGTTGATCAGGGAATACTTGTAAATGGTAATCAGTGAGTAATTCCAGGTGTCCAGGATTGCTAGCTGCTGCGCAAAGTTACCATGCATCCTGTTGCTGGTTTTATGTTCTCCACTGACGACCATAACAGAGGTTATGTACTGTAACACACCCCACATGGACTTATCTCTTCTGTTGGTTTGCCACAATAGTCCTTTATCCCTTCCTCAGCAGAGTTATCTAGCAAACCCATCCGTCAGAGATCTCTAGGACTGCCACAGTGTTCCAGGTGTAATAGTCTATCAAACACTACATTTATATTGAACTTTATTGACATTCAGCAATCATATAAAAATCGTTTTGCACTGAATGGGACTGCACCCAATTTATTTTGTTGTCCTTGTACAATGATAATAAAGATTCGGATTCTGACATAGTCCTCAAACATGTGTTCAATTTAATACATACTAGCAATTTAATATTTAATCTTCTTTTGCATAATGGAAGTTGAGTAATTAAGTTTGGTAAATGGCAGTGTAGAGGGCCATTTCACATAATTTCTCTAATTACACGGTGATACAAGCCCACAGTGAGCAGGACGACGATGGCATATGACAAAGGAATGAATGCGACACGGGTCAAGTGCTTGGTGTCACGGTGTTCAGTCAGGACGGTGACACATTGTTCAAACTGGCTAAGCCGTAACACCACTGTCACGTCCGAACTCTCCCGTCACCTGGTTACATAAGGCCACTGCTGGGCTTGTGACATGGCTGTACCTGAGAGGTCAAAATGCCTTCGACTGTCCGGACAAGCGCAGACGTCCACAGCCAACACTGACTCAACACATTTGATATAAGCATATCTGCTATTAAAACGTTTAAGGAAAAGGATGAGAGGAGATACCAGAACAGTGTCCAGTTTCTTACCCATGCAATAATTAACTGCAGAGCAAGCCGTGTGTGTGATCTACCTCTCCCTGCCCAGTGCTGGACGGTGGTGAGCCTGGAGTCACACGCTGGCTGTACGCCATATCAAGGCTCAAACGCTCAGTTGAAACATCTAAACTGCATGACTCTGGACAGTGAGGGGACGCCTGAAGCTGAATCGATACCCTAATCAGACAAGAAAATCTGAGGACCCCTCCCCCCCCACAGAATTAGCACCATGTCACCCTTCCATCCATTTTCTGTGCCAGCTTATCCTATTCAGGACTGGGGGGGTCCAGAACCTATGGGCACAAGGCAGTGACCAACCCAGGATGGGGCGCCAACCCATCACAGGACACTCACACATCTATGGGCAAGTTCACAACCTCAGTTAACCTCAGAATGATTTTGGACTGTGGAGGGAAACCAGAGTACCTGGAGGAAACCCCATGATGACTCGGGGAGAACAAGCAAACTCCACACACATGGAATCCTGGCAGACTCCAACCCGGGGCCCAGAGGAGTGACACCACAGTGCTAAGTACTGTGCTGCCCTGCACCACATCAAAAAATGAAACGTATTGTAAAGGAGATGAATGGAGTCAATACAAAGGTTTTAACTGACAAACTGCTTAGAACTGAAAGAATTCTTTGATCAGGGTTGTATTAGCTGGGGTTAATTTGATTTGGAGATTTTTTTCCCCTCAGATGATCCAAGTTTGGTTGACGACCTTAAGACGACACACTGGTTTTCAATCTTTAAAATTACTGGACGATTTGCCCAATATCAAACACACAACTAAATAAAGCCCTCAAACTGGATAGTTATCTAGTTTGTCCCAAATGCACCATAATCCAGGTAATTCTGGTGACCGTCAAAACACAGAGGGTTTGTGGGCTGAATATCCATGGGCCCAATAAGGTTGCAGGTTCCCAAACATTTTCTGAGTGAGGAAAAAAATAAACCTACCAGAGATGTATCGGCTTGCCGTTTGTACAACAGAAACAAGGTAAATATAATTCTGCTCACCCTTTGCCCCCACAAGCAGATGCCACAGCACACCTACGTCACACTTCTCCACGGGCTGATGCTGAACTGGGTTGTGGTCGCTGCACCCTGATGGGTTTGTTAAACCAATCTCTATCCCTTCCCCCTTGTTCCCCTACGGCACCCCGTCAGCAATGCAGTTAGAAAGCAAAAATGACGACCTGAGGTTCTGTACTTCAAAAACATAAATGAAATGTAAAAGGAAGACAAAACACAAAGCTGAAGGTTGGAAAAATTTCTTTGAATAAAATCCATAAACCCTCCGCGTTAGATGGGTGACTTTAAAAGTATAGCAAAATAATTCCCAGCTGCCATCACACTGGAAAGCACTTCACATTACAGTAAAACTGTATACATGTATAATGCACTATTTAAAAAGTTCAGCTGCATGTGACAATACAAAATGTTACTCGATGTACAATATGATAACTTACTCCTCCATAATACTATGTACAAGAAATCATTTAGCAAAAGACCATCACAAGAAAAATATAACTATTTACAGGTGTATACACTGCTCTTCAGAGATGTACAGGATCTCCTGCTGCTTAAAGGGAAAGAGGAGAGAAAATAAAAAATAAAAAACTGTCAGTAACTTCAATAAATGAGTGCATATAGATGCTTGTAAACATAAGACATGATACTCTACCTATAAACGATTGAGCAGTGTGTTCTGGATATCCTCATATACCTCATTGTAGAGGTCATCTTTGGATTTGGTACCATCCAGATACTCTGGAAAAACAAGGTGATAAAGAACTTCAACTGATAAGTAGGGTGGGAGATGAAATCCAGATTCAGGAACTAAAACGTTTTGATCACGTGACCAAAACCACACATCTAAAGATAGATTTATACTGGGGGGGGGTCACTCACCAATGCCAAGGCAGTTGTTCTCCATCTCCTTCCTGTGTTTCAGGTACATAGGCCAGACGTGGCCGTCAAACAGCCCGGGAGGATCTGGGACAGTGTAATTTCTTGTACTGGGGACAGCAGGAAGGAACATGAACAAGTGTGTTGCCATTCTCACATTGAGATGTGTACACAGTGTGGAAGGCTGTTGCATAAAAAACACCAAGCAAACACAAAGACTGAATGTAATCCCATAGATGATCTGACAGATTAGCGCATTTCAACAAAAGCAGCCGCTTTAAATAACATAGAGTTAAATAACACAAAGTTCTGCTTCAATTTTAGTTCTTTATCTCACTGAACAAAATTTACCTGGAGATGGAGAGAGCTTTGTTAAAACTCACAATTCATCAATGACAATGTTATTTTGATTTTTCCAAAGAGTTATGGTATAGCCCCTCCTAGTGGCTGGATGCTGCATTTTTTCCTTTGTAGGTCTAAGATGCAAATTGGTCTTTAAAGATATTATTAATGCTTTCTGTGGTTTTTTTCCGAAGCTGGCACAAGAAGCCCTGGTGTGTCCAGGGCTCTGTGGTGCTGCTGGACCCACAAGCAGCGGAAGCCGGAAGCCTGTAAACAGCCACCAGGCTACAGGGGGTGCTCGTTGTAATTGTCAAACCTACTTAAAACACGCTCACTATACACTTTCTCATTAAAGCAGAGGAGATGCAGCTAAAAATAGACTAAGCGTTGTCTAGGAGGGAAAAAAAGATCGCCTAACCAAACATTTAATCCATCTTTAATCCCAGTCATTAAGAATTAGACATGCAGAGCTGTCCGGCCGTGCTTCTAAATTACAATCAAACGGTTACCAATTACACAAATTATTGACGGTAGATTCCCTTTTCAGCTGCAAATTAAGGCTATTAAGAAAGGCTCCTTTTTAATGCAAAAGTAACTAATTAACCAACGGATGGGAAATCTGCAGCACAGATATCAAAAAAGAACTCAGTGCACATTGCAGAAACACAAGGGAACCAATTAGTTTAATTATCAAAACAGCTAATTAAAATTGCACAGTTCCTAATTAGTTCTTTGCTTTTTGCCTCTAATTGACAGCGGGGAGATAAATGGGCTGCCGATGAAAAGGGGGAGAGGAGAAAAACAGGGGAAACTTTGCTGGAATATTTACGCTGACTTTATCTCTGTCTGTGTGGCAGCCCTTGAAAGTAGAAAATTAATGACCTTAATTCCCAAACTGTTTTCCTCTTACTGCACTCCTCTCTGTGTTCCTGGTGCATTCTCCTTTGTACGGGCCTGCCACCCTGCCAGCTACTGGAACGAGAGAAAAGCGCAACTGCGGGGCGGGAAAGAGCCACCAATTCTCCTCATAATATGACAGTTCCCACTTAACAAAAGAGTAAGATGAAAGAAGGAAGCAGATGCAGCCACTGGGAGCATTGCATCCTGGGAGCAGAGTGCCAGCCTACTTCACTAAAAGGTTTCCATCATCTTTGCAGGACTAATTTGTCGCATTGAAAAGAAGGAACTTGGCAGTGAGGATATGGATACAAAGATGTAATAGAATCACTTTAAAGATTTTACTTTGGGTGCCAAATTGAATGTTAAAAAGGCCGTCATATAATTGGCTGTAAATCTTCTGCATTTGCACGTTGCTGGAGGAATCTAGCACGTGATCGCAGTCTCGGTTCAGGGTCTGAAAATGAAACGGTGGGGGGGGGAAGCTTAGTTACATTACAGCCCGTAGATACATTGTAGGGGTGGCCCCTACCATCACTACAATCTTTTACGCGGCCTTTGAAAGTCAAGAAGAAATATGGATTCCGTCCCACTGGAAGGGAGAGTCTGCAGGTCGCATTTCTGAGAGGCGTTGCGGGTGTGGTCAGGAAGCCCGCTCGTGCTTCTCCTTACATGGCTGTCGCTGCAAGGACCGCCTTTGTTCTGTCTTTACACCCACAGCGTCCTGTCTGGGCACACGTGTGGGTGGCCTTCCCAGTGTACGCTGACAGATACTGTAACAGGCAGGCCGCTCGCTTTGAAATGAAATGTAAATTTCATGATTTTTTTTTTTTTTTAAATCTGCATTAAACGGCGCAGAGAGCAGAGGGATGCGGGCTTGGCGTTGAGTACAATTCCATTTGCGTCTGCAGCATGATTATAATGCGATGTAGTTACACAACCCATCCCTTTAAAATTAAACACACGCACGTTCAGCTGACATTTGGAAAGCCTAGACTTAAGGAGGAAAAGCTATTGGTGAAATCCTACTAAAACATATTACTAACAGCATGCTGGGGGGCTCTTCTCCACATTTGTGCGGAGAAAAGGTATTTGTGTTCCCTATTAATATGTCCATCCTCATTTGTGTACTTGCTGAGGCATTAACTTGCCTGTAATTTCAATCAGCGGCAGCAGACTAAAGAGCTTCGGGTAACAGCGCTGGAGAGAGATTTATCTGCCCCCAACTCACTGCCGCTCCTGAAAATCACCCTAAAGACACCCTTGGGCAGCTAAGCATCAGCCCCAGGGAATACAGCATTCACCACATACAAAGACAAAGGTGCTCGCTAATTGATAAACCTTTAGTTTAGTATTTATTGTGCCAATCTAATTATCAACCAGTGCACTGGTTCATTAGCTCCTGGGCACCACTAAATATTCCTCTGTTTTTGCATTAATATACTATTTGGGGGGATACAAACGGATCAGTTTATTGGGGGGGGGAGCCTTGTCAATGTGCAAATCCGATACCTCTGTACCTTTAAGGATTACGGGGAGCCCCCACACTTGTGTTAGCTTTTCGTAGCGGGCTCCATGCTAATGACGTGCAGTATAAGTTTAGTTTTAATTGTTTCCTAAACACACCATTGAAAAGGAACTGATTGGATACAGTTCGCAGACACTTTATTAATGTTATTTTCATATGTTAATTGGTTTTGCGTAATTACTGTTGTCGCCTGGCTACGGAATACCTGGCATTGAGAAGGTCGCGGGAGGAGGCGGTTTGAGGAAGGAAGATTCCAATTTACATTAAATCTGCTCCTGTGAACATTAAATAATAATGGGTCTGTAACCTGAAGGTGTGTTCAGTTAGCAGAAAGCAGTTTTATAATTTATACGCCAGCTGTTTCAGTGCTTTTGAGTCCATCCCGCACCCCCTCTGCTTTTAATGAAATCCTGTTACTGGAGAACAGACTGGGCTGAATTGAGATTTTAATCCCATTGACGTTCGGCTTGGCAGCGCACACTGCTGGGGACTTTAAATGGAAAGGCCCGTAATCAGAAGACACTTGTATTCAGCCCCCTACAATAATGAATCTCATCAAATGTTAAAGTTGTGCACTAGGGGTTCGCGTTTCAAGGTTTTTTGACCATCCCCATCGGAGGCAGTCCCCCGAGAGCGTGTGATTACTCAAGTTTAGCAGTTTATTGCCTCATCTTTCAATGGCCACCGAAGCGCAAAATTCTCATCTAGGTTGGTCTTTTTTTTTTTTTTTTTAACTCGAACACGGCAATATAGACTGCAGACCCTCTGAAGGAATCCGGCAGTCACCACCTGCATTATTGTGCTGTTGTACCATGTATGCATTATATATTATTTATTTCATTGTAGGACTGTTAGTGGGAGGACAGCTGTGAGAGACTGTGGCAAAGTTGGCTCTTCTAGGCCTCGTTTCTCTCTCCGCTGGACCTCCGGTCGAGGTTTAAACCGGGAGTCCGCTAAATGTCATGCAGGTGAGGCGCTATGGCACTCGCTCGGCTGTCCAGCTGAACTCCAAGTTCTGCTCGGCGTCCCGGTTGCTGCTCAGCCTCAGTTCTTAATTGCTTTATTTGTTTGGATAGTGGGGTGCTTCAGCTGTCAGTCAGGTGCTAATTAAAATGTGTTCCAAAGCCAGCTGGAGTCAGGGCCCTCAAGGAGCGACGCCGGGCAGCTCTGCTACAGGAGCGACACTTCTGGAGGGAAGAGCTCGCACACTGCGCTATACCCAGGCAATCCTGGCTAACACGGCACCGAATGACATTTCATTCCTACCGGCACTCTATAAAAGCCTTGCATCATACTTGGAGCTTACATTTAAGAGTGGGTACTAAAATTTGGGTGGGTATTGGGGGGGGGGGTTTCTTTCTGGGTCCCAGGATAAAAAAATACACTAATTAACAGACCCAGAGTAAAACCAGAGCCAGCCTCATACGAGAGTGGTCTAGGATTGATTCTTGATCATTTTTAAAATGTCCTTTTTTATGGTTCGTGTATAAGTTTGGGTTCTTTGGTTCCACTTTCAGTTAAGCAGACGCCGGTGAAGCAGCCCTGTTCTGAGCACGTGAGTGAGGAGTAACCTTGGGGACGTGGTGGGCGAGCTGGGAGTGTGCCCCCGGGGGCGTGGGCCTGAGCGGCAGGCTGGCGTGAGCTGCCCTGGGCGCCATCACGGAAGGCTGCTGGGACGTCGGTACATTAGCAAATGGACTTTAAATAGGACACAAATAACATGTAAAAGGGTCTAACTTCTATGAAAATAAGCCTTAATGGATCCTGTCTTTACTGAAAAATGAATGCTTTTAGTTTGTTGGTTTATAGAAAAAGCTCTTGTATTGTTAAACAAAGCTTTGGTGTACTGCACAAACTTCTCATTTTGCTGGATAATGGGCACAGTGTTCCCCATGTCATTTTGGTCATCGTGCTAATGCTATAATCAAAGTGGAAATGTGCAGCCCTTTACGCTATTTGCCGTGTGCTGGGCATTTTGGGCTGACGTCAAACTACCTTTTGTTACAGCGTTCTCCTAGCTCTCTGTCACCCGCAATGCTGATCTGGGATCAGTGGTTGCGTGATGAACTGACCACCAGCTGCTTCCCTGATCAGCGATTACTAAGGCAAGAGGTGACCTAGGATGCAATGGGAAGTTCATGCAGCGCTGGGAGTACCTCCTCTAATGGTTCTCCTTGGTTATTTTCCTTACTTTGATGCAAAACCTCTTCAGGAATCCACGGTTAGTCTAAACCACAGATAAGGGTCTTGTCTGTGATTCATACCCTTATAAATATTTGTCTTAGTGCAACTGAACTAGATAATGAAACGGAATTTTTTTCAACAAGATATCCCTCTGCCTTTGCTGAGGAGGGAGGCCTCTGCAGGATGGGCGATTGAGATGTTGCCAGTTTGAATTCCCTGGTTGGCAAAATAGTCACCACCTCCAAGAGTTCTCTAGGGGCCCCAGATAAATGGCTGGCCCTGTGCTCGACCCCAGCGTTCCTTATCCCCCGAGCAATACGGCACATGCAGAAGCCATAGGACTCCTACAGTATATACTTGTTATTATGACCCGATCTAGGATCACGCTGTAACCTAAGTGGACAAGACAGGGTATGAAGTGATATATGCAATTTATTGTTGTGCCCAACAATGATAACAATGGGTGATATGTGGGCTGTACCACACAAAAAGCAATTATTAATACAACAATTACATCACCACCCAAGGACACGGGCTTTCAGCTGCATTTTCAATGGCTGGGAAACAGTAAGAGTTACATGGTGGATACTGACTTCACCACAGGACAGACAGCCTTCAGTGAACATCCGCAAAACTCAACACAGTATAGCACTTTCACATTCACAACTGCGAAAAACCAACAGCAGCAAAAAGGGAGCAACAAACAACAACTGGCAAAAAAGATATATCTTCTTTTAAGGAGAATATGGTTGTTCTCACATTTATGACATTGGGGTCTGCTGTTCTTCTCAGCGATAATTAAACTCCACCAGAATTACCCCCATGTAGACTATAAATATTCATAATCATTCATGGCCGGCAGCCGTCATGCTCGAATCCTGGTGCAAAGCAGTTAGTAGAGCCAAAAATCTTTTTTCTTAATCTTTTACCCTGAAAAGAGGCCATTTAATCTTTGTCTACCTATTTCTTCTGTTTAAAAGGAATTTAATTTGCCAAAAATTTAACAATCACTCTCTCTCACTGATCTGTCTGTTGGGTTGTCAAGACTTAATCTTTTGTCAGGCCTACAATAATGAGCCCGATTTATTGGTCAAAGGCCATTATAATTTGAGGTCTTATTTTATAAACTAATTTCCACAGACTGATGGAAGCAAGCATAATGAATCACAAACACATCCCCGAAGATTGCATTGTAAAAGTCAGAACAGACAGGAAATTGTAATTAAAGAAAGGAAATTGCTTCAAAGACACACTTGATTTCAAAATGGGCTAAGCAGAGAATTTTGCAAGGATTTAATTATGGCCCAATTTGCTGAGAATTCAACTATTTCCTCCTGTCTCCAAGTCTTTCTGTAATTCTCTGTTCCACACAGCACATGCAGTGTCGGGGGGAATCATACTTACATTTGTTCACAACTCAGTTGATTATTTTGTAATATATTTTCCTGTTATTGTTTTTCCACACTGGTGTGTCGGCGCTGGGCGCACATGAAGGGATTAACAGCGACACCTCCTCCTTTCTGTCCCCATATGTTCGGATCAGACGCTCATGGAGGCCCCTTAGTAACCCTGTCACATTCCCAGTTAGAATTAAACGCCTCGCATCTAATATCACCTCATAATTACTATTTGTATTTTGTTGAAAGACAGACAGCTGTAGGGTAGAATAAGCAACTAGGAAAGCTCAGTTTTGGTGTTTCAATATTATTGCAGGATTTTCAGTACATGCATGTTGTTGATATATTCATCGACACAAGTAGAATAGATAGTAACTAGATAAACATTCTTATAATACTGTAGCTAAATGTAGTAACTGTGCAGCTAAATATACCTTCTGTAGCAGAATGTCTAATATATGAGTGAAAAAGAAACTACCAGAAAGTTTATATGGTCTTTTGACTGGATTACACTCAAGCAGGTCTTGGATCTTTCAAGGAAGAACAAATATACGGTAAATGTACTGTATGTACACTGGGTCTGCCTATATATCCTATATATTAAATACAATATGCAGACTGATGTACTCTAAAGCTACATAGTGGGTAATTCTGCGCCTATAAGATGTGTTATTTTTATATGTTGCACCATAAATCATACAAGGTATTCATTATTAAAATGAAGTTTGGATATCGATTCCTGTAGTTTAGCTAACCTTTAGTCCATATAATAACAGGATCACTTTTAATGCATTCAAGATGATTTCGTCATATCTGTAAATTCACTATTTATGTGAAGGAAAATCCAAAGTAGGGCAAGTTTACACAAAGCAAAGTCAGTTTAGAGACTCAGAAAGATCCCACGTGTAACTGATTTGTGCCAGTATTCCAGAAGGCCTTACGGACGCAATCGCTGTCTAATTGGATTTCTTTTGTAGGAAAATCTCTGCTCTCTGAGTGCAAATGGTAGCTGGATCCATATTCTGTAGCGATGCAGGATGACTGCAGCTACTCCGTGGGTAAATCGGCACGCTCCCTCCCAGAAAGGGCGGCTATCGATCAGAGAGCACTAAAGCTTAGGCCCTGAAGAACCTCTGGTGACATGGGGGTCGGTCTGATGGGGCAGTGTGGCTGGGGGGGTGCTGGTCAACACACATGTCTCGGTCATGCCTGCAGAGGCAGTGACGGTCACATGGCCCAGCGGGCCGGCTGAGTAAGAGTAACAGGGGGATTTCAGCTGAAGAGATCAATTATAGATATGGGGATGGTACTTCATATGCCTGTCTCCAGTATGCTGG
>JAODLC010000007.1:23756941-23780465 GCA_026781145.1 Hippopotamyrus pictus | reverse complement strand
GTATTATAAACATGGCTATAACTATTCATAAAAAGGCATAAGACATTATACCCATGTTTATAATACTTTATGAATGCATTATAATTCATTATGAAGGTATCTATAATGCGTTACGCATACAGACTTTAAGTAGAGTGTTACCGATATGTACATAGGCATATAAAAATAATTTAAGTTTGAACAATGTTAGTACAAAGCTTGCAGTGCTATCACAAAAATAAATTCATAAAAAGTACTTTCTTACATCTAATGTATTTTTTTCCTTACAAATCTGAGTGTGTTTGTTACACACCTGAATTAAAGACTAAACTGCAGAGTGAGTCAGTGATTTGTGACTCATTCCTAATTGGAGAAATAGACTTTGTTACAACTATACCATGTTAGGATCATTCCCAGTCTCCCATATAATGTGTTATGTCTTATGGCCGTATTATGTGTTCTGAATGTGTTCATAGATTGTTACAGGCATGGCATTCATAGGAAGTGTTACCAAAATCATTGTAAAAAAAACAGAAATATGTGGTCATTTCTAAACTGAATATTTAGTACATTAATATATGCTGAAAATTGTAATGTTGTTAATACGATCCGTTATGCAGTTAAAAATATGTCTCAAGGGTTTACACTTAAGTTGAATGCATATTGAATATGTATATTTCATATCTGCTAATATTAGGGATTATATTCAAAAACACAAAAAGGATTTTTTTTTCATTTCTTCCAATGCACCAAGGTCCTTTCTGACCTTAATTTATTGAGATAAGTGGAGTAAATAAGAACGGAAACTCTGCTGTCCTAAGTGACTCCTGGGCATCCCAGAAGGTTGTGCTTTAATGCTGGAGAGCGTCACTAGTCAGGGATTATTGCTTAAGCCAAGCCAATGAGCCCTAGCATTTAGCCAGACAAATGGAGGAACTGAGATTTTCAATAACCTGAAGCGCATACCACCATGTGCATGAAGAAGAGGCGTCCCCAGGGCCAAAGGTCACGGCCCCTTCACTTCTGGGAATAAGGAAAACGGTTAATGTTGTTCTATAAGTGTAGCATATGCAAGTGCCCCCCCCTGGGATGGGCAGACTGGGCTGGGGGCTCTCTGAGAGCCAGGGGGCCCCAGCAGCTCCCTGCGAGAATGCCGGCCTGTTTATTTATTAATTTCTGCCTTGTGAGTTTGTTCGGGATCCTGTGCTGAAGTTGCCATGGCTTTCATTGTGAGGCAGACGCTAAATGAAATATGGATGGCGAGGGAATGAATTAGAGTGATGGAAAGGGTCGCATATTGCTTTCCTGGCGCCTGGGCCATGTTGTCTTGGGGCATCAGCAGTGAGGCCGGTGAACGGCAAACGTGTTCTCCTCGCCGGTGCATTCATCACACACCTAGAAAAGTTTGCTGCTTTTCAATGATGATGAATAAGGTGGTTGCGGGCCCTGTGCTAGCTAATGATGATGAAGCATGCTCAGGCCTTGTCAGGTGGCCGGGGCTTAAATTTTTGACCAGGTTGACTGCTTTCTGTGAGCAGAGATAACTGCAAACAGCGACTGACCCAAAGTTATTAGCAGGACTAAACAAAGGAATATCATTGACAGGCCCGTTTGCTGTAAGTAAAATGTCGATTCGTTATATTCTGATCGCTTTGTCGTGGAGAAACGTCACTCATCATTTAGGGTGTTTCCTCTCACCTGTGCCAGAATTCTTCATGGATGGATGGGATGAACACGTATCCCTAAAGTCCACGAGAAAAGCACAGATGCTTGCCTGTGTTGATGAACACGTTTAGCATCTCCCCACATCTCGACTTGCTGCCTCTGACTGTACAGCTGCAGCCTATCAGAAGACACCATGCTGAGGACAGCAATGCAGGCTCTTGTCCAGGGAGTTAATGCTGAATGGCAAAGACTGCCAAGTGACTCCAATATGGGGGATCCACACTGGCCTGTGATGGATTCCTAATGGATACCAAGGCACGAGTCTGCAGTGTGGCGCATGCACGCTATACCTCACTGCACCCACATTAACAGCTGCTTTTTGAGTGGCAGGCACTTCATAATGAATGAAAGTTTTATTGGTCACTCGTGGAAGCCAAAAAAATTGAGGTTTGGTTGTTGAACTTTAATGTTTCGCTTGTAGTACTAATATATTCTCATATATTGTTTTTGTTTGACTTCTGATGTCTTCATTGATCACCCAGTAAAAAGCAGAATACAGCAATGGGGGAGATTTGTAAGAGTGAAAAAGGAGAGGCTTAATTGAACGGGCTAATGAGTAGTTCCTCTTTCCATCTGGGACACACCAGTGAGCTTGGAGTGAGATTGTTTGACAGTTTATCTGTGATAAATAAATGCATTCAGAGTTAATTAGCTCATGGCCCCCAGGGGGTAGCTGGTGGGGTGCCTGCCTTCACGGGACCCGCAGCCGGCGTACAGAGGACTGCGTAACCCCCCCCACCCCCCCCAACATCGCCCCACGCCTTGTCACGCTAATGCGCTCTTAATCCAGCATCTCATTTCCTGTCTCAGCACGCAGTACCAGGACTGCTGTGGAAGGACAGCAGGTTTTGGGCCTGGAAAGCCATGCACTCGCTCTGGTCATTAGGAATGAACGCATCTGGGATCAACCAGGGAGAAATTTTGTATCTTAGCCCCTGGTAATATCAAGAATGTCAACCTGGAGACAGTTAATGGGCCTGTGTGGTAGCCCATTCTGCCTAGGTCCCTTGGTAGCCCATTCTGCCTAGGTCCTTTGGTAACCCATTCTGCCTAGGTCCTTCTCCTGGCACACTGAAGCGAGGCAGGGCTGCTCTGGTACCTTTAAGCAATCCTGCCCTTTGAGGAACAACGCATCCTGAGTTTCTCTGGGGCCATAAGACTCTTCTCTGAACTCCCACCATTTGTGAGCCTCAGATAATGAAAATACCTGCAGCATATCTCTTCCTGCTCAGCTTGACTATTGGCTTTCAGCAACTGGTGAGTGAAGAAGGGAAAATACCGCCACGCATCTGATCCAGGAACGGTTGGTTGTGGTAAACCCTGAATCCTTGACAAATGAAAAACAGACACTAGTAGTGCTTTGGATTAAGCATGGAAGGCATGTCTTGCTGAAGGGTGCTATGGCCTAACAGAAGAGGAGACACTTAGCAAAGGGCCTTAGTGCTGGGATGGAAGGCTCAGCGTGTCACTGCGTCAGTCACGCTGGCTGCTGCTCTGAACACATCCTGACAGCAACTGCACAGAAAAGTAATTAAGCAAAATCTATAGACGTGGGCGAGTGTTGAAGGTTTTACTCTGGCCCCTGAGGGTGCTGATACCCAGGGCAACTTTTTGAATGATGCCGGGCAATGTTTCTTTCTCATTGATCCTGGGCAACAAATTTCTATTTGAAAACTCTAATCGACAGTGGGCAACATTTCGCAGTCATCCAGATTCAGAGGTGTTGCCCTTTGTCTCACCTGGTTGCCAAATTTCCCGGCTCAGAAAGTTGCCCAGTGTATCATCACCTTGACTCTATGTATATGGAGTTCTATGTGTGGTGTGTCCCCTGTATTTGACTGGTATCCCATTCAGGACACCCCAGCCTTGTGATTCCCAGGACAGATTCCAGCATCTCTGCGGCCATGTGCTAGATAAGTGGTGCGGCAATCGGATGGATGTCGACGTGATTGAGGTATTGGTGGCTCATTGTCTGAAACCAGACAGGGGATGCAGACAATGTACCACCAATGACACTGAAATATGGAAGCTACCAAAAAGGATTTAATTTCACACCAGGTAAAGTGTGGCGATATTTCTGCAAATAAGTGACATGCAGGAACTTGGGAGACACTTCTTCTTGCTTCTCTGCCTTATTGGGAAATAATCTGCATCCTGCACCATGCATGTGTCAACAGCAAAGAGGATGTGAGGACCAGAAACTAGAGGAACGTCATAATGGCACTCAAGTACTTAACTAGCTCTGACACCTATGAATTTTTATTTCTTAATTTCTTTTACAGCTGAGGAAAACTGCGTAGCTAATGACTTCTTTCTTATGAAGGAGTGTAATCCTCCTTAAGAATAGCCTTTGAATCACAATGCTGTCTTTTTCTGTCACAATTTTAGGCCTTCCGTTTGAAGACGTTCAGACATTCAGTTCTTGTCTTATATTATTAAGTTTCTCACTTTAATCCATAACTTTTGTGCTTTGTCAGTATTGTCAGTGGTATTTTTAAATTAGTCACATTTTGTGTCTGAAAGTCAAAGCCATTGTTTGAGACGGTGTCTCATTTTTTTGCTTTTTTTTCCTTTTTAATTTGATTTGTGGTCTGGAATAATGTATGAAAAAGCAGCAACTTTTTTTCTGAACTCTTTTTATCTCAAATGTGTATGCGTTTGTTTTTTGGGCTGGTTTATCAGTCAAACAACAGCCACATGGCTAATATTTACAACAAAAGGGCAGAAAAGCCTAAATAAATTCTCCCAAAGTGGCAGCAGGCTGTCTCTGGGTCACGTCTGCCTGCCCACCTGCCCGATGAGAGGCTGAATGATTAACACCCAGTGCCGTTTCTTTCCTCAGCCACAGAGCCTCGGAGCGGCGTGTGCCATCATTTGGCGACCCACCTGTGCGCCTCTCAGAACTCTCCCCCTGTCAGAGGCCTTGGCTCTGCTTCCCGCAGCCAGATTACCTAGTGGGCGCTGGGCTCAAACGGGCGGTACCGCTGTTAAGGCCCCTCCTCCCCCACCCCCCTGCAAAGTCATGCCTGCAGATCTGTCATTTATGCACGAGGCGAATCCTTTTAAGTAGCAGAATGAGCTTCCAGTAAAGAGCTCCACAGACGCACAGCAATTAATCAGCTAGTCAGGCCACCGCAGCTGCCATTGGGTGCGACATCTGGATGGCTCTTTGACTGGCGCTGTACGTCCAGGGCCGAATCAGCACGCTTTGTCAGTGACTCTCAACCGATGGAATTATTAATAGCACATACTGTTTCGGAGGGTGTGCAAATAATTAAATGCATGTGTGACTGATGTAGTTATACTTGGTTGTGTGAGCCAGTAAGGGGCTTTGCTTGAAAAGACGATGGATGGATGGATGGATGGATGGATGGATGGATGGATGGATGGATGGATGGATAAAAAAAGAGCGCAAATTCAGACCAAGCTCCCCATACTGGTTCAAGGCGTGTCTCATTGCAGCTGTACTTTCTGGGGCTATATGATGCTAAGAAATGTGGGCCCTGCTCATTAATTCAGCCGTGACACATGCGGGCCTGATAAGGCTCAGATATACTGCCCTCATGGCTGAGCTGCACCGCTACAGACGGCTTTGACCCACAGAGCTGTTCTTAGTGGGCAAAGCAACAGGACATGGAAATAATCACTGTACACTTATAAATCAGCCCAACGTTATTCATCCCATCACATATTTTTGTGGATATGCGGGCGGCAATAAGTAGGCGAGTAAATCAACCCAGGTTGATCATTCATAGATGCATCTGTTTGTCAGAGATGGTAGCAAAGGGACTGGAACATTTTTTAAGTTCCGGAAACTTCCAGATGATTACAGGCATCATGGGGGGAACCATGTGGCCCCATCTCACCAGATGTGGCAAACGTTATTAATAAATCACAAGCCCGAATAAACCATGATGCACTATATATTTCAATTTATGTGTGTCTATATATGTAAGAACTATATTTCTGCGTCAGTTTTGCCTCTTCTGTGGGCCTAGGTCACGTTATAGAAGTCTCACTGTTACTTAAGAATGTTGAAGGTCAAGACTAAAGTCCTCAATGTGAGATTGTGTGCAGGATCACATGTGCAGGATCACATGTGCCACCTCAGACCTTTCATCCTGGATATGTTGGAAACAATGATCCTGACAAGGCTAGCCTTACATGCTTGGTGTTCCATCCATGATGCTTGAAGCCACAGAAGTTATATGCATCTCGGTTGACAAGTGACACTTGCCAGAGCTCAGTTCCAAAAGGAAAATCATATCCCACCTAACCAAATAACAAATCAGCATCAAAGTGGGATTTCTTTCTTTAAAAAATTATCCAGTTTGTTTTTGCATTACCATTTTGTAGCCTTATGCTTTGACCAGTGATGGTGTCTGTATTGGATTTTGTGTAGCCTTTGTAATCTGCACTTGGACAAGTAGAAATCAGGTCAGGTTTTACTATGCATATCTTTTGTCCATAAAGCAGATCTTTCCCACACAGTTCTGAAAGACAGCTGGGTACTGTATTGAGGAAGAGTATGCAAAATCTTATTCTTGACAATTTTTCCTGGTTTCTTTGTGGTAAGGTTTCACCGTTGGGCTGTGAGGGGTACATTGTTGCTCTTCATATCATCCTTTTGTTCTTCTAAGAATTGCATATATATATATATATATATATATATATATATGCCTGTTCTGTCATTCTACCAATGGAATTATTATATTAACTTCAAACATGGTTTCATTTTTGTAAAAGTAAGGTTTGTCTTTGATTAATAAATGATAGCAAAGAGAAAAATCCATGTCAGTATAATTATAATCTGGATTTTTTTTTTTCCCCCTGACTTTTCTGTATGCATTTCATTCTTCTATTACCAAGCCATCAGCCAGGCTGCATGCTTAGCAATTATCCTATGCTGGTAGCTGTCTCAGCCCATCAAATAATTACCTTTGATTTTTAGTTAATTGGTCAGGCACATGAGGGCATTAAGAACCATGTTTTCCTGGAAAAGGAGTCCAAAAAAGGCTCAGAGCTGGGACAACATTTGAAAACATAAATTATGGTGGTGTTAAGTCTGTCACGCTCAGGAAAATGATTTGCCCATATATTATTTGCTATGTCCACTACGTGGGTAATACAAATTGAATGCACTGACTCTGGAAACAAGTCATTAAGTATGTCATTATAAGCCTTAATCATTTAGCTCACAGAGAAATCCAACCTCATTATTAAAATTCACTTCAGATGCATTTAAGCATTTCACAATACTCTCTGCCATCAATAATTCATGTAGTATGTACTGCCTATTATTATGACCCTCATATTATCTGCTAATTGATTGTGCTTGTAAAACAAAGATAATATGTGAGACACTAGCATCATTTATGTGTGTGTATTCATCAGTGCAAATACTATTGTTTGTTTCAACTGTTTGTTTCACCTCAAGAGATTTATCATCCAACCTTCATTTAAACTGCTTTTTTTTAGTGTCAATCTTCTCTGTGATCAAATATATATATACAGTACTGTGACTTCAGCAAAATGAACTAATTCAATTACCAACTAAATAACCAACAAAACTTTGGCCATGACAGAACCACGTGACACAGAAATGGGACGATGGATTCTGGACTTCATTGGGGCTGGGAGTAGGTGTAATGAAACCAGGAGCATCCCAGGAACCAACGGTGGCCGTGTTAGTGCCGGCACACGGGGAAACACAGGAAAGCGATGGGCATCGCGGCGGCAGCGGCTGCGGCTGAGAGAGACCAAGCTCATGCCGAAACTCTGCTCGGGAATGTAGCCAGATTTTACCGAAGTTAATAATGAATGAACGTTAAATGGTTAGTGAAATGAGCTGATGAAACAATGAATGCATTAATCGACCCAGGCAGTCAAACAAATGCCTTCCATCCATCCATCCATCCATCCATCCATCTCTTCCAAGCTGTTATTTAGCAGAGCATGAGAGGGACTCTGGAGCCTTTTCCAGGCAGCATAGGTTACAGTGCTGGAGAAAAGCCAGTCCATCACATGCAGCTGATTATTAGTAGTACTAACCATTCATATCACCCTACCCTAATGTTACTTTGAAACTTCCCTATTTCTTATTATGAGTTAAATTATACATTTTTGCTTAAAGACCTTGAGGTGTTTTTCATGCATGTGCTTCTGTAGTGCTGAATCTGGCTGAGACATCCCGCCCCTGCTGTCGGTGAGCACTTCCGTGGGGCTCTCGCTCTGGCTGGTAATCATCGTGCCTGAAGTGTCAGGGTCTCCTTCCCATCCTGGCTGGAGTGACGGACGGCGGCTTATTCAGCCTCCGCCGAAATGGACGCATGCGCCACCTGAAAATCCCAGCCCGAGCGGCCCAGCCTCGCCCGCGGCGCCAGCGACACCCACCGAGGGCGCCGTGGGGCGGCGGGGGCCGTTCTTGGCAGTACTCGGCGAAGGCCTCGACAGGAAATGATCAGCAAATGAAACGAAACAGCAGGTCGCTGCTGGCTTCCGCGCCGTTGGCTCGGGCCCCTGCCATCCATTTTATTGCGCCTCATTTCTGTGGCCTGCGCTACAACTGGATTTAATGTTTCCATTCCTCCAGCCCTGTTCTGCATGACGAATTGTTTTAATAAACATATAGCGGATAATAATAAAGTAATAATAAGCCTGCCGGTCACCTTATATCACTGCAGTTAAACTTCCCTGTAAGCCAACATGGTTTGCAGTGGCAATTACGCGTGGGGCAGTCCTTAGACCAGGCAGCACAATGGGCAGATTTAATATCGTTTGTAAATATGATTAGTGTGCTGTCATGTTATTGGAATCAGATATTTACATTTCTCTCCGGGGTTATTCACCATGCTGGATCAACGAGAAATGGCCCCCATTTTTCCACTCGCTCTCTCTTGTTTTCTGTATTTCTTCTGTCAAATCACCTCCTCCACTCCGTCTTCAGAGCATAATGATGAACAGCGCTGGCCATAAATACCCCCACCGACATTTTTAATTTTGACAACAAATGTGTGGTTGTGCCCCCTTCGACGCCCCTGCCACCTCCCCGTGCGTGTGGGTGTGCGTGTGTGTGTATGTGTGCGTGCTCATGCGTGTGACAGACAAGGAATGTGTCAAAACAATGGCTGAGCGATTGTTTACGGTGCTAATTTGCTTCTACATTTCAATTACTGTTTAGATTCATTTCAGGTCCTCGAGCCATCGGCTGTACACGCAGCTGGCTTTGGAGGGCAGACCTGAGTAATCAATGCGTGTTGTTGCCTCAGTGGGGGAATTGCTCGCAGCCCCGTGCAGCCCACTTGAGCCTCTGGGATGGCATGATGGGATTGCTGGGAAAATGCATCGAGCCCTTTGGCAGCCGGGCCAATTTGCTGGGTCTTTGTTAACCCGGTGCAGTTCCGCAGTTTTCCGTTGTTTTTTTTTTTTTTTTTTATGGTATATGAAGAGATTCTTAGGAATTTTATTTATATGTTACCCATAGTATCACTAACAAGGAAGTCAAACCAAATCAGAAATATATTTACCCTTCTGAACCGTAGAAGCGTGGCATGGTTGTTGACATTCAGTCAGCCGAGCAGGTATATTTAATAAGTACCATAAAAAGGGAACACAATAATCCCTGAGTGTCCCATTATTAGAAGGTGTTGTCTGGTGTATTAAGGAAGGGACACCATCTCAGTTCTACTCCCGCACTCGGCTGTTGTTTCTCATCAAAATGTTCTACACAGAAGCGTTTGCAGGTAATTAGGGTGCAGACCTTTCCAATAACACTGCTTTCATTGCTTGCTTAAACCCTTGGGAACTTGTTTACCAGGGTAGCAAAGTACTAACAGCCTGTCTATGTTGCAACCTGTTATTCTGCAGCATCCCTTTAATTTTACAGATTTCTCCGTGCGAGGTTAATATCCAAAGCGCCGTCTAGCTGTGTGATCTGCCTGCGACGCATCGCCGTGACAAGGACATCGTTCCTGAATGAAGCTGGTACTGAAGCTAAGTAATGCATCCAGGGCAGGAAACGCACGGCCAGCGTGCCAGCAGGCGCTGAGGCGGCGGCGACTAGACAACATGACGAGGCCGGAAAGCGTGGCCTGTCCTTCAGAAACCCGTCCAGCCCTTACCCTGTCTTGTCAGTCAGTTAGCAGAACTCCTTACAGTCAGCAGAACTCCTGCTACCCGCTATGACTTTAGGAGCCGGAAGGTGTTATGTAATATGTATTTAATAGATATCACCAGATGCGATGTTTTCAGTTAGCTCGCTGACATTATGTCCCTCCAACAAATTAGGAAAGGCTACTGGTGGCATTTTTTCATTCCTTAAAGTTTATTGCGAACTGATCAAATAAAAAAAGCACTGAATATACGACGATTGGTTTACTGCCTATATATGATTGGTAATGGCACATACAGTATGTGCACATATGTGTTTATTGAAGAACTTCCACTACAGATGCTAATAACTTCTGTAACACATGCAGCCGTCAGCCACCATGACAGCGGAAAGCTGTGTCCTTTTCAGCTCGGAAAATTCCTTCCCTCTCCCCATTTCCTCTCCCGCTTCGGCATGGATCACGTTAACACCGTTAACGTTAAGCGTGCCTCGTGTTAATCGCGCCAGTAAGCCGCGGTGGAGCTTGGACACGCATGGCCTCCTAAACACAGTGGGCAGCCTTGGTCTTCTAACCGCTCATAAAAAGTAGTTCGGTTCCTTTCTTATTCCCACTGGCCCATTACCCGCTTTTACTGGACAATATATTATCTAAGTCCCTGTCAGTGTTCATGCTCTTTGCAGGGCTACTGAAAGGTTTCAAGGCCTTTCAGATTAATTACTCTTTCCATTATGGCTTCTCGTACCCTCCACACAGTACGAGAGGCTCAGATTCGCATTACGCCTTTGGTAACTGCCATTCTTTATAAATGCCCTTCTCCTGGACTGTGGTGGGACCATTCTGTGGCGAATCTCTCTAGCACCTGAGAAATCTGTGTAACATCTTACTTTAGTATGGATGATATTCAGTGCACTGCATTACTTGACACAACTATAAAGTATGATTTTGTTTTTTTCCCAGAAAGAATGACAGTATAATTGTTTTTCCTCCCAACTCATGATTCTGGTTTATCAGTCAATGTGTGAAGGTAACTGCTATACTGATACACCTACTGATACTTGGCAAATTCATGCAGTGATTCAGAATGTTTCCAGTGTTCTTAAACATTTTAAATGCTGCTATTATCACTGAGTTGGACAATATTTAAATTCAGCCTCTTGACATTTCTGGGAAGGAACAGAGCGGAATGGGAATTTTATGGTGCTCTGATTGAATTGGCATCCTCTTGGAAGGGAGGGGGGCTTCCTACAGACCTGCAGATTCTTTCCACCCTCCCACTGCGCCCCCATTGCCCCCCAAGAGGGATGGAGCTCTCCTTCCCCCATATTGCCTTCCCATCCGCTAACATGCTTCCATGATCTTCCTCAGATACTGGACTGCACTGTGACGAGACTATGCTGAGGCTGTGTATAGGCTGCACATAAGCTGCGCGGAGGCTGCACTGATACTGCAGAGATGCTGAGTGAATGCTACAATGAGGTTGCACTGATACTGTGCAAACGCTGCGCTGCGGCTGTGCAGAGGTTGCACTGATGCTGTGCAGAGGCTGCACTGAGGCTGTATAGAGGTTGCACAGAGTCTGCACAGAGGCTGTGCAGAGGCTGCACTGATGCTGCACAGAAGCTGTGCGAAGGCTGTTCTGAGGCTACACTGAGGCTGTATGGAGGCAGAACAGGATGGAGGATACACCAAGGGTGCGCGGAGACCATATGAGGCTGCACTGATGCTGCACAGAGGCTGCACTGAGGCTGCACAGAGGTTGTGCTTCAGAGGCTTCATAGCTGCATAGAGGTTGCGTGGAGGCTGCACTGAGGTTGAACTGAGGCTGCAATGGAGGCTGCACTAAGGTTGTAATGGAGGCTGCATGGAGGGTGCACTGAGGCTTCATGAAGACTGCACTGAGGCTGCATGGCGGCTGCACTGAGGCTGCATGGAGACTGCACTGAGGCTGCATGGCGGCTGCACTGAGGCTGCATGGAGACTGCACTGAGGCTGCATGGCGGCTGCACTGAGGCTGCATGGCGACTGCACTGAGGCTGCATGGAAGCCGTGCAGAGAGCGAAGGCTGGTGGTGTTTTTCTTCCTTGCAGGCTGAACAAGCCACCCCTGCTGCACACTCCATCAGCAGTGTTTTCCTGTTAGTTTAAGTCTCGCCTCGGCTAATTAATATTTTTGCTTATAGCTGCTCCGGCTCCCGCGGGAGGCTGCTTAATTAATCATTTATAAATCTATCCCGCTTTATAGTTTATTAGCTTCTGCGGTTGGCACTGGATGGCTGCATTGGGGAACCACAAATGATTAGTTACAGGAACAGGATTTTTTTCCCCTGCCTTTCTCCCCCTCTCCCTCCCCCGTTTCCAGATGATCAGGGCCTCACACAAAGAGACATTTCCACAGCACTGTGTGGCACTTTAATTCATCCAGAGAGCCTGACAGATTATTCGATGACTCCTGGTGCCAGTGCGTTTCCTGCTTTACACTCAGCCCCGCGGTGTTTATGCGGACCCGAAGAACGCGGCCCTTTATTGGAAAACAGAAGCAGAAATAAAGCCCACAAAGAAAGGAAGCCATCACCTCTGCTCAGGGTCTCCCGGCCCGTCCACGCTGTGCTCCCCTGATCCCTCCGGTGTGGCTGTCACGACAGGCTGATTTCTACCTGTTATACCAGATCTGAAGTCCCTCTGCTCATCAGGGCCGAATTTATTCAGGATTAATTTCTCAATTTCCTGAAAACGTAAAGCAGTGAAAATAACTCTAGGTCTGTCTTGGTCCTTTCAGAAGGGGGGAGCGATTCCATCAGTTTTATTGGGCCAATTAATCCAAAAAGCTGAATTTCATGCTACCGTGAGATAATGTATTGCAAGTATTCTGGTTTTTACTCTCCCTAGGGACATATGACATTAGCTCTGAATTGTTCAATAGCGTGGATGTGTGGTGTGTCAGAATTCAAAACAAGGGTACATTCTGTGCATATCTGTTTACAATCTTCCAAATTCCTAATTATCACAAAGGGTAATTCTGTTGTTCTTTGTATTATGAGGATTCAGGTAGGAGAGCCCATGAGTCATGTGATTAGTGTTTGTATGGGATGCTGGGAAACCCAGTGAACAAGGAGAGCCTCTAGCCCTAAAGCATTCACCGCCTTCATCTCGCCACCCTGACCCCTTCATTCTCCCCTCCACTTTCTCCAGTACAGGCTACTCAGTGCCCACTGGCACTTTCTAACTGGTTAGAAGGGGAGAGCGGTACAATCACAGGCAGACATACACATGGGCCACCCTGCAGAGTAATGACTGCACGCCTGTCTGAGGGGATCACCTCCTCCTGCCCTGACAGCACAGGGAGACGCAGGACAGCTCTACTGGCTCCCGGCTCTTACAGAACTGCTTTACCCAAGACCACCCAAAAGCAAAGGAGACTCATCTCAGCTTCCTAACTGCTAGTATTGTCTGTTCCAGACAAACTATGGTCTAACTAACTTAATCGCCGATGTTGTACTGCCTCATTAAGGCAGTGTTACTAATGAGGAGAGCAATTAAAAATGCCTTCAAGTGCTTGGCTTAATGGCCCCGGATTCCCAAGTAAGTGCTGGATAATTTGGGAGCCACCTGTAAGTCCGTTACGGAACGTACATTCCGATATTTTCCCAGTCACGCTTTGACGGTTTCGAAATGCTCAAGTAACAAAAAAAAAAAAAATTAAAAAAAAACTTTCTGCAGCGTGAATACAAAACCCCACGCTGTCAGTCCTTTTTTGGGGGGGCGTTGTTTGAGAGTTATGAATGTATTCACACTCAAGCTTGTCAAATGTGCGAGATTAACAGTGCGGTAATCCGATCCTCGCACACAGCCCTCCAAATACCAACAGCTTTCCACTGTTTCCTCTGGCAACGAGCAAGACTCTATAATACCTTCATCAGCCTCATAAATTGTCCTCAGCTCCTCATATTTTACAAGCTGTCGAGTGCTTGAATTAGATTTGAATTTAATAAGTTTGGTTGTTGGGAGTTTTAAAATAAAAGTCACCTCTGAATGCATTCCCCGTTGAGTTGTGCGGCACAGTTTTAAAGAATGGCTTTGTTCTTGTATTGTGCTCTTAATTAGATTTTATTTTTCATGACTGCACCGCTGAAAGAGCATTTGCTCATCATTTTCACCACTAACACTGGCCCACCCCCCCCCCCGCCACGATCAGCTAAATTAAAAGCAGTGAAATGTGACTTTATATGCAGTACCGTAAGGTACTGTGTGTCCCGTCACACCTGATCGGCAGGTGTCACATGCCATATGGGGGCTTTTGGGGAGAAGTTCGCACTTCACAAGCCAAAATCACATGCTATTCGACAGCCATTGACAAGTTTATCCTATATAATGGAGTGAAAAGGAATCTGGGCCCAATTGAGGCTAGAGGAAAGCAGAGTAAGGTCTCTTTTGCTGGTGCCGGGCTGACTGGTGTTATGTCACCTAATATTTAATCGCTTTAATTGGCGTTGGCGTTCAGTCGGCAGGGGCGGCACTGAGGAGGAATCTCAGCAAACTTTGATCCCCTTCCCCCAAATTTAGCCACCTCATATTGAAATAACTTACATTCCCTCAATCCATTCTCACCGCTCTCTTTGTCATTGATCAGCTAGAAACAAAAGATTGGGTTTATGAATTCAGTATTGATGGATTCTTCTTCTCTGGGCAACATTATTTGAGAGATCCTTTGTGTTCAGATCCATTACTGTAATGTGTAATGACAGAAGGACTGGGAGTTTAAGGTGAGACAGATGGAGGAGCTCGCGATGACAGCCCTGTCTGAGCTCCGAACTGTGCTATCTCTCATATCCCGACAACAAACTCTACGGGGGTCCACCATTTTCCACCAGCGAAGACACCTTGCCAATGAAGGGTCGGCCCTATCTCAGTCTGAACTGGATTCAAACCAACACTATAATCTACGCCCTCAACTAATCATAAATTTACTGGGCAAACATCTTTAGTGCAGTGTTTCCTAACCCAGTCCACGGGGTCCCCCAGACGCTCCACATTTTTGCTCCCTTCCAGCTCCCAGTAGGAGCAGAAACATATACTGTCTGGGGGTCCCTGAGGACTGGGTTGAGAAACTCTGATTTAGTGTACCTCCTCCAGACAGTAGCTATGTAATGCAGGCTATAAGCTAGTGAGCATACTTATGTTAGTTGTGAGAAGCAGGGCTAGCTGAATCTCCCAGTCTGAGTCTCAGATATGTTTTATCGACATCTCAAGCCAGCATAAACGGTCCTCGATTACAATAAACAGCTGCTCTGTTAATGCTGAAAGCATTACAAAGCAATATAATCACACAAAATTTTTTCTCATACAAAAACTAACCTCTCCCATCAAATAAGTATCAGTGAGATGTTTAATGATTAGAAGAGGTTTAATGTTAGTCAATAACCTTTTAATACCTATAATGTACTGAACACAATAAAATAGTAAATATCTCTCTTCTAAGATTTTCCAGATACATATAATCTGTGCTTTAAACATTTAAAGAGTTACATTATTGCTTTATAGCACTGATATCATCTGGGATTACTCAAACCCCTTTAAAAACACAATGAATGCAGCCATTAGGAAAATATCCCCTCTGTATTATAGAAGCTTTGCAGTCATAGAACCATTTCAAAACTGAAATTTACTAAGACGTGCAGACCTTGAATGTAATATGCATATAAATGATTTTAATCTAAAACCATGGATTACCACTATGAGAAAAATCAATTCAACAAAACCTTAGAAAGAAACATCAGCTTGAAAAGTGAGAGATTTCATTCAACGAAGCCTTCTCCTCCAATGCCTTCAAACCCAACACGACCCAACAACTTCACAAAGGGCCATCATTAAGTCGGACACAAAGGAAGCGTTTGGCTGACAAAGCAACTTAGCAGATGGTCCACTTCATAGTACGCAAGCGGCCTAACTTTAAAACTGTTTACCCACCTGACCATGTAGCGCCATGATTTGGCACCTATATAAGACGAACCTGGAAAATGATTTTCTAATCTGTTTAGTTATTTGGGGTAATTAGGTTGGGTACCAGTGTGGAGGTTACCCTTTGCGCTGAAAGTCTCAGCTAGTCATCCATTCCCAGGTCCGTGGTATAATTACTCTCACTGCGCTGTGGCCACAGGGCCCGCAAGCAGGCCTGCTTTTTAAACTGTAAATTATGAGGGATTAGCATTTATGAATTTTAAATCGGGACGGTGGTAGGAGATGCTAAAGCTGCTTAGTGATCGCATAGGCAGCAGACAGGGATGCGACCGCAGCACGTCTGCCTGCACGGACAGCACGCCCACTCAGTGCATCGACCGCAAGCGGGCGCAGAGGCAGCGCGCGTGTCGGGACGTCCCGCGCGCGGTAGAGTACTTGCACGGCTGCCTCCTGCGCTCAGCGGTGCCTCTGAGTCGGATGTCATGATGTGCAGAATATCTAATGGATGATTATGTTAATGTGCGAGCTGATCCATGCTAAATTATTCATAATGGAATCATGTGGCAGAAAGTCATCAATTAGACATAAATTAGCATTAAAAAGTTTTTTTTCCCCCGTGACTAGAAAGTACTTCAGAAATACAGCGCTGTTATTCAGAGTGATTCTCCTATATTTGGAGTAATATTCTTTATTCATGATTACTTAATTATTTCTTTTTATTAGACATGTAAGAGCATGATCTAATGTGTAAATAAACTAATAGATTCACATTATGCATTCATGTGACTGGAATATACTGGATATTCCTAGAACGTCCTAGAATATTACCTTGAGATAGAAAGAGTACAATCTACTCATCTTGATTCATCAATCTCATCGGCTGTCATCAACTGCTATGCACTATTATCGTGAGCTGATTAATCTGCATCAGACCATCTGTTAATCAGAAAATCAGGCCCTGAATCATCAGAAAGAGTCAAGATAAATTTAAAGTCGTGGATCTTGTTACGATAACATACACAGCAAACTTACTAGAAGCATGGCATGACATTCAGTCACAGTAATAGTCTTCAGTCATGAAAACGCTAATATTAATAGCAAGAATGGTATTTGTAGTATTGTCATGGGCATTTCTCACTAGTATGGGTTTCAATTTTGAATCCATGCAGCAGTAATTTTGTAAAGAGGATAACAACATGTGCATTAATAACATGTGGAATTATTTAATCATGTGATCAGTGGAAAAAGCAGGAAAAGTAGGGAAGTGAACTTTGCTTTCCTTAATTATAGATATGTCCAGTGCCTGCCTCACCACAGCAACAAACATTTGAGAAATTAAACAATGGTTTCTTCCTGCAGCCAGATGGGTAGATAGAACAGTATCATATTGATGGTCCTATAGCAACAATTTTCATATCTCCATCATTATGATAGATGCCAAGCTGCCATGTTTACAAAATGTATTTATAAAATGACGGGGCTTCAAAATGTGCCTGGACGGCCCATATGTTACCTGACAAACTCCAGGCAAACTTTCAGCTTAGTATCATTCCTGACAAACAAGCATAGCAGCTCTCATCAGAGCCAGTGGCTTGTATGTTTCAAATCAGGCACTGAGATATATATCTACATACTGATCTGCCAAAACATTAAAACCTCCAGCCTAATATTGTGTAGGTCCCCCTCACGCTGCCAAAACAGCTCTGACGTGTCGAGGCATGGACTCCACAAGACCTCTGAAGGTGTCCTGCGGTATCAGGCACCAAGAAGTTAGCAGCAGATCCTTTAAGTCCTGGAAGGTAGTGTCAGGATCAGCTCCTGTTATCTCAGTCTTTTGTGTCCCTTCCCTGTTTGGCCAGCAGGTGTCGCTGGCCATCCTGTCCCTCTTGTCAGTCTTTGTGTTTCCCCTGTTTCCTGTCAGCCACATGACTCAATGTGTTGAGCGTGCGGCTACTTGCAAATCCTTTTGTCCCGCGTTAGAATCCTACCTCCTCTTTTTTTGTATTTTGTTCCTGGTGTTTTCATGTGCATGAGTTTTTCTAGTTCCCGTGTCTGGTGATTTTTGTATTCGGTTTTGGTTTCTTGTTTTGAACCTTAGTTATGTTTTATTGGGTTTTGTTACTCCTGGTGTTAGATTCTGTTTTCTGTTTTCTAGGTTAGTTCTTAGTTTCCCTGTTTTAGTTCCTTTGAGTTAATTAGTTTCACCCGTGACCTGTTTTCCCAGTCTTTGTTAATTAGTCTCACCTGTCCTGTGTTAGTCTTGTTACCCAGTTTTAGTTTCAGTATTTAAGTCCCTGCTTCTGTTCTGTTCCAGAGTGGTTCATTGATTGTGATGGTTTTGAATGTTTGTGATAGTTGGATGCTAGTGTAGTTTTGAATATTCTGTTTGTAGCCTGCCTGTCTTGACCTTTTTGTAAATTTAATCTTTGTTTATCCCCTTTTGTTTTTGACCCCTCGTGGTCCTTTTGGTTTTGTTGTGTTTTTAGTGTTTTCTGTTAAATAAACTCCTGTCTAGTGAGCCGCAAGTGAGTCGTCCACATTTTCTGCCTGCAGAATGCCTCGTCCCTGCTCCAAACCTGCCCGGATCCATCCAACAGGTAGGGCCTCCACTGAACGAACTCCTTTGTCCAGCACATCCCACAGATGCTCTATCAGATTGAGATCTGGGGGATCTGGAGGCCAAGTCAACACCTTGAATTCTGTTTCATGTGCCACAAACTACTCCTGAACAATTTTGCAGTGTGGCAGGGTGCGTTATCCTGCTGAAAGCGGCCACTGCCATCAGGGAACACTGTTGTCAAGCAGAGGTGTACTTGTACTGCAACACCAAGTAGGTGGTTTGTGCAAAAGCAACATCCACATGTATTCCAGGACCCAATGTCTCCCAGAAGAACACCTGACCATCCACATGATGTAATAGAAAATACAGTATGAATCATAAGCCCAGGTGACCTTTATCCATTGCACCATGGTCCAGTTGTGATGCTTATGTGCCCATTGTAGGCAATGGACAGGGGTCAGTATGGACACTGACCAGTCTGTGGCTATGCAGCCCCATATGTAGCGATGCATTATGTGTTCTGACACGATTCTATCACAGCCAGCATTAACTTCAGCAATTTTTGCTACAGTAACTCTCTTGTGGGATCAGACCAGATGGACTTGAGTTCATTTCCCAGTGGCTTCAGTAAGCCTTGGGCGCCCATAGTGCCATCGCTGGTTCACCAGTTGGCCTTCCTTGGACCACTTCTAGTGGGTACTGACCACTGCAGACCAGGAACACCCCACGAGACCTGCTGTTTGGGAGATGCTCTAACTTAAATGTCTAGTCATCACAATTTGTTCCTTGTCAAAGTTGCTCAGATTCTTATGATTGCTCATCTTTCCTGCTTCCAACACGTCACCTTCATTACTAATTGTTCACTTGCCTTGACAGGTGCCATTTTAACGAGATAATCAATGTGATTCACTTCATCTGTCAGTGGTTTTAATGTTATGGCTGATTGGTGTTTATCAGCAAATCAATCCCTGAATCATCACTAACCGTCAACTTTTATTTAAAGTTGCGGTACTTATTTTGACAATATCCACAGCAAACTTACTACAAGATAGCATGACATAAATATATATGAGTGCCTAGTTTATTAGGCACAGCAGCTCACTAATGCAAGCAGGCTGCTCCTCCAAACAACCAATCATGTGGCTGCAGCTGAATATGTACAGCATACAGAGAGGAGGTTTACTGTGCAACTAAGCATTAGAAGGGATATAGTTCATGATCAAAGTGATTTTAAACATGCTGGGGTTGTTGGTGCCAGATATTTTGGTTCTGCAGTGACTGGAGTTTACTGCAAATTACGTGATAAACAAAAAATATCCAATCAGTGACAGTTCTATTGCCTGAAACATCTTGTTAATGGAAGGGGTCAGAGAAGAATGTCGAAACTCATTAAACTTAACATTGCAAAAATAGCAGCTCAGTGCAGAAGTGGTGTGCAGGCAGACTTCTCCAAATGCATAAATTGTCAACCCTTGATGTAGTTCTGGAGACAAAAGATGGTCCTGATACTATGAGGAGCACCTAATATTATGTATTTCAAGTTGCATCAACAATAGGAACCAGGAAACATTGCTTTATAATGAAAGAAGTGGTTGATGCATCTCTCCTTATATACAGCAAGCTCAATAGGATAAACTAGTAAACACCTGATAGGGCATTATGATCACTGACAACTCATTTCTTCTGAAAACCTTGTTTGGGAGAGAAGTGGCAATAAATGAGACAAAATTCCAATTCATTTATTTGCAAAACTCAAGACTGGAGACGTTCTGAATGCAATGTCGAAAAAGTTTGAAAATCATATCTAATGCTCCTTGAGTTTCTAACACCACCTAACATGGCAGCATTGAGAGTCAGTATTTCCAGGATAATAAATCAGGATGAATCAGTCTCAGCAGCGGTGTCTGATGTCGGCATCATAGTCATGAAAAGTGAGGTTTAACTACACTTCTGCAAGTAAAAGAAGAGAATTTGAAAGTTCTTGTGCAGAGGGTGAGCAAAATAAAAGAAACACCTCATGAAAAAAACAATTTAACTTTGAAGTAACTGAATCACAATTACAAATGCAGCCATAGAGATCATGGGCTGAACAGCGAATGGCAGTATCTGTCAGATAAGAGGTCACATGATCATGACTTTGATACGTGAGCCTTCAAAGCAACATGACAAAGTTTCAAGGATACGAAAGAGTCTGGGGATAAAATGCTGGTGGCATTGGTCACAAAAACTGCAAAATTATTTAATGTGTCATGTGAGCCCTACATTTACAGCATGGCTGCCATGTGGAAACTGCTGGTACAAGCTAAGTGCACAGAAACATGTAACCTGTTGTAAGGAGCCTGGACTTCTGACTAATGGAAAAAGGAGTGGCTCATCTTGTACTTTTTTTCCTATATCTGAAAGGACTTACATCTGGAGAAATCTAAAGGAATCCTTCAGCCCCCAATCTCTGTTGTCATGGGCAGCCATGTTGTGGGAGTGGCTGGTAATCGCTCTGCATGGTCATGTGATGTCCAAGGAAAATGGAGCCACATCACAGGACAGGAGCACCCTCACCTGCTTTGTTCCTTCGTGATGTTCACAAAATCCAAGATGATAATCCGCACAACAAATTCTGTAGCGGTGTTATCAAGACCAGGATGGCATCCCCAATCAGCAGACCTAAGCGCCCTTGAACCTTTATGGGAAGTTGTATAGCACAGAATCCTTCATTGTTCAAAGAACCAGAGGCTGTTCTTCTTCAAGGATGGTTCAGTATCCCACCACACACAGTACAGGATTTGTGTGCTTGCGTTCCAAGAAGAACTGAAGCAGTTCTGAAGGAAAGGGGTGACATAATGCCTGATTAGATCCACATTATTAATATATTGTTAGGGGTTTCCATTATTTTGTCAATTCCCAGTATATTTAATAGGATGTTATTTTGTTTTTGAGAGTGCAACTGGCTAAGAAGCTTACGCAATTAGTAGTTTACACCTGCCTTTATCCAGTTATGAAGGCTAAAATATTCTTTGTCTTGGCATTGACGTGAAGTATTATGTAATATAGCCTATATGAAGTGCATCACAGAAAGGAGCTATAATAAAAATTTGAGAAAACCCATCTTCGATTTAGCCTTAGGCCAGCTCGGAGATAAAAACTCGCAACACTCGCTCCATGCAAAAAAATGACTATCAGGAAGTTAACATCCTATCAAGCCTCTGGTGTGTAAATCGTCGCCCTCCTAAGGCCATTCTGCCATCCTGCCACACAGCCAAAACTGATTGATTTTCTTTCAAGCCAGATTGCATGGATCTCTATGAGCATTTCCTCCACTGTGGCGGGCGGGGGAGGGGAGCTTGTCCCCCCCCCTCGCGGGGTGTTGGGACCTTTCAGCCGAGCCAAGCCTCATCGCCATTGCTGTGTTCCTGTTCACCTCAAATTACTCTGAAAGCTTTTAAATTATTTATCAATGCTGTGGCTGATCATGGATCAATCAACGCCAATGCCTTTTGAAGAGAGGGAGAGCAGGTCCCCGCTGAGGCACTTCTGGACCCTTGGTACCCTTCAAACATCTTGATGCAAAAAAACATTGTGAGTGTGGGAGGGTGAAACTGTAATTTCAATTGGGGGGGGGGGGTTCATCGCTAATTTCATGAGTATTGCTGGTCTGTATAGTGTTTCAGCATGGGGGTGGAGTGGGCTACCTCACCCAGCGTTGCTTTCGTCGCTTGTCATTAATCAGCGTTTTTGCTGGACGGGTTTACCGTCATAAAGCCAGTGCAGGACGGGACAAGGGCTAATGATGATGATAATGTTTTATCTCACCTTTCGCTGGGCTCTCTGGACATCCTTTGCAGTTTCAGATATTAGCTTAAGTGTGAAGTTCTGCAACATTTCCTGCTGATTGTCGGATGTAACACCCAAACACTTCACAGTTCCTGCTAGATTTTTAGCATATCCTGAAAATCTTGTGAGAAGTCTTTTGTGTGAAACAATTAGCTCTTAAGACATAGCTCAGTATAATTTTACCCTGTAAAGCCAGATTACTTGTAGTCCATTGATGCCAATGCAGTAAGACATAAAAACACATGGCGATGAATGGGCAGAATGAAATCGCTTTGGCCACTGCCAATACCTGCCATTATTTATCCAAAAACATTGAATTAATATTCAAACTTTGGTATGAAGGACGAGCTACTATAGACGGAACAATGCAAAGAGATTTCCCTTCCATCTTTCCTGCTGGTGGTCATGGTGTTGGTGGAATTGAATTATGGGGTGTTCACGATTTGTCTGGAGGTATTGAGCACCTCAAAATAAATTCCTACCTATTCAAATTCAAATCAGACTAAGGTACTGAGGATAATCCTTTTTAAGACAGTATGAACTCGAATTGAAAGCCCAAATGCATTGAATTGAAATAAATAAATCGTTCGGCATAGTGCACAGACAGATAGGCCGTGGCAAGAATATGCCAGGCCTGTTTCTGAAGGCTCTCAAACACGGGCCCATGAAACGTGTCTGACTAATTTCATACAGGCATAAACAGGCCCATCCATATTCATTAGTAGTCAGAAGCAGTCGACCAGTCATCATGTCACACAGAGTCTTAGTCGAGCGCCCTCCCAGCAGCCAGGCGTTTAGCTCGGGTGAAAAAAATCTCCCTGATTTCGTTTTGAGTTCCTCACTCTATATAAATGTCTGTCCTTAAAAAAAGGCTTTAGTTACATGAAGACTTCAGTGTCATTAATCCTTTAGAAATGGCTTAGATCTGAGTGAGCGTCAGAGCTTAAGCCCAGTGGAAGGACGAGATCTGGTGAGAGGATGAACCGTGGGGGCCCCTTGCGAGGCAGGCCCCCCCGCTCCATGGCTCTGTAGTGTGGAATGATGGAACTGGCTGCAGGTGCAAGGTGGAGATGGCAAGCTGGGTCACTGTTGGGTACAGCTGCATGCTCTCATACTGCTGTAAGCTTCTCATAGATAGACGTAGATTACTTCATTATTGATTTGAATTCACGCTATTGGTCTTAACATACACACCCCTTGTGCAAATTAATTGAAACAATTTGTCACACAGACGTGCATGCAGTGGCCTGGGACCTGCTGGTTTGCACAGTCAACAGGGCAGAGAGCACGCTGAGTGGATGGACAGAGGAGGCACTGTGCTCACAGACTGGCAGACCTGCTCAGCTGGGGTTAGAGCTGAGTGGATG
>JAODLC010000007.1:23713020-23724925 GCA_026781145.1 Hippopotamyrus pictus | reverse complement strand
ATTGGTTGATTAGATAATTGCATTAATGAGAAATTGAACAGGTGTTCCTAATAATCCTTTAGGTGAGTGTATGTGCTTTGATAAAAACAAACAAGTGGCTGAGGATGAGGTTACGTTACCGCAAGTGCCAGGGGAGAAGTCAACAGCTTCAAAGTCAGGTGACAGCGAGGGAGGAAAATCATCACAGTCTCCTAGCTTGCTGGTCACCCTGGTCAAGTCACTCTCAGCCGGGTGTGTTTTGGAGGAGATGGTTGATAGAGTAACACTGGCCACTAATTCATCCCACTATGTCGCAGAGACCCTCTACTCAGCTCATATGCATCGACATGAGACGAGCTTGGAAATCACTGACTTACCTTCTGAAGTGGTAAATGTTTCACTGTCTCTACTAGTAATTCTTAGACTTTCATTGTGAGTGTAAAATAAGTCCTTGTTTTTTGGTTTCATTCTTTTTTTGTTTCATTGGAATTGATTGTTTTAGATCAGGGGTGCCCAACTCCAGCCCTGGAGGGCCAGAGCCCTACACATTTTTGGGTTTCCCCTCATTTAACACAACTGATTCAACTCCTTGTGCTAATTACCACACAGCTCTTGAGTGGAATCATTTATGGTGGAACAAGGAAAGAACTAAGCTACACAGGGCTCCAGCCCCCCAGGACTGGAGTTGGGCACCCCTGTTTTAGATTATTGTGATTTTATAGCAATTACTGTACTAGAGAATTCGACTCCCTTTAAGATCCTTTAAGCAAGTGTCTGCGAGTGGAGGTGTTCTGCTATAACAGACACTCCTTTGAACTGGATTCAATGTAAACTTTAGGAGAAAGGAAAGTTATAATTAATTTATAATAGTTATTATTAAATACCAGCAAGCTGATACATGGGAAGATATGTAATATAGCTTTATAACTTCTTTTAAAAATAACCTGTGAATAAAGAGTATTTATGCAGGTAAGCATCATAGACTCAAAAAACTAGAATGCAAAACTGCACCATAAAAAGATTTTAACTCATAAATACTTCACATACAGTAAGTAAGGTCAAAGTCTAAATGGTGTGAATGACCTTGTGCCAAGTGGGACATGGTCTAGGGTTGTGGGAATAAATCCTGACTGAAACATGGGCCACCGTTGTAGGACTAAAGACTGACTGGAACATGGTCTGGAGTAACAGGAGTAAGTACTGATGGAAGCATACTCTAGAGTAATAGGAGTAAGTCCTGACTGGAGCATGGTCTGGAGTAATAGAACTAAATACTGACTGGAACGCGGTCCAGTACAGAGTCCTGCATCGACATAACCAGATGCACAGAACACATTCACTGCCCTCTATTTTCATTAGCATTTTATTTCACGGGGAATTTGCTCACTGCACGATATAATTGATGTGTTGGCACCTTATAATGTGGAATTGCATTAGAAGTTAAAATGGCAATCTTTTACGCGGATGGTAGATGCATAAATTACCCTTTAAGCTGAGCATTATTTGATTGTGATTCCTTATTATTTACTGCAAACATCATGTGAAACACTCGACTGCACCTGGGCTCTAGGATCGTGTCTAATTGCATTAAGCACGAAGTTCCGCTTCCCCTAAACACCGTCCCGAATGCGGTGGCGAGACGTAGCACTCTGCAGATTGTAGCTTGAACATCGTCTCCTCCACCTCACTCCAAGGTGTCCCTCGTTAATATAACTGCAGATATCATGCGCTTCAGCGTCGCCACGCAGACAATGCAGTGAGGTTATTTCTCCAGGGTTATTTACCGATAAAACTGCAGGTTATTTTTTCAAGCTGTAGATTAGTTTGGATTTTAAGCAATTTTTAAAAATGATGTCACAGTCTTTATTGTTGGAATATTATATCACGGGATCTGAGTGCGTGAGTTTATATTAGTAATACAGTAATAACTGTTTATGTATACCTTTGATTTGTATTGTATACTTTTCCTTTTGATGATATTTTTATAAGCAGTAATTTATTACAATAGGCCTTAGTGATCTGTTTTTCTCTGCGACTTGTAACTAAGTAACTTCAGCTTATATAACCTGTATGTGGGCTATAAAGTACACACAGCAGAGCCGTTAGACGTGAAAGTCATGAGGTTTGGGTGACGTCAGGGTGGGGGGGGGGGCTGGGGTCAGACTTGGGGGGCTGTAATAAAATAATGACTTTCTGTAACAAGCGCCGAGCAATTAAATCAGCCTGCCATTCTCCTTCTCTGACTTTCTGGAGTCCGGTTCCTGCAAATTAGCGGGGGCCACCGGTCTCTCGGAATTCCGGGCTCGGCGCGCAGTGACAAAGGCGCAGCGCTGCGTTCTCCGGCCGCGGCCAAACCACACCTCTAATGATATTCATTTTCAAACAGGGGAGCAGCCTAATGGGCAATTAAGACGATCAATCCTGCCAAGCTGCACATGAAGAGCGGGCTCCAGGAGCCAGGCCTTACGCCCCCCCACCTCGCTCTCCCCTGGCCCCGGCTTTGTCATACGTGTGTGGGGTAGCGGAGCTGGAGAAAGGCGAAAGGCTCCAAAAGCACAATGTAATTGAACTTTCCACATTATTTCTCGCTAATATGTGCTGCCACTTGGTCTCATTAGTGGAATAATGTGCTCTCCAGTTCCGGAATGAACTCTTTGCCCGAGTAATTAAAGCTCCTAAAGTTTCCAGTCCTTTGTTTAAAGAATTCGTCCTTGTGCTCTCCACGCCCCATCAGCCGCCTAATTAGCAGGGCCTTTGTGTGATTAAAAACTCTCCCAGAGATTCTATTGGATATTTGCCTGTGTTAATGAGTGTTTGTGGACAGCTGGGGATGGACGCAAGCTCACTCCTCCCAGGACCTCTGTCAGGGCCCGCCGGTGGGGGCCGTCACTCCCACGACGGCGATGGGAATCGTCTGGAACCCAGGGCCCACGCCAGCAATAGAAATGACTTCAAATATAATCGAAGATGAATATTTATATTTGCTCAAGCAATAGTGCCGACTTCTTACACACACCTCTGTCAGCGTAGACACACACTTATACACACAGATGCGTACATATACATACGTGAATTCATTCGCTAGAATTTTCCAGTTCCTTCTCCACCTAAACTTTGGGTCACTGTGTCCGCAGAGAATTGCGCTTGGGAAGCCTGTATTTCTGTGAAAATTCCTCCCACTTACTGGAGGGAGAGCTGGAGGTGGGTTGGGAGGGGGGGTGTGAAAAGGGCTGGAGAGGCATTTAATGAAGCCCACTCGGAAACGGGCAAAGCAAGGTTCACCTCAAAGAGGGAGAGCAGAGCGCACTGTGAGGAGCGGAGCAGAGCACAGCCCAGCTCAACTAAACAAAGTTAGTGGAAAAAGTCGAAGATGATGGCCGCCTCTGTGAATTCAATGGCCGGAGACTTCCTGCTGGATCTCTCTGAGTAGCTCTTATAATGCCTGCTTTCTGGTTTATTTCACATTGTTTCCCAGGTGACATTACAAATCAGAATCATTATTTATTCATCTAACTCTCTCTGCTCCAGAGTGACAGCTAAGATCTACTGTTTCTATAAGGTTTCTGTACTTTGCAAACAGTAACTCACCCTCTCAATTCTGTAACTAGATCTTCCCGCTCAGTTCTTTGATCACTAAACTAGCCATAGTCACTGGTCTACTCTGTTCCTCCAAACCACAACACGACGGTGTCCGTTTCGGTATATCAGGCAGGTCTCTCACAGATTTCGTTCCACATGTGATCTCAGGTATTACCCATGTAAGTGAATCAGCCTCTGATGGTGAAGTCATCTGTGTTTTGGTTTGAGAGGAACCTGACGTGGTGGTCTCCTGACCCCCTGTCCAGATTAATCAAAAAGCTGAAACATGGGCATTGTAATAAACACGCTTAATAAGCTGCTTTGCCAATACTCATATTTCATGGAAGAACTTGGCAAAATATTTTATGGAGCAATTTGCACCTGAAAGACCACATATACAGTCAAAATAATGAAACGAATTAAAATGATCTCAAGTTTTATTCTTAGAATTGGTTGGTCTTTTTAAGTGCTCTTGGATGTGAAAAAGGTGTAATTTTCAGATGATTCACTCTTTTGTTTTCTTCTTTAACTTCCTCTGACTGCACTGTTACTTCTGTTAATACAAAACAGCCATAAGATCAGCGAATGATGCTGTTGAATATAAGTGCAGGTCTGTAAGGCACTCTGGGTGAAAAAATAAGACATAACATAGTTAAGCATTAGCTTCAGATCGGTTATAGCAGAGGTACGGAGTTCAGGTCCAAAGAGTAAAAGTCCAGACCAAGATTTTGTTTCAATGAACTTGAGTCACAGAGTACTCAACTTGTTGGTTTGGACAAAATGTTGGTCTGGACCAGGGGTGTCAGACTCCAGTCCTGGGGGACCACAGCCCCACACATTTTTGTGTTTCCCCTCATTTTACATGCCTGATTCAATGCCTTGTGCTAATTATCACACAGCTCTTACGCTGAATTTGAATTTGTGTTGGAACAGGGAAAGAGCTAAGCTACACAGGGCTCCGGCCCCCCAGGAATGGAGTTTGACACCCCTGGTCTGGACTTTTACTCTCTGGACCTGACCTCTGGACCAGAAGAAAAGCATCCCTTTCTTATTCACCTCTTTGGTTTTTAGCTAAGCTGCAGTAATGGAGCTGCAGCCCTGGTCTTTCTACTGCTTGCCCCTGCAACTCGACGTGTTTAATAAGCCGCAGCACTGATTGCTACTTCATTAGCTCTGATGGGGGCTGATCACTGGAAAGGCCACCAGCTTCCCCCAGGAGAGGAGCTGCCCAGCGCCATCAGGCCAGTGATGCACATCAGCCCAGGACGGTGCTGACACTCGCTCCCTGTATCTGCCACTTCATCTGCTTATTCATTCTAAGAACTGGACCACAGGGATGTAAATCGGATCAGCATGCGGAGAACTGCATCTGGATAATGGCGGACGACATCCTGGGCCTGTAGCTCCTCAGAGTCACCAGGCCAGTGCGAATTCTATGCAAAGCCACCAGGGATGTGAGTTTGAGCAAGGAGGCAGCAGCTTGCTGTGGATTATGCTACCTGAAAGGTTAGCATCAGGAGAGACGTGGCAGTGGTCCTTCAGGGGATGAGGCCTCTGTGATCCTAAACGAGGGTCCCGGCTGAATCTGCTCGGCATCCCGTCGCACAAATGCGTGCCTGGACTGAGGCGCAGGCGTGAGGCGCGACTGAGGGTGAGCTGGGTCAGGGGCAAAAAACTGTCTGACACCGGGACCCTTCCTATACAGCGGCTGGTGATGCACGTGGAGCGGTAGCACGACGTCACGGAGCAGTGCCCGGGAATCACGCCAGCTCCTTCTGAAGCCAGCCACCCATGCACGGGCACTGCCTACTGACAGGCCGCTGCTTTCATCTCTCCGCCGTTGAATGATGGAGGCTCTAATTTGCGGCTGATTTCCATAGAGCAGTGCTGCAGCCCCCGTCCAGGTTTTCGGGGAGGGCTTCTCGGAGCCCTTAATAAGGTGACAAGCATGGGATCACTACCGAACTGCTAAGAAACCGCTAATCCGGGCAGATTGGAGGCACCGGCTGATCATGTCTGCCATAAATGTCGTACTCTGATCTCTTTTGGTCCATAATAATAAAAAAGGGTGTGGAGTGGGTTATTTGGTTTAGATGTTCCTTTTATTCATGTTCTTTCCTTTGTGCTAAGCTAAAGCGGAAGACTCCTGCTACAGTCCCGCAATGATGCCTCTACACCTGCGATAAAGGCTGCTTTTGTGCCCCCCGACGCCGAGCGTATCCGTCCCCCCCGCCCCCCGACAGATTTCAGGAGCACGTGAATGCTACCCACATTGTATGCAGCGCACATTATTGTCCAAGGCTACAACATTACTAAGAAAGAACAGGCTGATTTCATGGGCACTGAAAGAGCTTCGACATTATAAGCTTTGTTCACATTACAGCTTGCCTTTGATATGCGCCGTGACAGGAGAGTCCCCTAACTGGGAAAGCACATCTAATCAAGGAGATGTAGGTTTTATTTCTTGGCTTATCCTCACCTGCTCTCCTGCTTCTATAGTCAATCGAATTGATAACAAGCTGATTTAAATATGTTGCCTTTGATTCTTTCTTTCTGTACCCGTGGCACTTTGGGATACAGGATTTCTGCATTGTGTATAAATTTCAAGATGCTCTACCACGTCAATATTAGCCTTTACTTCAAAAGACCTGTTAGCCTATTCCATGTCAGAAGAAAAGCATCCCTTTCTTATTCACCTCAAAATATTATTTATCACTTCTAAGGGGCTTTATTTTGACATGCTTTCAGAGCCGGGGGAAAGTGTGTCATTTCGGGACAATTGCCATGCAGAAAGTTGCAGAGAAAGGCTGTTAAACTGTTAAACTGAGGAAGGGAGACCTGCCAAAGAAAGACTCCCGTATTTTTTATGGAAAAGGTCACTTATCAGGGTCTGGAAAGTCACCAAGTTCTCTTCATCAGTTTGATAAGGATTCAAAGAAGAAAAATAGCAATAGGCCATTTCATTCTAATGCTCCCCAGAGCGTTCTATTAGGGTCTCATTTCCCATTGTAATATTGGAATGTCTGTATAATTATAAAAGTCTAATAGACTCTAATAGATTTTCATTTTGAACCTGAATAGTCTATACCACCTCTCCTCAATTTGAGAAGAAAAATGATTTTTAATGTCCACACATGGCTTCCTGTGACCTTATTCAATCTTGGGGCTGATCAGGAAATATATTGATTCAATTACAGGCTGACGACAAGAAAGTGCAGAGGGGAGGATGGAGAGAAAGGTCAGCGTATATTTGAAAATGTAAATCTTAACAATGTCTTTGGGCTTCGCATAGAAAAAAAAAAAAAGTCATTACCAAATGCCATGCAGTTCAGAGGCCTCGAGCCCCTGCTTGGCCGTTTGTATCAGTGCTGTGGGACGAGAGTAGATCTGTGAAGATCCATGATGAGCGGCAGGTGGAATAGCTGTTAACAACCTGGGCTTGTGATCAAAAGGTTTCTGGTTCCAGTCCCAGGGGGAACCAGCCTGGTACACCCTTTGTGCCAGATTGCAGGCCTTGTTATCTTCGGCAAAATACCCAGCTGTATAAATGGTTATCGTGTGAACCTGCAAGCAATGTTAGTCACGTAAAAATCTAGAAAACTTATCAGAATGATGTGTGCCTTATTCATCAGGCAAATGAGTTGCTATAAACAGATTGTCTACCATCCATTCAAAACCTAAATATTATATTTGATATATAAACCTAGAGTAGCTTCTCGTACCAAAATATTTCATATTACGCTTCTACAAACCAAAAGAGAGCTTCAGTGAATTTTTTGATATAGCTGATCATTTAGGAGAAAATACCATGCTCACAGCAATGGGTGCTACAGTAAGTCTTTGTAGAGTGATTACAATCTCATTAAAATTCAGCTGTTAATTTGCATACCACAGTATGATGCATTATAAATAATTAATTGTAAATAAATAAATAAATACCTCTGAAAAATGAGCGGTATAATGAAAGCATCTGCCAACTTATTAAGGTTTTGTTTTAATTGACTTTGGCAAATTATAAATTAATAGCCCGCTCAACTTCTATTTACAAACATTTAAGGCACTCAAAAAAGCTTTTTTCCGTTACAGATCTTGGTACAAACCTATAAGTTATGAGGAATTTCAGGGGCTGTATTACTGTGCTCATATTAGACACTGAACACAGGAAAAATATATACCTTTGCATAATTTGTTTTTAAGTTTTCTTTTGTACGTTTAGCTTATTATAAATTCTTTCGTATTATACCCAAATATATTTTAGCTACGTATTCTCTCATTTTTTTTTCCAGTGGCAGGGACTGGTAATTGCAGGCTGTTTTTTGAAAGTGCTTCATTAATGAGATGGGATTGGGAGTTTCTGAGCTAATGGATTATGTGGGGTGGCCTGGGGCAGGCCGGTTTGCTGGAGGTCACATTTCATTTGCTGCCCATGTCAAGCTCCCGCCAGCAGAGCCTCCACGGCAGCCAATCAATGTCTCCATGCTGTGGCCCTCGAACGAATCCATTAGAGTTATGCGGATGAGTCTTGCCCAGGGAGGGAGAGGGAGAGAGAGGGAGAGAGAGAGAGAGAGAGAGAGAGAGAGAGATGGAGTGGGAGAGAGAGGGAGAGGGAGAGATATAGAGGGAGAGAGAGGAGTCTCCGGATACCTCAGACAGAAATTAGCCATGAATTAGGAGGGAGGCCGGTTCACTGGAAGTCAGCCAAGGCAGAATGAATAGGTCTGAGGAGCCTCCTGTGTGTAAAATCCCATTTGTTGGCCATGTTTTATGAAAGCTCTCCTTTGCCACTGCCTAGCTAACGTGGAACCTCATGTCTCCGCAACGCGACTCCGGCCATTAAATAAAGGTCCCTGTAGGAGAGGAAGGTTACAGAATGGCTCGTCCGCAGGACAGAGGTGAAGAAACACTATGCTGTATATTCGTGCTCATCCTGCAGCAGCCACAGGCCCAAACTGTTATTCCATTTTTCAGTGTCGGGCACTTAACTGCTCTTGAAAAATTATATCTAATTTCCCAATTTTCCACTGTTAGTCAGACACAAGGGTTTGCTGTTATACACTTATGGGTTTCCTTATAAGTCTTTGATATTTAGGTTGCAGCTATTATGATGGTTAGGGAACTTCTTGATGTTTCAAACTAGAGGATTAAAACTGCACTTATGTTGTGCGGAAGTGACAGGACCTGAACTGGGTCTGCTTTGGATAAAAAGTCTACTGAGGTTTAAAATTCCACATACACTAGGCACACACAAACCCTAAAGTATAGTGCCCTTTCCAACCTTTGTGGATCTTGCCAGGATTTTTAAGGGTTACATTACGAATTCACCAGAATATTATCTCTCGTCAGTTGTCTGGTGTCTAATTCCTTTCCCTCCCTACCGCAGAGAAAAGAAAGTTGAGGCAGTCGACAGCAGTGAACCGTCTCTGTAGTCAGCATAGGTGGATTGCATGCTGCGGCATTTGCTAACCATATCAACCTGTGGTCGGGGTGGTCACAGGGCACACACCATCTCTAGGTGAACTTTACCACCCCAGCCATCCAAACCATCATGGAGACAGGTGACTAGGAATGGCGCCTAGGAAGGCCCATCCCATGGTATGAAGGCCCATCCCCATGTGTCCTGCAGTACCCATGCAGCAAGCTCCTGGAAGCTGCTTTGAGCGTGTCGGGCTGAGCCAGGAGCAAAGCGCCCCCCCCCCCAGGCTTGCAGGTCCGCAGATGGGTGCATGCGCGCACATGAGAAACACGAAAATGAGATCTAAAATGGTTTTTAAATGCCTGCCCTCTTCTCCCACCGCCAGAGTCACGGCTCATAGTCAGCAGGCAGAAAAACAAGATGAAATAAAACTCTAAGCCATCCTGGCAGCCAAGGACACCATTCCCTCTCCGTAATAGCCTGTATCGCCCGGACACTCCATGTGTAGCTTCTCCTCATTGCTCTGGGCTTTTATTCCTGACAATAAGCTCTTTATCACTCCTCAGCACAATTCATTTAAAACCACTGTCAAGAAGCAATCAAACCTTAAGTAAGAGGATTCAAAGTCAGCGTGTTATTGTTAAGCAAAGTAGCAGCGCTTCATTACCATAATGCACACAGGAAGACGCCAGCCTGGGCCTAGTAGCAGTAAGTAATTGGTTCCAAGAAAATAAACAGTTAATATTCTTGCGGCGTTTTCTGAAAAGGCAATCATTATGCTTCTGTTGCTTCTGCCTCTCCCCTACTTGCAGTCATTTTCAGAGTTTGTCTGTCTGTCTGTCTGTCTGTCTGTCTGTCTGTCTGTCTGTCTGTCTCTCTCTCTCTCTCTCTCTCTCTCTCTCTCTCTCTGTGACTCTATGGAAGAGATGACTTTGTGTTTGGCTTCCTAGTCTCCCTGCCCTGGACACCTATGATTTAGCAACTCTTGACATATCCATTACACAGTACAGATTGGCTACTCTCTTCTTCTGTGTCTCACTACCTATAGAAATGACACGAACCTTTTTCCTTTTTTCTTCTTAATGCCCTCAATTCACGGATGGTGCTTTTAGCAAGAAGTGGATTCTAATTTCAAGACTCTTCCTTTGCTATTAACTACAGACTTCAAGTGCTACAGGGTAGACATCAATCCCGACAAGGTCTCTTTATGTCAGCATTGAAAATACCATGCCATTTTGAATTTCACTCATGTTTATAAGCACTGGCTTCTATGTAAATCTTTATGATTGTTGTGTTTTGGCAGCAGTAACTTTATAACAACAACAACAATTATTATTATTATTTATTTTCATAATATTTTATCAATTTCTTTAGACTGAGGATAATATTTACTGTTAATAGTTACTTTCATAAATGTTGTATGTACTGTATTTATACAATATAATATATTGACCAGCAGTAAAACTAAACAAATATTCTTAAAGCTTCTGTTTTCCATTAGACTGATTTATCACTTGCTGGACTCATTTAGCCTTTCCGGGTATATTTGAGGCTTTCACTTGCTGTTGTTGACCATTTATACCGCTGAGTGTTTCACTGAGGCCATCCAGGTTTAAGTACCCTGTACCCCCCATGACTGGGCACTCTTCACATTATGAGTAAAGGCCTTTGCTACTGTGCCACCTGCAGCATGCATGTAAATGTAATGCGATCATGCATAAATACAGGCAATGTGGCTTGAGGTCTGTGAGGGGATTGTGGCATGCAAAGCATTATGGGTCTAATAGAGCAGCCTGATCAGTTTGCTGTCATGTGACAGGATGCGCTTAGGTTTTGTCTGATTTGTTCACTTTATACAAGAGCTGTTTCTCTCAAAAATGTGTATTGTGTTACCTGATATTTTTATAATGTAATTTCTCTGAGCATATTGAGCATGAAAATCTGATTGTCACAGATTTTTATTTCATGTAGGCAACTATGAAAATAATGTTTAGCAAATTTGATAGAGAAGCACAGCAATAGGAAGGGATGTATTTATAAGTCACTGGCTATCACACTGTAAAACATTAAGAAGATTAAAGCAAAGACTTAATATTCTTACTTCATCATTAATATTGAACATAGTTGCTTTGTTGGATAGAACACTTAGCTGTTATCTTGATCGTTTATGGGAGACGTACCTTTGGATTAAGTCCTCAATCATGAAGCAGACGGAGTGGGGGAGTCAGGTGATGATTATTTTATTTATTACACATCTTATTTGCAGTTTACAGAAGGATACCAATCAATATTAAATTTTGCTTAATTAAAATAAATTCAGTGCCCAGTATAACTGATTGTCATGCAGTAGGAACAGACATCAGGCTCACTAGGTCAGTGAAATGTTGATAATCTTCACTGTCTTCTGTCCAGTGATGTCTGACATCCAGTCCACGGTGTTCCCCTGTCTTCTGTCCAGTGATGGTGTTCCCCTGTCTTCTGTCCAGTGATGGCTGGCATCCTGTCCACGGTGTTCCCCTGTCTTCTGTCCAGTGATGTCTGACATCCAGTCCACGGTGTTCCCCTGTCTTCTGTCCAGTGATGGTGTTCCCCTGTCTTCTGTCCAGTGATGGCTAACATCCTGTCCACGGTGTTCCCCTGTCTTCTGTCCAGTGATGGTGTTCCCCTGTCCACGGTGTTCCCCTGTCTTCTCTCTAGTGATGCACTGGAGTCCTGTCCACGGTGTTCCCCTATCTTCTGTCCTGTGATGGACAGGTGCCACGTCCAGAGTGTTCCTGTGATGGACTGGCATCCTCTCTGGGGTGTTCTCCTGTCTACTGTCCTGTGATCAACAGGTGCCCTGTCCAGGGTGTTCCTTTGATGGACTGGCATCCTCTCTGGGGTGTTCTCCTGTCTACTGTCCTGTGATCAACAGGTGCCCTGTCCAGGGTGTTC
>JAODLC010000007.1:23676660-23698162 GCA_026781145.1 Hippopotamyrus pictus | reverse complement strand
CTGCTATAACTAACAAGTTTAATGTTATTGCGAAAACAAGGCTCTCGCAGACAGTTAGGAAGCAGCGACGGGCAGAAGGGAAAAGGGGTTGAATAGCAAGTTCCAACTGGCCGCCTTCTAATTTCCTCTGCCTTCACGCCTTATCCCAAATACACGCCCTTTCACCGACACCCTGTTCCTCTTTTGTGAGCTTCCTGTATCTCGGCGAAAAGCCTGGGAGCCTCAGCGGCAGGCTTTCCGATAAACCCTCCGACGCTGGCCCACATGTGAACCTCCAGCTTATCTGCCAATTAATTATATATTTAGCCCCTTCGCCTTCCATGTTTTCCACCCTCATCAGCTCCGTGCTTCCAAGGTAATTTACCACAGGTCACATTCCACTCACACAATTCAATTTGGGTTTTTTTTCTATCCTGAATTAAAGTTCTGGCATGGGTAAATGAACGCCATATGCTGAAATCCCATTTCTCTCTCTGACAGCACTTTAACCACGCAGGAGGTTGTCTAAACTGACTTAATGCAAATCCAGCACCCCCCTCCCCCCGAAGCTGGCCAACTGAGGGGCTAGATGAATCATTGCAAAATATTTTATTTTACACATTAACTCCGTTTCCACTATGTCGGTTATAAATTTCTGCCAACACTATTTTTAAATATTAATGCTACATTTTACCTAATAGACACATTTTTATCATTTTGAAATGTCAATTCACTAGTCACAGTTTAAATAAAATATGCTTAATGTGTGCCACCTCAAAATGGCAACAATGTAAATAAAGACGCCTTTCTAAACGACCACCCCAGTTCTTACAAAGTACCTACGTGGTGGCCCTGGAAATATACTCACTCCGGTGCTCTCTGACTCCCCCTAGTGATCTGCACAACCAGCCTCTCCCGCTATGCATGTCTATGTATGGCAGTTTTTTCCTGCGCAAACTTTTGAGATTGTTGCAGATATGATCAAGTTTCTTTGACGCTCTAGGAGAGCACCCTAATTGCCCTTGCTTATGGTGTCTCTGTGGATAACAGCGATGCCTCAGTGTTTTCGCATGGTGCCGTTTACAATGAAAGCCAGCTTATTTTATGGAGTCTCTCATATTCATGGTGTGCCGCTGGGGTTCTGGACACCTGCAAAATGCTTCTTGACCTTCTCTTTCTCCCTAAGAGCCGCACTGCTCCTTTCCTTCCGACGAGACACAGCCTGTCTTTGAAAGCATTATGGAGCCCATTACACAGTTTTAAAGCCATGGACTAAATCCCTCAAAAGGGGAAATGCAGTGTGTGATTTGCCTCAATTGGCTCAAGCACAGCACCTTAGCGGACACTGGCCGTGGCCAGTGCTACTGAGACACACAGAGCCCTGTGTCTGCGCGCATTCATTTCAAGGTGCAGAATTGGTGGATTTTAATAGACTCTCTGGTCATGCTTGACTCTCTTATTATTATATGGGCACTGGAGATTATTCTCTGTACAGTGGAAGACCTGTGCTATAACAGCAGAGTTCCGGAGTCTTCCTTTCAGCTTTCTGTGCCCTACCGAATTAGATTAGAGGAAGTTTCAAGCAAAACGTAACAAATCAGTCAAGAACCCATCTCCGAATTCACTCCAGTAGAAGATGAATTAATATTTTCCACATATATATTTGCTATTGTTTCATCAAGGGAAGTAATTAGGGAAATGAACACAACAGATGCCAAGTCTTGTGTAAGTAATGGTCTCTATCCTTTTTTTGTAAATACCAAAATTAAAACAACACACAAGTCTGATTGTAAGACTTCTGTTATGGATTTGTGCTTTGGTTCAATTAATATCAAAACAGCTGTTTTGAAAATGCAAATTAAATGAACGGAAACTCATAAAATAAAATCTCTATTAACAGCGCTCAGATCAAGAATATTTTATAATATAAAACCAAAGCCTGGGCAGCCATCTGGAAACTGCAAGATTGACCCCAACATTAAAGAAATTAAAGTGCTAAGTGTTTTTGCTAAATTTGGTCTGGAAAAATGACATTGAGATAAAATTTTATTCAGTGATTTTTTTGTCTCATCTAACTCACCAGCTTCTGTAGCAAGCTTTATATTTGTAATATGAATTTACTAAGTCTGAAATAATGGATACTTTAATTAAAGTTAACATTAAAATATGCAGTCTACTCATAAAATATAGCCTGTATCTTTTTAATTATCCTTTTTTCAGAGCACATAAATACTGTCAACCCAGACAACTAGGGAGAGGCCAGCAAAGGCAGAGCAATGCCGACTGTACCATGTGATGTACACTGGAATTTGTAACACTACGCGGTCTAGTTACCACTCGTCACATTTTAAAAGACAAGGCTCTCCCTTATAAGGTCACCATGGGAATTCAGTCTGCATTTGTAGCCCTGTAGATAACTATCTTGAACCAGAATCTCTTATGTGGATGAGGAAAGAAATTGCATGTATTCAATTTCATTCAAAAGTAGAAGTTGGGTAAGACTCTTGCACAGAAAAGAACTAAATTCTGAAGAACAAGACATGAACACATTTGGTTCTATACAGGAAAAGTAGAGCGAAACTGACTGCAATTTGTGCTCTATGAGACTTCACAGCTAGACCATGGACTTTATCTCCAGTGGTGTCCCTTTCCTTTGGCACTTGAGGTGGCGGGGGGATTTCTTCCTAAAACCTACGTTGCCTTTTTAGTCGTAGTGCTGGCGGACAGCCTGAGGCACTTGTTCCCAGTCCCGCAGGGCAAGAGGGGAGCCCTCCCTGGGCAAGGTGCCTGCTTGGCGGAGGGCCCCACGGCAGCGACTCGGCCCCCGTTCCTCTCCTGGGGGCCACCGCATCTGCTGTTCATTCGGCCGGAGGCTTTGCTGGCTCCGTAGATCTGCCAAGGCAGAGCACTGCTTATCTCAGATGCTCACAAAACATAATATGTTCACATTTCAAAGGTATGTGTGAGAGTGTGTTCCTATGCACTGTTGACAGGTAATTTTGGCACCACCTACTGGTAGAGATAAGGAGTGATTCTTACTCTTCAGTTAAAGTCCCATTTGTGATTGGTTTGATTTGAACACGAATAACAAGTTAAATGTATTTTGGTCATATAATCAGAAACATATGCTATATGATTGGGAAATAAAGATTTATCCATCCATTCATCAACTGCTTATCCAAGGAGCCCAGGAGACAGAGCAGATGGGAGGGAACCTCTGGATGCCAGTCTGTCAGAGGGCACCATGTTGGCAAACACACATTGACACAGAGGGCAGACACAGGCACGTACACACACACTCACACAGAGGGCAGACACAGGCACACACATACACATTTACACGGGGCAGACACAGTCATACATACACACGCAGTGCAGACACACATACACACACTGACACAAAGGGCAGATACAGGCCCACACGAACGCACTATGGGAAATTCAAATACACCTCTCTGCATGTCTTTGGACTGCAGGAGGAAACCTGTTTAATATGGGGAGAGCATGCACACTGCACTCATACAGTACCAGTCAAAGGCTGGACATGTCTACCCATAGAAAGGTACTACTCTCTACATTTTAGAATAATTATACAGGCATCAAAAAATTAAATAACATACATGGAATTATGCACTAAACAAAAAAGTATTAAAAGCACTTTAATTTGTTTGGGGGGGGTAGCTTTGTAGGTTGGGACATTGCCGGTTCAAATCCTGCAGTTGGCAGTGATCCCACCATTGGGCCCTTGAGCATGGCCCTTAACCCATTTGCTGCAGGGACTGGCTGACGTTACTTCCTCCTCTACACCATTTTCATGAGGCGGCTTCCTGGGATGCTTTTCCAACATATGCTGATTACTCATTGGCCGCTTTTCCTTCACTCTCTAGTTGAACTCCTCCAAAACCATTTCTACCGTGTTTAGGTCAGGTGGCCGATCATGTGATGCGACACTATAACTCTCCTTTGGAAGCGGCTTGGCATGCCCAAACTTTTGATTTATCAAAGACAATATCATAATGTCAGTTTTACATTTACAATGAACTGTGAATATTACGCTTTACAGGAATTGAGAAAGCTCCCAGTAATATGTAGGGCAGAGAGATGGCATGGTGGGAGTGGCTGTATGTGCCCAGCCGTGTCTGTGGTGCTGTGTCCCTGACTGTGTCTGTAGCTCTGTGTGTCCAGCTGTGTCTGTGGTGCTGTGTCCCTGACTGTGTCTGTAGCTGTGTGTGTCCAGCTGTGTCTGCAGCTGTGTGTGTGGCTGTATGTGTACTCAGCTGTGTGTGTCCGGCTGTGTCAGTGACTGTGTGTGTGTGGCTATGTGTGTGCCCAGCTGTGTTTGTGTGGCTATGTCTGTGTGACTGTATGCACGTGGCTGTGTGTGCAGCTGTGTCTGCTGTTGTGTGTCACCGACTGTCTGCAGCTGTGTGTGTGCCCAGCTGTGTTTGTGTGACTGAGTGTGCTCGGCTGTGGGTGCAGCTGCATGTGTGATGCTATGTGTGTGGCTGTGTCTGTCCAGCTGTGTGTGTACCCAGCTGTGCATGCGGCTGTGTGCCAGGCTCTTTGTGTGTGTGCCCGGCTGTGACTGTGGGGCTGTATGTGTGCCCAGCTGTGACTGTGAGTGCTCGGCTGTGTGTGTGCCCTGCTGTGTTTGTCTGGTTGTATGTGCAGCTGAGTGTGTGTCTGGCTGTGTTTGTGCAGCTCTGTGTGTGTGGCTGTGTGTGTGGCAGTATGTGTGCCAGGCTGTGGTGCAGTTATGTGTGTGCCTGCCTATATGTGTATGTGTGTGGCTGCCCATCTATGTTTTTGGGGCTGTGTGTGTGTGTGTGGCCGACTGTGTGCGTCCCCAGCTGTGTGTGTATCCGACATTGTGTACCCGGCTGTTTGTGTGCGGCTATGCGTGTGCCTGTTTATTTTATGCGTGTACCCGACAGTATGTACCTGGCAGTGTGTACCCAGCTGTTTATGCGTGGCTGTGTGTGCAGATTGTGTATGTCCCCTTGTGGCTAGACCATGGACACTCACAGAGCTGCAGGCCCTTCCCTCCGCTCCAGCCCTTTTGGTAGCACCATTGGCCGAGGAGATGATGGTCTTCATCCTCTGTCGCTGTTCATCAGCTATGGTGTGTGAATCTCCATCTGGCCCAAGCACCTACAGTACAGCGTACACCACACTCACACTGACACTTTGAAATGCTTACAGAGTCTCCATCTCACACGGATCATGCAGACTTTTGAAAAGATGTACGCTTCATATGACAGACATAACTAAATGCGAAGAGGAGAGATTGTGGCAAAGGCGTGAGCAGGAATGCTGATGCTCGCTTTGAGCAGCTTTGGGAATGCGATGCAGGGGACAGAGAGCAGTGAGAAGCATGCAGCCAGGGGCTCGATGGGCTACCTCTCTGGGGGGGGGCCTGGCCTGGCTGCCACTGAGCCCCCCGCTGCCCATGCGGCCGCCCCTTGCCTGCCGACGGGGCTCTCGGGCGGGGCTGCTGAGCGACAGCCCATGAAGGTCGTCCCACACCGCAGGCTCCTCGGCCTCATCACGAAACTGACGCATCATCTCCAGCACGTTGGTGGGCATCACTTCGGGGGTGGAGGTGTCACCCTGCCATGCACAGGAGCCCGCACTGTTAGGCCTGTGCCCTGCACTCTCACCCACACTCACTCAGATACTCACTCATTCACACACTCATTTATACACTTACTCATACACTCACAGTTGCTAATGCACCTCACACACTCACAGGATCTTGCCCCATTAGGGCTGTGCACTGCACACTCACTCACTCACCCACATGCACACTCTCTCAGGAGCCTGTGCCATTAGTCCTGATTTTTGCACTCACCCACACACTTACTCACTCACACACTCACTAATTCACTCACTCACACACTCTCATTCACTCACTAACACACACAGACACACAGGAGCCCCCCTAGGCCGGCGCACTGCACTCTCAGTCACACAATCACTCACTCACCCACACATACACACACACACACTCACAGGAGCCCACACCATTAGGGCTGTGTACTGCACTCTCACCTGTACTCGCTTGCTCACACACTCACTCACTCCCACAAACACATTTACTGTTACTCACTCTCACACACACACTGACCCACCCACAGGGAGAGAAAGGAGTACCATACATCCTGCAGTGATCCCTTACAGTGATCCAGGGGTTATTCAGCAGCTCACTGGCCGTAATGCGGTGAGCAGGATCCACTTTCAGCAAACAACACAGAACCTTCTTGGCTTATTAGAAGAAAAAGAACAAATAATCTCACTTAATGTGCATTTTGGGCATCTTTTGGATTCTTAGCATTTGATATATTAAGAAATGACAACTTGTATATATTAACAAATTGTCAAATAACTTGTAAAATATAGACTCAAATATACACACACACATTCACTTGATAAAATACTGAGTACAAACTCAGGGAAAGTATTCAAATAGATAGAAGGACACAAATTCAGAAACAGTTCTCTCCGGGTAGTTTGATAAATCAAGGTTTAAGTATTTCTTAAAAGTTTTTGTACCCAATGAGGTATGCTACTCCGTGGGAAAGAGTTCACTTGATCAAGTATGCAGGATGCCTTGGCAAATGTACAGTTTTTAAAAAGTTTCTATCGTTTTTTAAAGGTTCACGCAAGAAAAGGAGCAGAATGTTACCTCCATGACTGATACTGTCCCAGACGGGGCCAGTGAAGACAAGTTCTCCCTTGGTGATGATTTCAAACAGCTTGTCCTCAGAGCTGGACATGAAGGGAGGCTCCCCACAGAGCCTTGAGTGGAAGAACTTGATCTCAGAGGTGCACATCATATAATACATGCAGCACTCGTCAACCAACGTCAGAAGGAAGATTCTACAGCAGAGGTCAACCGGTTAAACCGGTCAATGGCGGTTCACAGGGCAAGTAGAACCCCAGAACCCTCCCGATCATCAACATCTACTGCAGGGGTACCTGCAGATATAGGGTACCACTGTGACTCAGTAGCTCCTCAGATTAATTAAAGTAGCTCTCTTTGTAAAAGAGGATGGAGGTTTGAGACCACTGTTCTACAGTTTGATGCATGATCTCGAAACAAACTAACTAAACCAAATTGACTGTTTGTGCATTGCGTGATCAACAACAGATTGCATATACGTCAGTGGTCCAGTAACATAACAGAGCTGAAACATTCCTATCTCCAACTGACACCGTAGCCGTCATAACATTGTAGCGCAATGCATTACTGATGTGTTTGTGGTGATGCTGGCGTAAACAAACCTACTAAACAACATTACTGGTTTATGTATTTACTATGCTGTATTTTCTATCATTAGAATGTACCCTTTCTATTTATTAAAAAAAGTTTACTGTAGACTATGCCATCTATGTTTAAGTACACTCTATGTTTAAGTACACTCTATATTTGCACGGCAACAAAATTGCCTAATGACACATTTCTCAGGACATATGCTTGTCGTTAACCAACATATGACTGTACAATATTAAAGTTACTTGAAGCCAGCCATCCAGCCATTTTCCAACCCGCTTATCCTACTGGGTCGCGGGGGGTCCGGAGCCTATCCCGGAAGCAATGGGCAAGTTACTTGAAGGAAAGCACTATTGCACTCTTTAGAAGGTGCTTACATATCCATTTGTAAAAACAGAGAAGTCTAATAAGTGACTGACTTTAGATATGAGCAGACACAGTAGCTAGTGCAGAATGAGAACTGAGAACCCCACTGGGGTGTGAGTGGAGCCTTCTTGTGGCAGGAATTCTACCTACAGCATGTACATGATGACCCCGATGCTCCACACATCACACTGCTGGCTGTAGTCGTGAGCGCTGATCACCTCTGGTGCTGAGAGACAAATGGGCACCACGCCTCATTACAGTCAGCTGTGAGGTAAACTCTCATTCTGCTAAGAATTAACTGTTAGTCCCCTCCTTAGACCCCATAACTACTTGCCTTTGTATACTGTCTGTACCCCTAATAACATTTAAATGAGAGCTCATGTACTTATCATGTTGTCAGCACCCTTTAGAAATATGCATTTACAGCCAATTAAAAAGGGCCTTAGCAAATGGAAAATGAAAGCAAGACAGCGTGCTATAAGGTCATGAGTAGAGGCAGGGGTGTGTGTGCGTCCTGTACCCATGTAGACAGGAGTCCCACAGGTGGCCTGAAGCATGTTCTCACTGCCCACCCCACCCTTCTGCACCGAGAGCCCAAAGTCTGTCACCTGTTGGGGGAAAGAGGAAACGTGCTGCATTAGCACTAGCGTGCAGTTTAGCATTACAGTCACCGACCGCATCCTATTCCTCTGTTTAGTCCCCTGGAACAGGCCCTAACTTACCGACCAATAGGAAATGCCAATGGAGACCATGTGATTCCAAACTGGCAAATGAGGTTTAGTACTACAACTAGAAGCAGCAGCATGAATTTGTTAACATTTCCACTGCTTCACACACATCAGTTCCTCAGGATAATCCATGAAACACTTAATCCCAGTTCTTTTTTTGTACCAGTATTATGCGTTTTGGCATTATTGAATATTTTTAATTTACATTTGACCCTTTTGAAAAGGCCCAATGTGCTCTTATCTGGGATGAGTAAACATCACACACAATCCATACATGTGGCTTCAGTAGAACATCCAGCGGCTGGAGCCAAGCAGAGCAGATAGGACTGGAGGAGAAATGAGCGTCTCTGGATAGATAAGGTGCCTTTATCAGGTGCCAGGATGGAGCTGTCTTTAAACACTGCCTATTTAATTCATGCCATACGGAGCCTCCTTACAGCACCAGCCTATTTTATCTGTCTGTTGTACAAAGGCGGCTCTGTAGGCACCCATTTGCCTTCATAGACAATCTTGATTCACCGTTCTTCCTGGCATTATATTGGTGCAAACCTTAGGTGATAATGGGGCCAAAAAGGGAGACAAATAGTTGAAAGGGCTCCTAAACAGCCCTGGCAGGGATTAAGTGTAATACTATCCCTTATAACAAGGGCTCATTCATCTCCAGTTGGCTGCTTCCTTACCTTGATATTGAACATCTCATTCCCATCACTACTGTGGTAACTCTTGACTAAAATGTTCTCCAGTTTTAGGTCCCGGTGGACGATATCTGAAACCAGCAAAATTATTCACAAAAAGGACAAAACACAAAAGTCACTAAAGTTACATTCTTAAAATGGTTTTACTACTTAGTACTATTAGCATAGTTGAGTTAACTCAAGGTTAAAGCATTCTGTATCCAAAAACAATTAATATATTCAAATGAGGGGTAAATTTATGAGCGGACTTCTTCACACCAAATGGGAAATTCTTCACCTTGTTTGGTATAACAGGTGATCCAGCCCCCCCCCGAATGCAGCAGTCGTCAGCTAGGGGCATGACTAATTTGCCATCAGTGGAATAGCGGGTAGCAGTTGACAATTTTTTTAAGCGCAATTGCCACATCTCCCGAGAGCCATTAACCTCAATGTGCCCTGACAGAAAAGAAATGTATTGTGACAAATCATTATTTGCTTCATTCTGAAAACAGTACGGCACAGCGCATAATGTTCACTCTTGCTGATGTGCTAGATAATGCTGCAACTGGAGTGTTTTGAGGGAGCTAAAAGGTTATAATCGATGCCGGCGCCAGCCTGACTTGATGGGATGGAAAATAAAGTGTCAGACCACATATTACTTCCTGGGAAGTTTTGTCCTCTGGAGTCTTCAAGTTGAGCACGCCTGGTTTTTGCGAGCAGGGAATAGGAGGACGTCTGTCCCCCATACACTGTGCTGCACTCCTCATTAAATGTGAGGACTGGTAAATGTCAGCAGAGAAGGAGCCTATTTTTGCAGAATTGGAATCAAATATTTTGTTTTCATATACACAGAAAAGGTGCCCAAAAAGTGCAAAAATATCAATCAAAGGTCAAGCAAGATTCTGGCTAAAATATATATAATTAAAATCTCAAAGGATTCATAAGCCTCACAATACACCTACGTAATGCGATGTGCCCATTTGTCTTGCATAAATGCAAACACTTTTGTGAAACAGCTTCCCTTGAGGACCATCCAATGGTTTCTGAACTGGTTTTTGGCCGGCCTCAGCTCTTAATTGCTTAACTGAAGTCATATTCAGGCTGTGGTTCAGGTGTAAAGCAGGCGCTAATTAAAATTTATTCTTAAGTCTGCAGATGTCCAACCCTTGAAGTCCAGGGTTTCACTCTGCTTTAAATTTTTCATTCAAAATATTTTCTGTCATAAAGGCAGAACATGAATGGCATATCAAGACTGACATATGCATGATATTATCAGACATAAAACTGTAGCACTTAATATTTGATCACTCACACAGGGCCAGCGGAAATGCATTACCATCGTTTCTTGTGTCCTGAAAGAACAGACACATGCTCTGGGGGACTCTTAGTAAACACACCTATTAATCAGTATTCATAACCTACTTGCTGCTAATGAGTCATTAGCCACATGTAATGAAGTCTTATTGCTGAGCAACATCCTAAATTGCCTCTAACTATAGATTTCACTGCTGTGGAAAAAAACATTGCAAATAAACCCATCAGACTCAATTACAAAGGTCTGTTTTTATGTCTGGCTGTTATACATCATTAGCTCATTATTAAAATTAGCTAAGTGGTATAATGACTAGGAGCTATAATGTGGTGTCAGTGCTCTTGATTTTCAAATGTCAGCAAACACAAAGAGCCGAGATCTGATGTCTATAAGCTACATCTGTTTACTAACAGAACATCAGCTATGCTTGCTGGAGACTGAAGTAGATGGTCTACAACAGGTTTACAAACAGGAAGAGAAAAAAAGTTTTTTTTTTTTGCTCACTCTCCTCATGTTAGGATGTAATCTGATGGCACAGTAACAGTTTGTCAGTGATTTCTCATTTCAGCGCCTTGACATCGATCTAGCACGTCTTACCCATTTTGTGCAGGTAGACGATGGCCTCCGCTAGGCTACTGATGACATGCCGGGTCTCCTCCTCGGTAAAGCGCTGCTTCTTCTGCAGAAGCTCCTTAAGCTCTCCTCCCTCGCAGAGCTCGGTCACCAGGTACGTCCTCTGTGACACAGCATGGGCATGGGACGTGTGTGTCAGCAGCTCAGGGGCCGCGGAGGAGCGCGCAGACTTTGCGACGGCCCGCGCTTGACTCTGACAACACTCCTGATGGCGGCTGCACAAGCCAGCAGCTGGAAACTTAACGCAATATTATTTACTGCCTGTTAATTATGTAGATGGAACACAATGTATCTTTACCCAAAAATGACAAAATCTGGAATACGTTTTGTGACATTATTGTTCTTTAAAAATTCCTAATTTCTCTATTTACAGGTTTTAGAGGGTTGTGGATGGAAGCATACAGTACTCTATGATGCAGTACATTTATTGTCTGAGCTGGTGTGGTTCTTAGGGTACTATGTAAACAATTATCCATCCATCCATCCATCCATCCATCATCTTCTGTAACCGCTTGTCCTATTCCGGGTCACAGGGGCTCTGGAGCCTATTGTAAATAATTAGACTAGCTATTTTATTTTAAAGTCAGGGTGTCCGTGATGGTAGCATGTTGAGGGCCCCCTGGAGAAACAGCCCGGCCAGTGGTATTCGCTTACCTTTGGTGTTTCTAACACTTCCTCCAGGTGTATGACATGCGTGTGGTCGACACGTTTCAGTATGCTGACCTCCCTCTCCAGCAGCATCACACCAGAGCTTCCAGCCTGCGCAGAGATGTGGTCTCCAGCGCTTATTCAGGGATCACCTCAAACCAAGTACGGTCCCCGAACCCATCCGGCACTGCTCACAGCTGGCTAAGGGAGCCGACTTGTGCGGCAGGCCTTTCAGGTTCTCCAGCGCCATGGGCTTACCTTCTCCCTGTTGACCTTCTTAATGGCCCACTTCTTCAGGGTCTGCATGTGGGTGGCTTCATAGACGACCCCGAAGCTGCCTTTTCCCAGCTTTCTCCCAAATGAGTACAACTGCTACAAACGTATGAGAGAGAACAGCATCTGCAACACTATTCACTTGTCCTGTTTACCCTAAGGGCCAGTTCATATGACATTACAAGCAGCTTAGTTAAGTTATTTTTCAGCCTTTTAGCCCATATTCGGAGGAGCCTAAATCCTAAGATGTGTCTTACATTACACGTGTTCTGGAGAAGGACGTTTCGTCCTCTCTGGAGCTGTAGAACATAGGACTGATAATCAGTTACCAGTGATTAGGTTGCAGGCGCAGTTCCTTCTGTCTCAGGATTAATTAACTTGATTATTATCATGCAAAGCTGGGTCCTGCCTGTTAAAATTCAGGTAAAGAGAGCAGCTCCTGCCCCCCTCCCCAAGTCAGGAAGTGGATCAGAAGATTAGAGTGGAGAGCAGAGGAATGGTGAGAGGGTGTTTGTGTGGGCAGGGTATTGAGTGAAAGGGAGAGCACTGATACTCACCTGTGTCATTAGGTAAGAGTGCGTGTGGGATGGGGTGGTGGCATTTGGGAGGAGTGAGAGAGCTGGGGTTTGTGTGAGTAGGAACGACGGAGTGGGCAGGTGGGGTGCGACCATCGGTACCTGGATGGCAGCTTCGTCCTCCACCCGTGTGTGGGGCACCTTCCTCTCAGAGCTGCTTGCTCGTACCCACTGGGACGGCATTCTCCGGCCGGCTTCCAGAACATTCACCCTTCGCATCTAATGACAAAAGGCTTTATGTTAATCATACGTGGAGGATGCAGCAAGAAATGGGCTCTCGTGACAGAAGGAAAGCCAGAGATTACGTATTAGATTGGATCTCAGAGAAAACATCTGAACTGAAAACATTCCTAATCATCTCATTGCTGGTTAATGAAATACTTTCAAAAGAAAACAGCGTTCAGTAAAAGCAGGGATACACAAAGGTCAAGAAGAGTCATATGTAAATAGTGTGCTGTTTACATGCTGCCGGCATCACCTGGAGCTTATCATTCACCGCAGTGGCTCTTGTCTGCTATTAAAATGTCTGCTATTTATCTCAGGCTTTACATCAGAGACCATACAGGAAAACTGACTTCAAAGTTAATATCCTTGATTTCATCCGAAGCACTTCCTTTTTTATTTCACAGCAGTTTGAAGCCTTCAGAGGGAAATCAATAGCTAAACACCTCAGTAAGTGGCCTGCCTGTGTCGCCGGGGCGATACGTCCGCTGGAGGTGCAGTGCCTCTCGCTCGCGGTGTGTACTGTAAGTGCCACTCAGACTCAAATTAAACCCATTGACAGCACAATGACAAAACAGTGTCTGCCCACTAATTTCTGAATTTAGGAAGGACTTTACAATGACTAAAAACCTGAAGTAAACTATTAAGGATAGACTTACCGTTGATAGAGATACAAGTAGAGATACTAAATATTGCTGTTTTATAATATCCATCCATCCATTTTCCAACCCGCTTATCCTACTGGGTCGCGGGGGGTCCTGTTTTATAATATGTTGCGCCATATTGCTTCAGTCTTTTATTTTTCTTTGAACAAGGTCCACAAAATTTGCTTTTTAATAATTTGACTTACAATTTTTTTTATAAATATTTTGATAATCATTGCTATAATTACAATAGTATAAATAACATTTAGCTATCTTTGCAAACAATTTATTATGTTAAAAATATGATTATGCAGAAAAAAAGCCAAATAGATTTAGAATGAATGCTGGAGCACATATTCGTTTAAAACTCATTCAAATAATTAAAAGTTTAAAATATAATATACAGTAGCTGTAAATGTTTAATTTCTCCTTAAAAAATGTATTTCTCTTTGAAGGATAAACACTTCATATGCATTTTCTTTACTTATAATTAATATGCACACACATTCAAATGTTATTTCCTGTAATACAACAAATTGAAGTAACTTAATATTTCATTTTTCCATTTCTGTGTTACATCCATCCATCCATCTTCCAACCTCTCAGCCTAGACAGGGCCATGGGGGACCTGAAGCCCCTCCCAGGCAGCAGGGGGCACAAGGTTTTCCGGCGTTCAGATAACACATTTAACCTACATTCTTGATCTGCTATTAGTTTCCGGACAGCCCAGTGTCTACAGGGTCCTAACTGCCATTAAGCAGAATTTACTCAGCTTGAGAAACACTTTCCGAAGCCAAATTAAATGTAAGGCAATTATCAAGCGATGAAGGAAAGAGGTAGAGTGGATCCACCACACGGACAGCAATTAATTATTAACAAGGAAACGGTGTCTTTAACCTCTTCACTCTGGTGGATTACTTGTCACAGACAGGGCTCTCATAACAGGCCTGTCTCTCCCATTATGCCTTGTCTATTTGCTAATCAAAACGATTGTGACAGCCCCTGGATATCCAAATCACCTCGATTCATAGCTCATTAGTGGAGACGGGAGCATGTGACGGGAGCAGCATGGAGCCGGCTTCCTCTGCAGGTGCGTCGGAGCAGGGCAAGGGGGTGTGGGGGGGGGGGCTTCTGTCAGGTTACACGGGCGGCTTGGTGAGAAGGGTACCCTTAAATGAGGTCACCACTGCTACACGCATAGACTTTTCAATTATATATCGAGCTGAACCGCTGAAGTTGGACAAAGTAATACAACCAGATATAATTAGGTTTTTATAGTAAATAACAGTTTCTGACCTTCAAAATGCATCAAAGTCTAGGATACCTCAATTCAGCATGTGTCTCTGGATGGAAGCAGGGGCATTATCATACTTGGCGTTACTATAGACACAGTGTTGTCCAGAGGTATACAATGTCAGGGCAGGGGATGAAAGCAGGGAGAGCTAAGCCTTTGTAAGCAGAAGACCTGACAGTTAGCTATTGATGAGTAAATTAGCATGATGAGTGATACATATGCAGAAGACAAAGACAACAGCACCCAGATTAAACCTACATCCATCTTCCATGTTAGCAGTGGAAATCATGCAAAGGGCACATTTCAAGGTGTGTTGAAAGGAAAGCAGCTGTAGGCCGGGGTGTACTGGTGTGTCATACTGTAGGTGTGTGCTTTTTTTGACATTGGGGATCCTAATTACTGCTCCCCCAGTGTAGTGAGGGGTGGTCTAAAGGAGAGCTTTGGTTACCTGCAGCAAAATTACAGTGAGGCAATGTGGGCGTATTGAGCTCGACTTGCCTCACAGAGTTCCATGTCGATAAGCGTTTCTTCCTGCCATCGAGTCCTGCAAAAGCAAAGGGGTTTTCACTCTAATAAGTACTTAACTGCCAATTGCATTAGCATTATAAATACAGTGAGGCATCTGTGAAAATGTTATATTTCAGACATCTGCTTCAACATCTAATGTAATACTTAGCAAGCAGTCCACAGTGACTCAGGGGTCAGGTTAAAACTGAAAAACGCCATTTACCAATTTGATCACCAGTTCAGTCATGACAGTAACAACAAGAGGCCGCAGGAAACAGGAGGTTAAACGGGTCCGCCAACGACGGTCCCTGCTAAGCCTTCAGGATTTCCCCATCTCGGCGAGCTCTGCGTAAAAAGTCATTATTGCCGAGAGGATGTCAGCGATCGATCCCCTGCAGTTTTATTCCTCTAACAAAACTGTCAGAGGCCCATTAGTGTTTATTTACCGATTGTTTGCACAGGGCCACGCATGCTGTTTCCCCTGACTGCAACACAGTTTCTGTGTTTCAACTCAAAACACAAATTAAATGTGACACGGGAATGAAGCCTGGGCTCACAAAGATAATTCCAGCTCTGGCTAGGAGCTGCTTCCCCTCGTGCCCCCAACTCTCTCCCGCTCTGTGGCTCTCTGGCTTTCTTCCGGCACATCTCTCACGGCACATCTCTCACGGCACATCTCTCACGGCACATCTCTCACGGCACATCTCTCACGGCACATCTCTCACTGCACATCTCTCACGGCACATCTCTCACGGCACATCTCTCACGGCACATCTCTCACACGTCTTCCCGGCAACAGGCAAACTGTAAACAATGTTTCTGCTATATGGTACATTTAACTTTATCACTTGATTCTTCCTCTTTTTTTAACCTCCACCCATAATGAAACTGTAAGACCCTTATTCACCATCAATCTATCACAACTGCATGTGTTCATGTGTTCATAAATTTACAGTTTTAAGTGCTAATTAAAATGAAGGAACAGTGTAATGGAGCGGGAACCACCAAGTAATTATTATTTTTTTTGTGTGAGGAGGATAACGGTGAAACACCTACCAGCAGCAACACTACGTGGGGATGGAAAATGACGGCTATTAGCACACACATGGGAGGGAGTACGTAACACTGATTATTCTCCAAGGAGGCAATGAAGACACAGACTCCTCTTTAAACTCTTACATAACAAGCATCACCTATATGGCCTTGCTGCATTTCACTGTAGCCAAGCTGTCTACACAATATCACACAAAGGATAGCTTTTCCTTCAAAAGGGTGTGTTTCACACAAATGTACCGCAGACATAAATTACATGGGGGCCATTAACGTAAAAACCTAAATTTAAAAAATGCATTAACTACACAGTTAAAATCCACAGAGCCTTCAACCAAAACATTGAACCTCTTTATCTGTGACTTAATTATATACTGAAAGCGGCTTTTGATGACAAATGATAAACTTCACAGCCTTAATAAACCGTGAAATTATATTACCTGATGAGGAAGATTTTACATGCAACGACTCTAAATAATGTTGCAAGCTTTGAATCTGTAAAAACTAGGAAAGAACAGAATTGCACAAGGTGTTCATTTGACTTAATGAGTGAATGACAGACAGTATTTTGTACACACCAGTCCTGGGATAAACTAGAAGAGTAATTTTAGAAATATGTTTCCTTTTTAAGATAAAATAACACCAGCAATCCAAGCACTAGCAGTGATGTTGAAGGCTGGCTACTAGATTATTTATAAAGTATTTCACTCTGTATAATTTTAGAATCATTCTTCCATCACTTTTGACTCATATGCTATGTACAATCATGAAAGACTGAGATGTGATCCCTTGCATTAAGCTGTTTGAAACCATCATTTTACCCATCAAACCAAACAACTTAGTAGCATCAGCTTTGAATAATAATCAAATCTCTGATGCTGTTTTTTATTTTTGGGGAGCCATCACTATAGGTCACTGCAAACAAGCCATCCACGAAACCCTCTCTGTCTTTTCAGGTCGTGGCTGATAACTGCCCACAAGCTGAAGGAACAGGCTCTGCTCAGGGGAAGCACAAAATCGAGTTGCGCCGCTTGCTTAGAGGACTCCACATGTTGCTAGGAGATAACGTTCAACAAATTGAAAAGCATTTCAGATTGGTTTAATCACGATCTTGGCTAATCCCCGCACAATGCACTTTCCAAAACCTCAGGAACTGCAAACAGACATCACGTAAAATAAATATTCCAATTTTAAGCCTCAAACTTTGTGATGACATCTAGGAGAGGAACATTTCAGATTAAAGACCCACTGGAATGGGTAAAGAAACCTCTACTGAATACAAACTAGCTGCAAAGCTTTAATTTTACTCTTATAGTTAATTCTCTGTTATATTAAATTAAACCAGTAAATGAAATTAGCATTATTATATTGGTTAGTATACACATTTATACAAAGCAACCTATGGTGTTATCCATTTGTACAGCTGGGCATTTTATGTACTGATTCAGTCTGGCCCTGGAATATGACGAAACAATCTTCAGACTACAACGAGCAGTTAATCACCATGCAAACTGCTGCTTATCCATAAAAGCACAGGAAATAGTTTTGTTCACCATTACAACAATGGGTAACAGCTTCCAAATTCAAATTAATTTATAAGACCAATAGGAAATTCTGATCAAAATAACTTTACATTTTTTTCTTTTCATCCAGTCATCAGTGCCAGATAAGTGTAGTGCTTTGAAGTCAGAAGATAGTGAACTTACAATTTGCATAAGAAACCAGCTTACTAGTAGATGCATTATTATAGAAGACCATCTCTGAAGCTTACAAAGCTATGGGGCCTCAGGATTGGAAATGGCACCTTTGCTCTTAAACCATCTGGCATTTCCAAAGGTCCATTCAAGGTCCATTAATTTTATATTTTGTACAGCAAACATGTAAAATTGGATTTTTTTTCTAACAATGTATTTTAAAATTGTTTCTGCCTTGCTTCAGCATGTATTTGACCCAATCTTTGCAGATCGAGTATCTGAAAAGCTGTATATTTTGAGAAATTGACATCGTACGAATCAATATGGAATGTCATCAAACCAGTGACAATTTCAGATCAATGAATGATTTCTGAGGTTCATACTGTAAATGAGCACAGGAGATGGCTCACTGAATCCTAATAATGAAAATGGGTAGCTGGCTTCTTTTCGTTTACCAGGCAACAAAAAATAGCATATAATGAATCAAATAAAAAATACTGATTATATCGTTGATGTATACAGAAAAATACTTATCAATTTATCCGTATGAATCTTATCTCTTGCATTGCTGAGGTAAAACCTAGGCTAGGAATCTCTCTCAGTAGATGAAGGGTCAGTACCTTTGAATCAAAAGGCGACTATTGCATTCCCGGTACAGTAACTGAAGAATCAGTGAATTCGCGGTTATTTCCTTAAATTTACTTTATATATGCATTTCGGGTGGTGAAAAGTGATCCACCTCATTGCTGCAAATCTCCCGCCTACTAACAATTACACCAAACTCTGCGTGTATTTTTGTTCTAATCCTTTACACATTTTTCAGGGAAGTCACCCTATATGCAGGTTACATTTTCATTTGTTTGGTTCATGTAACTGCTATAGGGCTTCTCGATATGCAATTTTATATTCCATTAAAGAACAATAATAAAATATGAATTACGTAACAATAACCAAGTCCAAAAAGAGCTTCAAGAATTTCAAAAATAAGAAAAAATATACATGTAAATTACATTTAATTTGTGTCTCGATTGCGTTTCTTTTAATAGATATGTCTAATAAAACTAACTATATATTACACCAAATCACAAAAGGACGTACGTGCATGAAAATTATAATTCGATGATGCTGGTTTAGTTCATTCAAAATCATAAGCAGTAATCCTTGGAAAAAAAAATCTTACTAACTGTGAATGAGCAACATAATGTATCAAAACTCCAGGGCTTTTAACAGACTGCTAGAAATATACCGCAGGTGCAGCGTAAACATAAAACTTTGTTTGACAACGAGGAAGCTGGCTAACCGGTAGACTGCCTGGGTAAATTATAGACAACGTTAAATACAATTAGGCTTGGATTTGTCGGCTATTTAGGGATGGCAAGCAATATATAACTAGGCACACATGTATTCGTTTAATAAATGTAATTGGATTTCATATTGATATCATGGCTCTGCGGAGTTGAATCAGTGCGCGGACGAAAACTGACGGACACGGCGGCTCGAGCGTGTGTTGCTATAGCAACATTTTAGGTCGTTTCCCACTCATTTGAGTTTCTTAAAAAACATACACAATTTTTTAGTTACAACAACAGACACATTTACCGTACACTTATTTTGCAGGGCCTATATTGAAGACTCGCTGCCAGATGCTGCCGCGATACTGCTGTCGCGTCTTTTTGAGTCTTCAAGAATGGCACGTAGTAGTCTTCTGAAAGTTTCAACACGCGAAAAACAGAAAGGTGGACTACGGCAAGCGGACTGAGACAATTTGTGCGTAATGGAAAATGTACATCAGAAGTGATTTGCCTCGATTTAGCCATATTGGGAAAAGTAATTCTGTTACGAAGATTTAATTTTCAAATATTTTGATTATACCCTAAAAATATTCGACTTCAAATGTAGACTAATAGTAAATATAACTTAATATAATTATTCAAAACACTCACATTTCGGTTCAAAATATGCATGGGTATGTATCATTTCTTCCTACCATTTTATTGTGGCGTAATTGTACTTCCTGGTTAATAAAATTTTAAAGTAATGTAAATGACATCTATTCATCTTTTGACCGCTTATTGGGGTCAGAGTCACAGTGGAGCCTGGAGCACATCATAGTCAATAAAGGGCACAAAGCTGGGCTGCACCCAGGAAGGGATGCCAGTCTATCACAGCGCACACACCTACTTGCACAGTCGTATACTATGGGGAATTAAGAGGTGCCTAATTAGCCGAACTCATTTCTTTGCACAGCGAGAGGAAATCGGACACGGAACCCCCCCACACACACACACAGACTCGAGCCCGAAATGCTGGAGGTATAAGCAAATAGTGCTGCCCACTCAGCCTCTGTCTGTTCCTTCGAAAATATTTTCGGATGTCTGTCCCCATCTAGTGTTCATTTGTATTAATAGATTCTTTTTATTTACATATTTAACATGTCGTGAGGTGATTAAATACAATCTTTATATAATTATGTTCCTCATATTCATGTTGTCCGCATTTAAGTTTTTAGTTTTAACTGAAATATATATGAAATAATTTAGTTTATAATTTAGGTTTTTAAGGTTATAATACAGCATAGAACATGCTTTCAGACATTACTATGACACTTCGATCAGTCTGTAACAGTAAATGAGGCCTACTTCAGAAATGTGTGAGAGAGAACAATTTTCAGTGTAGGCCTACGTTATGCTAGTTTGTCAGCAAATGACAGCATGTGGCTTGGATTTAACATTTCTGTAAGTCATCAGGATTCAACAGTGCTACCTACCCACTGTGCTGCCCATTATATTTTATTTTTCCATTAAGAGAGGCCTTTCTGCACTGTACTGAGCTGTTATTTTTGTACTTGCGACCTTCAATTTAGCTTTAATGATTCTGGCTATTTTCCTCTGACCTCTCTCATTACTGAGGTGTTTTCATACACAGAAGTGCCCAGACTGACAGTTTATCACACCATTCACTGTACACTAGATGCTGGAATTCCCAGAAAGAAGACTTTCTGCTGGAACCACCAATTACGTCCAACACGAACAATCACACCACACTCAGAATCACTTAGGTCACACATCATAGCCATTCTTATGCTTAGCCAAGGCATAACAGAACCTCTTGACCTAGTCTGTGTTCTGAATGTATTCAGATACAGCGATGTGGTTCACTGTTTGCATTAAAGAGTATGTGTACTTTATTTGCCTTACATAAAAGCACATATGTCAGGGTCAGCACCTGCCTGACCTGCCCTCTAACCTTTCCTTGCTTGGCCAGCAGCCATTGCTGGCCATTCTGCCTGTTCCCTGTTCGCTGTCTCTTGCTTTTCAACCCTAGTGTGTTTCCTGTATTCCTTAGATTGCTGTGTAGCTTAATGGGTTGACAATTTGGTTGCAAGACTGAGAACCCTCTGCTTACTGTATGGGTTCTAGGACAGTCTTGCATATTTTGTTTGTTTTCTGTTTTTTCTCTAGTGTTTGTTATTAGTTTATCATTGCTTCCCTGATTTGAGTTAGCATGCTTGTGCTCTGTTTTATTATTTTCTGTTTGTACTTGTTTAGTCTTGTGCCTTGTCTACACGTACACGGGTATTTTTTAAAACGTACCTTTTTCTATACGTCTTGGGCTTTTGGCCACACGTAA
>JAODLC010000007.1:23664859-23676560 GCA_026781145.1 Hippopotamyrus pictus | reverse complement strand
ACAGCGCATTTTAGCGGTTTCATGTGGCCGGAAATATTTTAGAAGACATGTTCGTGTGGACGGGGATTTTTTTTTTTTTTTTTTTTAAACGGAGGAGGAAAAACACCGTTTGAAAAAATACCCGTGTATGTGTAAACAAGGCATTGGTGTTTGTTAAAGTTCCCTTGTCCAGTACTCATTTATTGTAGTTCATTCCACCTGTTGCCCAGCTTGGTTTGATTGATTGTTCTTGATTATTCACACCTGCACTTTGTTAGTCCTCAGTATCAGTGTATTTAATTACCTGCCTTTAATGATTTCCCCAGTCATTGTGATTTGTTCTGCAAGTGTTACTCTGCCTGTCTCTGTATTACCTATGTGGGGTTTATTTATGCATCAGCTTGCAGTGTTTTCCCCTTATTTCTGACCCCTCGTGGTCTTTGTTGTTTGGTATTTGTTCCCATGGACTTTGGTTAGTTCTGTTCTTAATAAACTCCTCTGTCTTGGATCCGCTAGTGGATCGTCACTTCATTCTGCTTGCACAATGCCCGAGTTCATAACAACATATTCCTTAACTTTTGCATATCTTACTGTCCTATGAGACACACAAACACAAGTGAGGGTAACGCTTGTTGTCACCCTGCCAGTCATGGAATTCAAATCAGCAACCTTCCAATTACAGATGCAGAGCTCTAATCCACACACCAGAGGAAGACCAGGAAGTACTTATAATGACTTTCAGGGGGGCACATCTGGGATTTGAACCCTGTGCCTTTCATACCCAAAACGAGAATCATACTGCTAGATCAACGCGTCTAAATCTGGAGCTGCAAAGCAACAGTGACACCTACTGGCCATGATGCCGCCCAGCAGAATATAAGCAAGCATAGGCTAAAAATGAGAAATACATACATTACTCAAACAGCTATAAGCATTTATTAGTACATTATTGCTATGTCTTCCTTTGGTTAAAAGAGTACATTTCTTAACTAATTTCCTTTTTGGAAATTTGGATAAATATTCCTTTTTTAAATCAAATTGAATATGTTTATTGTTTAAAAAATAAATAAATAAAAAACTACCCCACTGCTTTTACTGGTCCCCCTGGGCGGGATGTTAGAACACAATAACAACAAATATGACAATATAATGAAGATTTATGATATATAATAAATGCATAAAATTGTGGAAATGTCATTGTACTGAAGCAAGAAAAAATGAGTAAACTAAAATAATTACTGTCAGGAAATACAAAAATGATCAAAAATGATTATGGTTATTTGAATAGGAGACATATATGCTTTGTAGTCTTATCTTTCTGGCCAGATATGTAAGAATGATGGAGTGTGCCATCCACAGATTAGCATTTTAATGCTAACATTTCTCATTAAAATATGGATGTCTCTGGAGAGCAGACTTCGGAAACAGTGCAGTGGCCGTGAAGACTCTCCTGTCTCAGACCGACTTCCGTCTTTTGCAAAAGACGTTGCTGATGAGCTGCGCCATGGACTTGGAGCCGCTGTGGCGCCGCCAGTTGGCCCGGCACTTCAGACGCTCCATGGCGTGCCGAATGAGCTCAGTGAAGAGGCTGAGGATCTCCTGCTGGTCCTCTGCCGCCGACACCTCCCGGAAGTGGCACTTGTTCTCCAGGGCCAGCAGACGGCCCTCCTCCTGGCACACTTGCCGGGCGTGACACAGGTCCTGCTTGTTCGCCACCAGGCAGACAGGCATCTCCCTGAGCCGAGCCCGAGTCCACCAATGAGCATCCAGGCCAGTCACAGATCACAGCATTGCTTCACTCATTTAGCTCACCATGCTCCAAACCCAGCACCATCAAACAGTATGTTTCTATTGCTATAATGTGTTTTAACTGTATAAGGAAAATACAGGTATTTGGGAAACATTTTACTTGAAGCTATTATTTATAATGCATTATAGATATCTTCATAATACATTATAATTATCAGTATAAGCATTAAGGATGCTTTGTACTACATTATTAAGGTATCTATAGTGAACTATAGACGAGAACTTCATAATGCAGTTATAATACATAATAATGACTAACATGGCTATAATGCGTTATGCCTTTTTAAAAATATTTATAGCCACATTTATAGTCCTTTATGAATGCATTATATGTTATGAATGTGTTCATAGATTTTTATCGACATGGAATTCATAGAAAGTGTTAATGTTATTTGTTTTGAATGACCAGAAATGATTTATAATGCGTTCTACAGATAAGAAACACTCATTTGTAGATACACATCTCTAGATAGCAGTGGTCATCTTGCAGTTATCTGAGTATGATGAATGGTGAAGACTTTTTGATACTAAATAGGAAAAAAAAAATCTATTTCATAACAATAGTTAAAGTGACATATAAAAGTATGAAAATCCCTGAAATTACAAATTATCTTTCAAGATGTTGGCTTTGATCAGCTTCCCCAGCAAAAAGTCAGTAAAATAAAAGCCAGGTGAAGAGGTGTGTTGTTTCCAAAGGATGCTCAACAATGCAGCTCCTTATGCGTAATCTTGCAGGGATCCTAAGTGGCACTGGGGCCAGGCTGCGATTCCAGTTCAGCTGTAATTAGCTCATATTCTATCATTTTGTGCTTCTACTTAGCATTACATCCGAATGACTTTCATGTAGTAAATGTCCTTGAAAAATCGAGTCCTGCTAATATTTTATCAAATTTTAATTAATATGCAAGAGAAAATTGGACAATAGCTGTTATGGGGCCAATTCAATTGTGCAGAATAATTATTTTAACGATATAATTAACTTAAGAAGGCCCAGAGGCGCAAAACCCACCAAGTATGTTTATTAAGGCAATATTCCATAGTAGGCATTTGGCTCTGTGATCACGTTAAGTCTCATGTTTTAATGGCTGCTGTTTTCCATGTCCTAATAAAGTCATGTTCAGCACTCTAATGGAGCTTTTTGTGTTATGCTGCTTGATTGGTATGTGCAGGCAGAAGTCCCATATGATTGGCTCCACTTTCAGTCCTGGGAATAACAGCCTTAGCCTATCAAAGCCCGATCACGCGGTTCCAGTCAGGGCGGGACTCACCCCTTGCAGTCGGCAATACGGGCCTCCCTGATCCGCCGCAGGACGCTTTTGGCGTCGAGGAAGGACGTGCGGTCAATGATGTCATACACCACAATGAAAGCGTCTGCCCATTCCAGAGGCTCCTCCAAGATGCACCTGCTGCCCACCCTCTGCCAGGGTTTAGGGTGGGGTGGGGGTACAGTTCTCATGCAGCTTAACATGGTAAAGCCATCACGCACTACACTGCATCCTCCCAACTCCCATCTCAGCTGTGACACCTTCCAGGATGACACAGAAAACAGGCGACAGTTCACTGCATAACCACGTACAGTGTAAGACTACATACATCCACGAACGCCCTGCTTCGTTACATTCATACAGACCCCTACCTATTTCTGCGCAACCTTATCTGTGCTGTACACATCGTCTCATACTTGTGGTTTTGCACTATTTGTTTGTATCTGTGCACTCAGAATGCAGGCAGATTCCCCCTTGGGATCAATTGAGTAAGCCTGTCTATCTATCGATCTGTCTATCTCTGGGAGGGCACATCGCACATTCTTCAACCCTTCATTCGCCCCTAATTACCAGCTGACCTTCAGAAGCACTACAGTATATGCATCACCGCATGTTCGGCTTTGCCAGTCATGTGTCTGGGAGTGTATTTGTCAGTTTAATGCTGCCGTTTTCCCCCCCTTGTAGCTTAATAGTTATAACAGCTGCGGTTAGTGTACAGTCCTGTACTGCAGCTTCCAGGCTTCATAATAAAGGGAAAACCATTGCATAAAACCGCCTCATATGTCTCAGATGTAGCTGCATGAATCAGTGATCAGCTTATATTGTCTTACCAAATTTTTAAAGGTAAAGTCCCTGATATGTACAGCTGCAGGGCACGACTTCATAAAGTAAAAAAAAAAAAAAAAAACTACAACTACAAAAATGTGCTATACTGAATCTAAATGGAGCACAAACATGCATTCATGTGAAAGAGTGGAATTTCCTTTGTAGTGTGCAGCAAAGCAGACTGGACCGCAATAATGGAAGCCAATTTAAAACCCAGTATGGTTCAGCATTACATGCTACCAGAGGAGTGTATGATGACATACAGTAAGTATATACCTGAGAACACGGATCAAAGACTTCCAGGTTTAATTGCCTGCCATCTACTGAGAACCTTTTATGGTATAAGAAATCTGTAAAGCAGAAAAAGAAACTTTTTAATATAAAAGAATCAACTCTATGTGGCTATTGCAAGTTGGCCATAGACATTTTAATACAAAGAACATAGGCAGGTTATGTAATTTCTTGTCTAAGTATGAATATGTCCTAAATAAACACTAGTTGAGTTCCATTGCATAAAATGGGTAATAGAGTGTGACGTGCATAAGGGTTCAGTACAGAGCAACATCTCCTGGCTCATGCTGCTGGCAAGCAAAATAATGCATTTAATAGAAACAGCCTTCATGAGAGGGGTTTGGAATCATATACCCCATGGAAGCACATAAAATAAATAATGGGGAAAGGGTAACATGACCCTAATTTCACTGAGCAATTATCAGGCCGTTCCAGTGGAAATTTCTTTCTTGTTGCAAGAGGCGTGTTGGGCTTGCGTCACATGACCTCTGCAGCGGACTGTTCTGGAGTGCCTGTGTCTTTATGCTCCTTTTAGAGCCGGTCTCATCTATGTGATGGACTTAAAAAATAACCGCGGAGAGCGCAGTCTAATGCGCTCGACCGGTGTGAATGCGCAGACACTTTGAGGCCGCATGGCGGGGCGACACAGCGAGGTGAGCACTCACTGCTGCTGGAGGCATACTCTCCGATGAAGCGCTTTGTCAGGAACCTCACCAAAAGAGCTGCGGAAGGCAAACAACACGTTCAGCACCAGGCCACACCATTCCGGGGTTAATCTTCTGGGGGTCAGCCTGACCACTGAGTATTACTAAAGTCTCACATGTGGCGAGAGTGAAACAAGAAAGTTTATGTAGATTGGGCAAAATTTGGTTTGTATCTAAGAAACAGAATGAAACCCCCCCCCCCCCCGCCACCCTATAAACGCACCACAAGGGCATTTTTGCTAGATGCGCTCTTACTCGTGAGCTCAGAGAGTGATTCTGCGGTTTTATTTACTCCTGCTAGCATCCCATCTGCATTTAGCCTCAGGCACTGCTGTTCCTGTTGCCCATTTCCTAATTTGCTCTCCTTAAGGACCCCAGGTAATTAATTCCTGATATTTAACGGCACCGAGCTCACTCCAGGAGCCCGCATCAGCCTTGTTCCCCACCACTGTACAGAAAAAAATTTAGTGGAAAATAAGCTGTTTTATAAAATTAGGGCATTTATTATACCAAGTAGATTTATTTTAACTGCCCATATTTGGCCTGTATTTGCCACACTGTCAAAAAAGAGTGCCAATTTGTACTTTTGCTTGTCACTGGGGCTGTACCCTCGAGGGTCTTCCAGTTGTACCCTTAGCTTAGGTAAATGAACCTTTACTTACTTACTTGATTTAAGGTACAGAAATGGACTCTAAGGTACAAACAACATCAATGTTCCCACAATGGTACGCAAATGTTCCCGATAGTCCACTTCTGTACCTTAAAAGATACAATTACCAACAGCTAAGAGTACTATTGGCAGACCCTTGAGGATACAGCCCCAGTGACAAGTAAAGGTACAAACTGGTACTCTTTTTCCTCACAGTGCGCACATAATTTCGTACTGCACCATTTCAGAAGAATTCTGTAGTTTTACATTTTTTTGTACATTTTCATTCAGTGCCCTCAGTGTATTTTCAGTCTGGTTGTCGCAATGCTGTGTAGAGACACACACTCACAGCAGAGAGGTATCAGTCACTTACCGGACTTGCCCGCTCCCTCCCTGCCCAGCAGGGCCAGCTTAATCTCATTCATGTCAGCACCTCTACCAGAGCCCCCAGCCTCCCAGGCTTGTGCACGCCGCTGTCTGCTCTCCACCTGGGAAGCACCAGGGACCGTGTTGCTTGTAGGAGTCGCTCTGCTACCAGAGAGCTCCCGGGAAACATACAAATGCACAAGCACATTCCACACACACACTGCTCCCCTCCCGCCTGAGAGACGCTCCAAGTCAGAATTCTTAAAGCTGAGGTTTCCTCTGCAAAAGTTATTTCAGCGTTCCACAGTTTACAGACTTTTGTAAACTTGTACATTTTCTGTAAGTTTCATTTTTCAGATAAAAAGTTGGACTTGAAAGAGTACAACATTGGAAAAAGTCACGTTTGACTGTTTTGCTGTGCTTCATATGTTTATCTCATCACAGTGATACTTGTGACTTTTTTTGCCTCCACTTAAAACAAAGGAAATCCTTTTTTATCACAATGGAAAGTTGTGTTATAGAATAAGTTTAAGAGACTATTGTATTTCCCATCCAGTGAGCAGTATGATAGTATAGACATTATATACATACAGTACTGTACTGTGCAAAAGTCCAAAGAAATTTTTAAAGTTGCTTATCTGGGTAGTAAGTGTACTTTGGCTTAGAACAAAAAACACAATTTAACATTAGAACATGTGCAAATTAAGAGTAACAATAAAAACTAGTAATAATTTCTTCTGTTTTCTAAAAAGTTACTGATATCTGGTTGGATGTCTAGATGAACACCGCTTCAGTTCCCAAACGTCTCCTCAGGGCCACCTCAGCCGCTCCATGATTTTGTTAAATTTCACCAGCAGCTCAATTAAATAATTAAATGAATTGGTTTAAAAAGTCAGTGGATACGAGGATAATCTAAACATCATTTTCTTTGCCTGCCTAAGACTTTTGGACAGTACTGTATGTGTGTGCATTTCATATGTTTACTCTTAATTGCAAGCAGAGTTATTCTCATACTTCCTAGGTGACCTCATCTTGTTATGGCTATTATGGCAGCTGTTAATCTTACAGTCACAGTCATATCTCAGTGGTCTGCAAAACATTACAGACATAAAAATGAATTCTTGACTGTATCCCACACCAGCTGCATTGTGGGAAGGAAAGAAATACAACTACCAGGACAGAATACAAATTCCAGGACAGAATACAAATACCAAGACAGAATGACAGAAATACAATTACCTTACAAAGCAAGACGGAGATTGAAAGACTGAAAGAACAATCAGTTTTTACACTTTTACCTTTTTTACAAAATGTATTCAGTCATCAAATTCTCAAATGAGTTTTACTTAGTTGCTAATTTTTAATACTGTACTGGTTCTGGTCTTGTTTTTATTATTTACTAACTTGTAACTTGGAAACAACTCACTACTCAAAGACCTCGTAAGCTTTCTCACACCTCATGCTTCCTTCCAGAGTTTTAATTAAACAAAGTTAAATATATAAACTGTGCTTGGTAAACCAAAGAAACAGGAAGACCATAAGCAAGATGTGCATGTATGATTCTGTATTTGAGAAAGGGAAATTCACAACCCCCCTAGAGAGCATTTTGTGGTATCATCAGACCTTGCAGCTTTACCAGGGTGGAAATGGCATCGCATTGCTTGCAATAAAGTCACTCTTTCAGGGACAATAAGGTGAGACAGCATTAATTCTCACAGGTGTGAACCTGTAACCAAAAAGTGTTTGGTCAAATTTCAAAAGGATATTAGCAGGCCTGGTTATTGTCCTATTTATCAAAAAATATCCCCTGTCCTGAATAAATTGTGACCTGAAATCCGTGTAAATTACTTTGTGTAGTGCAGTCTGCTAAGAAACTATATCCTTTGTTTTTGCGGTATTACATGTTCACTTGATAATCAAAGAACATGAATATTTTAAGAAGTTTTTGTAGAGCAGTGGCACAGAACCCTGATCATAGGTCAGATAGATGAGATTCCAACAGAGAATATGGAATACTTTTGGGAATGATCTGAGTACCGAGTAAGGTGTGTTAATATCTAAATAATTACTTCAATAACGCAATTAGTATCTGAAAGTGACACTCTGTGGTCGTTGAAGACTAGGGTTGGGCAACCCAGTTAAAGAAGAACACAGATGTAAAAATAACAATGTATTGACCTGCTATATTGCTATTTTTATGAACTTATGCAAGAGGTCCAATAAAGGCACCACAATTCCCCGATGAGATCCTTGCCTATAACTGTCACACAACATTAAAAAAAACCCTTTAAAAACTTGAATTCTGAAAGGTTCCTCCCATATTTAGAGTTCATCTGGCCCTCACTTTCTCTGCATTAGGTCTGTTGGGAATAGGATGTGCTGTTTTCGCACCTTAAAACAAAACCACCTTCACGGCCTATTTACCCGTCTCCTTCCCTCGCTGGCTCTGGAGCCTCTGTAACCCTCCGTACGGGAGCCGTCATTGTTTAGGTAAGGACGGCGGCCGAATTAAACACAATCAGCACGTACAGTCAGCATGGCATCAAGAATCTTTATTGCCAACTTAATTGGGAGAAATGGTTATCAAAATAGTATTTTAGGGTCAGCGAAACAAAAAAAACGGTTCTCAGAAACAGTTTAAATGATGATAGGTGCTCTCAGAGTAGGAATAGGGGCAGACGGCCAACTATGACTCAATAGTAAATAGGTTTAGATGTAACAGGCAGTGATTACTTTGTGTCTGAAACTTGGATGGCTCTGGAGAGACTCTTATAACAGCATCCACAAACAGGCAATAAGCGTCTTAATTCTGCAGGTACTGGGGGGTTACTCCCAGGCTGGGGGACGATCTGATTTGAGTGTCACTCTGTTATTACCTGGTGATGAGGTACATAAACTGGGATACACAGGAGAATTGCCTGGATTTGCGGTGCCTCTCAATGAAAAATGTTTTTTTTTCTTCCCAAAAGCAATTGCTGCATTGAGACTGCAGTATTCAGAAATGTGACTGAATGATAAAAGCTGTCACCAATTCACCAATGCTGTCCTACAATGGCAAACCCAGAAACTGCATATTTTATCAAAAACTGAGTTATGACTGAAATTGGGTCTCTTAGACATTGTTTCATCTCATGACAAAATATCTTAGTTCAACTACTGTATGCTCAGAAAACTGATTATGAAAATCACAGTAATTACAAAATCCACACTAAAACCAAGGTATACAGTAGCATGTTTTTTTCTCAGTTTCAGTGCCTCTGTAATTACTGTGTTTTACCTTTGCAAGGCCGAATGACCTTAGGCCTTTACTGCACAGCTAAATTACAGCAAGGGTATTATGCCACTTTATCTAATGCTAACTTGATCTAGTAGATTAATGTAGTAGAAAGCCTTTCCATGCAGTAAGCAGGAGCACGTCTTGTTGGAAGAGCACATGTGCAGGCTTGGATGTGGTAGAAACTGGGACGCATCCAACGAAGATGTTTTGAAAAAGAAAGTATCTTCCAGCATTGCAAGAAAAACGTCGGGAAAAGGCTGCACTTGTGCCCTTCCATCAAGACGTGCTCCTGCTCTTTGGGCGGTGCTTCTTCAGAGGTTCCTTCTTGACATCAACTCCAAAGTGGTTTCTCGTGCTCCCTACTCACCTGACCATACACCTAGCAATTTTTGGCTTTTTCCAGCACTGAAGGACACTTCCTGTGATCGCACCTTTTCCAGTCGTGCCACTCTTGCATCAGCGACTTTCCAGTGGACACAACAGACCCCTAGAGAAGTCATGCAATCATGGTGTAAACATTGTGAAAAATGTGTACGTCTAGAAGGTGACTATGTTGAGAATTGACAGCAGTTTCAGCTTTCTGGGGTATTTTCTTTCTCGGAAAAAAAGATTAGGATACCTCAGGACTTGAATGTACCTTGTATTCCTCAGATTTCAAGCTTCAACAATGAGTTTGTTTTTTAGCCACCATGCTTCAAGATGTGGTGCCTGTTATCATCATAAGCATCCTTTAAGGGATCCTTGCCTCATTTACAGCTGGAGCTACAATGAGGCAAAGCAAGGAGTTGAGGTTCTCCTCTAGCTTCTCTTAGCAGGAGAACCGCCAGTGAAGTCAGGTCACATTTTAATATATAATGAGGCTCTTGAGCTGATTAATTAGGTCAGACAGAAACATCCATCCTTGTGTTTTTCATTTCTACTCAAATAATCCAGGGCTAATCTTTAATGCGCAGACAGGACCTGCCCCCCCCCCCCCCACCACCACACACTGCTGTCAGCTATCATAGCTCCGGCCCGCTGGTCTCCTCTCCTCTCCTCTCCTCTCCACATCTTTCAGACCCCAGGCACTGCTTATTTTCAGCCAACGCAAACGTGATCAGGAGCCAGCTTATATGAAAAAGCCCTGACCATTCTAGTGCCTCTTGTTGTTATGAAAGAACTATAATGGACCTACATTTAGAGCAGCCTTTGGAGTAAATGATCTAAAGGAACGGGAAGTACTTAATGGTGCTGGAAGTCATTCTGCCCACGGAACAAAGGTTGACACAAATGAGGGTATAGGTCCGATAATGTGCCACAGTATTACAGAAGATTGTTGATCAGCTTCCAGCTATTAAAGTCAACTTGGCAGTTTTTCTCGGTAGGATCTTTCTGGTAGGTTCAAAAAGAAAAACGGAAGCAAACTGAAACAAAAATGTATATTTCCACTGTGTTTCATTTTGCTAATATATGTTCGGTAAAGGTCTTGTGATGGCAAACTTACTGGATTTTAGAATGATCTATGTTATCTTTACCATATCCCTTAAAGGCATATGTTTGCAGCAAATGCAAACTTTTCCAAAATTTTGCAGGAGTCTTTAAACATCTAAATATTTGTGCTAGAAACATTAAAAACATGACCATTAGAGGTAGGCTATTTCCTACATTAATGACAGCTGGAAGTCTAAATGTGTGTCTTACCAGCAAATTACAGCCTTATTTTGACTCAAGTGAATTCACTGGTTAAAAATAGGGATTGGCAAGCTCAAAAAATGAATTTTAATAATTAGGCAAATTATCAAAGGAAAAAATGAACTGGAAATGACTCTGCTTAAAATAGCTTAAACGTATGATTACATTAAGTATTTTGATGGGGGAAAGGCACAAGAACCCCTTCCCTGGCAAGTGAGCCGGAAATCATTTTAAATGTCAAACGATTTGTTTTTTTCTATAAAAAGTAAAATCAGGGTAACCTGCAGAAAAACAGCGATCGGCATCTAAAAAGGGAAAATCAACAAAACACAGATGGGGTGTCTGGGAACAGGAGCTATGAAGAAAAGGCCAGGATACATTTATTGGAATGTCAGCTCGTGTCTGCATGAACACATATTTAATAATTCTCTTTGGGATCCCATTCAACTGGGTACAGAATAAAATCAAACGCGGAAGCATTTTAAAAGGAGCAGGACACAAGTACTATGCAGTGGGCATGAAGGCTTCCTATATTATCCAAGTGTGTACAAATCCGCCCTAGAATCTCCATCCATTTCTCCTCTCTGCACCTCAAAGACCAGCATGTGGGTAGATAAGTACAGTACTCGTGCTTGGACCTGAGATGCCATGTTCACTGTACTGTACCAGCTTCCATTTACTGGCACTGAAATCCTTAAAAACACCAGAAACAGCACCAGCCCTCAAAAGAAAAGTCACTCAAAAGCCTGTCTTAGAAATAATTAATAATAATAGATACTTTATCAATCCCCCATGGGGAAATTCTTTTTATGCCTCCCTCAACTTGCTCTTTGTAGAGCAAGCTGTCTGTGAAGGGCAGCCACCT
>JAODLC010000007.1:23623120-23649203 GCA_026781145.1 Hippopotamyrus pictus | reverse complement strand
GCGCGTGTCACACTGAACCGAGGTGAACCCCCCCCCCAAAAAAAGGTTGCCATTCACAGTGTGGGCTTCACCAGCCACTCACGCAGTGCCACGCGCCTCTCAAATCTGCCTATTTAATTAAAAAAAAAATTAAAGGAACCCATATATAAAGGCAGAGAAATGGGGAGGCAGAAAAGGATAATTAATTTTTTCTGGGACAAAAGATCCCCCAAAGCCTTTCCCGAAATGGAAGCAAAGGCCAAATGACCTATATTTAAGAAATTTGCAGGCAATGAAAAGGCAGTGGGACTGTGCTGGTACCCAGCACAGCGCCCGTGCCCTGCTTCCACAGCCACATCCATCCCGGCGCAGAAAGGAACAGGTCCCAGAGGAGCCATTCGCCGCACCGCGCCGAATGGGGTCAGACGCTTCTGGGTTAGGAACCGCCGATAAGGATCTCCTGAACCGCTTTCCCATCACCTTTATATCTGAGGACAGCCTTAACTAGGATATCACCAAACGGAAAAACTCGTCAAAGCATCAAGGTTTTGGTGAGTCCGTTCGGATTGATTCCCGGGCTTTCGCCGCACACGACGGTCGTCACTGAGGGAAATTGCTTAACCAAATGGGAGGAAGAAAGGGACCAAAAACAAAGAAAACAAACATCGGCATGAATAACCAAAGCAAAACCCACTCCCACCGCAGGCTGCTGCACAGCAAGAACCCACATTAACCTGACCTACAAAATCTCACTGCTTTCCCACCCTGACGATGCTCGGCTCTGTGCAGAGCAGCAGACAGCATCCCCTACCCAGTGCTGCGCTGCAGCGGTCCGCTTTGGGAGATCACACTCCCCGCACCCTCTAAGCAAGTTTTCCAGGATTCCACAAACTTGTCTTCCACTACATTCCGCCAGTTCATAAATCTCTCCTACTTTCCAGCTGCTTCAGCCAGACGGGCAATCCTCAGGCAGCATGCAACGCGATGCAACCCCACCCCGGAGAGCAGAAATTAATAAGAATTTCATAGACCACATCTCCCTTGAAAGCACACCCATGCAACATCAATTATCACTCACAGGGGTCAGGTTCGGGTTTGACTCTTCCGGCGTAATCTTTCATTTTAATTTCAAATTCACGAGGCACTAATTTCCTCAGCAGCTTTGCAGACATACAAGCCCTCACACGAGGACATAACACACAGCCCTTCCAAAGATAACTATATAGAAGCATTTGAGGGACAGTAAACAATCATTTTTACATCTAAAGAATCATTTCTGTTAATAATGCACTTACCTCTGTGCAGTTGGTGCCACAATCCTTTGATAACAGCAGAGCATCTTCTCAAAAGAGACTCTTCTTCTCTGCGGTTTGGGCTACAGATGACACATAGTGACAGCTGGGGTCACAAGACAGGACACAGAGGGGGAGGATCAAATTAAGAAATCTCTCAATTTCCTGTAAAATAAATGCAGATCTGCTGCCTGTCTCCCTAAGTAAAATATTAAGCTAGCTCTCATTGTCAAAGCACTGCGTCTTCTCCTTCATTAACCTATAGTAACTGTACCCTGGCAAAGGAAGTTATGTTCATTTTATCTCAACAATCACTATAAAGATCGTGCATAGCAATGCAGGCATCTATAATGAGGCATTAAAGGCTGCTGGGATATTGGGATATCACCCCAGGCTTTCGCTACAATCTCATTAAAACTACATCCATCTCTCCATCTATCCCTCTTCCAACAGCTTGTCCTAATCGGGATAAACACAATAAGCACAATAATGAACCCAATGACAAACTAAGGACATGTTGCTATTGATGTAAATAATAGATTGAAAGTGCAGATGCCTCATATGTGGGTCAAGGCTGGCAATTCACCTGCTTTAATAAGAACATCAATCCCTACCACAGCGACACCAAGATCCCACGCCAATAACCAGCTAGAGGAATGTCCTTTTACATTCTGTCTAATAAAACTTCTCAGCACACACTGACTTACACTGCACTTTAATACTAACACTGCTACACTATGGCTGCCACATACCACTGCTTACTTGATCTCCCTCAATGTTGTGCAAACCAGGGCCATCTCTGCCTGTTTAGGGACCCTAGACAAGGCTTTACTTAGGATACTGCCCTACAAGGAAATTGATGAATATGTCCCTTCCCTCACAACTCAGGTAATTCTGGGGGGGGGGGTGCAACTGTTCTGTTTGCCTATAGCTGGGGCAGACCGTGGTATTATGTTGTTATTGTTATTGTTGTGCCTGTTTATTAACAAGCAAATGTCACTGGCCTTGGTCCCCATGATTAAAGATAATTCAGCAGATTGATTTGCATGTTATATATTTAAATTAAGTTACAAGACGTATATAATTAGACACCACCTGCAATTTTTAAAAATCCTTAAATCCTTATCGCAATCATTAGACTAGTAACGGTCAAAACTCAAAAACCAATACCCGTCTCTTCCTCATTTCTACCCTTGACAACTCAGGAAAAACATTTTAATAAATATGACTATAAAATACAAAACAATCTGAAAATGTTTTAAAAGTAAAATCCAGCTATTCTTAGCTTTTCCACTAGGTGAGCGTGCTAGAGCGCATAAAGAATACGCTGTAACATTCTATCGGACTCACTGTACCCTTCCGCAGCCTGCAAAGGCAGCTAAGAGAAAGGTAAATGAAATAGAAATAACGGTATGATTTATACCGTAGTGAGGCGAAAAGCTGCCTACTGTAAACCGTACTCGGAAAAAATGTATGATTAGCAGAATAGAACTGAATAGAATATATTTATTGTCATCGTACAGGCACGGAACTCCGCGCCGGACCAGCGACAGCCTTTCAGGTTTCAGGACTAAAGATCTTCCCTGTACTCATGTGCTTTCTTTATTCATTACTGATTATTGAATAAATGCATGGTGATAAACTGCATAAACTGTAATGAATGACAGCTATAAAAGGTTCCCCTTACTGAATCTGAGATCGTTGGCAGGGGGAAATATCTTCATTACGAGAGTGTTGATGTGGGTGTGGGCAGTAGGAATATTTTGTGTTTTCGGGGGCGAGGAGGTTCGGGACTGATTTGGTCCCTACTAACATTGAAATCAAACCCACGCCCTTGTTAAATAGTCATAGTTTTTTGCTAGATATCATCCATGGTGCATTATAGCGGTAGGCTACTTTGAGAGCTGCTTTTATACACTAACACCGGCCTCGCGAAGTTCAAACATCCTCCACTCCACGAGAGGATATGATTTCTCGGACAGATTTTTGCTTACAGTCCAAAAGTTAAAGATGCTGTTCATGTGTTACTTGCCTATAGCACACAGATTGGCCAACTGAGACTGGACTGTGAGGTCCTTTAATAGATATGAGTATGGCACTCCTGTATACATATCATATCCATTTTTAGATCGTATGTCGTATGACCACAGATCACTGGACAGCCTTTAACCCGTATATGAGATTAGACGCCTTAACATATTAGGATGCTGATTTTGAATATTCTTGAATATATTTTTTATGAAGTTGAATATGATTTTTCAGTGCGTCTGTATGATATTGAGGATCAATAAATGAAACATCAACATTTAATAACACGTAGGTTGTTGTTTTACTCCTCTTGAACTATATATTACATATTTTGCGGTACAGCAGATTAAATAACCTCGCTAACTATTTGCTGCACGTAAATAATTGCATAATACTTTGAAAGACATACATTGAATATTATCTGATAATCTCACAAGGTTAGAAAGTTTCGTAAGAGTCTGTGTTATCGTATTGTCCTCTCTGTGTAGGTATACACACACACACATACAAACATACACACGCGCGCACACACAGGCACACACACACACACATACACACTACCAGTCAAAGGTTTTTGCACACTTTCCCATTTATTTCATAAACTGCAGATTTTTTTTATTCTTGTTAAGCATTGGAATGTTGAACAAACATCTATAAATGAAGTTAAAGTCAAATAAAACAAATTTCCTCTATAACATGTAAAGAGCATGCAACAGTGCATGTCTGACATCCTATTAACTGGTTATGTGGAGATGGCATAGTCAAATTCTAGGCTGTCCTTTAACTTTAAATGCACTATTTAACCGTTTTATCATATAAAACAGAGCAATATTTAATGTCCCTTGTAGAAAGAATGCCTAGAATTTTCTCTGCTGTTATAAATACCGAATGAGGTTTCTACAGTATGTGGAATCAAAGATATATAACAGTTTCTTGCTAATAAAGGTATTCAAATGGTGGCCTTACTGTAAATTTGCGTGTCGGCAAAGAATATTGAGTGCATTTCTAAAAAAAGATTGAGTAACATGCAAATACAGAAAATCTCAGTGCATGTAAAAACTTTTGACTGATATAAGCGATTTTTTTTTCTTTTGGGCGTTGCACAATGCCAGGAAAAACTGAGAGTTTAGCTCTTCCAGCCGTCTAACCGCTTATCTTGGTCATTTTACCTTTCCGTTTCCAGAATTTCAAGTTGTCAGCGAGTGTTCCCCTCCCTGGCACTAGGCGGCAACCTTGTAGCATTATCGATTATTTACGTACAGATACGAAAACTCGGTTGTAATCGTGACTTTCCCAAATGTCGGTGCTTTTTCAGTGCATCTGTAAGATTGATCCAAGATGCACTGGCTGCTGTCAGTTATGCAGAAGACGTTGCTAATTCGCACGAAAACTCGGCAAACTTTTTGCCGCAGTAGTTATACAGTGAGTCTGTAATCAAATGTTCACATATTAAATTATTAAATTCCACCATTTCATCATTTACGGAAGAGCTGAGTGCATGGAATTTCCTAAAACCAATATATACATCAAAATTTACGTACCTGGGTAAATACTGATTGGAGCATCGTTAATTGATATAACTAGCTGTCATTAGTCACGCATAATAGCCGTATGTAAGTTACAGGACATGAATAAACGTGGCTTTTATGGCGCATAATAAGTTGTGTGGTGGTAAATATGCTGTTGAAGCTGTTACTTGGTTATTTGTAGTTTGTCGTATAGTTGTCTCGCTTCTGTTACTGCCCGTTTGTTGAACGTTTTTGTCCGTTAACACATTGTTCGAAATAACATCCTGTGTTAGAAGTGAGTATGCTGTAGTAGTAGAAGTACCGCTACTTGCCTCTGATGAAGATCTCCTTCCTGTCCACTTTTCCTGTTTACTTCCCTACTTCCTGTTTACTTTTCCTCTCCAGCCGACCAGAAATTCCAAGACCAGGAAGCTGAGGGGACACGTGAGCCATGGGCATGGCCATGATGGTGAGCGCCCCTTCCTTCCCCGTTGCCTGTTACTCTTGCCTTGAGTGTGTGCTCTCTGAGATGGTGTCCTTAATAACTGGCAACTCATTATCATCACATACAGGCAAACACAGGAAACATGCTGGTGGTCGCGGTAATGCATAATGCAGGTGGCATGCATCACCACAGAATAAACTTTGAGAAATAGTGAGTATGGGGCCGTTTGTGCTGGGCGGGGGGCTCGTGGCACCTGTGTGAAAGCGGGCTATATGGGTGAAGATGATTAAGGCTAACACTGGGCAAGTGGGATCATCAGGTGCCTCGCATGTTTGATAACATGAGGAATCGTGCCTGCAGGGTCTTTCACAAAACCAAGGCTTGTGCTTTTGAAGGAAAGTAGTGCATGATACTCAATGTATACATTTTATATGCAAAATGTTATAAAAGAAACTTTGAGACGTAACAGATCATTGGCAGATACTGATTTATTGTTTCTTCATCCATTGTGAGTGTGTACCTTTATTCAACTAATAGTTTGTGTCGAATGTTAGTGTGGTTTTTTAAGTCATTGTCAGAATCTCCAGCTCAGGACTCGGGCATAACGTTTTCTGCTGGTCTGCTACATGCCTGAGGTTAGATTCTCATCCTGAAATTTGCCATTGCCTTGGAGTCTCTACGCAGCTGCGGCTTTTGTGAGGGAACACCACGGTATAGTGTATTAAATTCATTTCAATAGACATCCATTGTGCAAAGTGATATTAAATGTATATTTGGAAACTAGATTCTTGAGACGGCTCGACTTTCTTTAGGCGTTATTACGGAAAGGATTGGTCATCATCTCTTTAGAGTTTCCATCACTGAGTTGCTAGCGAAAGAGATACTTAATCTGACAGGTGGAACCCTTCCTTAAAGTTAGCTTTTACTTTTCAAGTTTGGGATTTCATTTTTGCCCCAAAGGTGCGTTATGTCGTGGAGGAGATGTTTCTGTTAGGATGAGTAGTGATGTGGACCTGCAGGACTGCGCGTCAGCCTGTTTTCTGTTTGCTTTTGCTGTCTGACATCAGCTGTGCTCATCACACCCAGCCATCCAGGTTACTTCGGAAAGTTCGGTATGAGACTTTAGCACCTGAAGAGGAACTCGACGTTCTGCCCAACCATCAACATGGACAAGCTCTGGACGTTGGTCAGTGAGCAGACTAGTGTTAATTATGGCAAGAAGCCAAACGGTCCTGTCGCCGCCGTCGAGGTCATGCAAGCAGTAAATGAAAAGTCTTGCTTTGTTGCAGCAGGCTGGCATAGGAACTGATCTGTGGTTCCTTCCCTGCATCTCTGGGGAGTTTTAACTTAAAAGTTAAGTGCTATCCACGGATTTCTTTATATCACTGACGTTTTTTTTTTTTGGAAAGGTGTCTTCTTCACTGTTATAAATCAGGAATGTATACACGGAGGGAATATGCTGATTTGGCATGTGCCTGAGCTTTAATTCTGCGTATTTTACCATAATGCACTAAGCGGGGTGCCATTTGGCCATCGCCCTGTGTTCCTTGGGTAGGTCTGGTTCATGGTGGATTTTTCCATCTTCCATCTGATGTAAATTCTCCTCATAGTTTTCTGCAAAGGATTCTGCATCTCAAAAACCTTGAAATATCAACAGTCGAAAAAAAGGACTAAAATAGACATTGAGCTATTTATAGCGTTAAATGGAAACTGCGTGGAAGTGGAAAAAGTTCCTGCCCTCAAGTCATGTGGTTGATTATAGTGAGATTAGTGTCTTGCTGGCTTTGTGTCTGAGTTTTCCAACTTCGGTTTAAGTTTGGGTTGTTTTAATACCAGGCACCAGTTTGCACATTTTGAACTGACTGGTGAGCATTGTTGTTGAGGATACTCAATTGTCAGACTGCTCTCCTTGGTCATTTTTGCAGCTAAATTTCTTCCATCCAAAATCCCACCTAGACTGATACAGTTAACAAAACACTTTGTGTTTTTACTTTACAGCAGGAATTTATTTATATTTGTTGTCGCAGTTCTTGTTAATAGATATTTCTTACTCTTTTTTTGGCAACATATTTGATTTCTTTCAAACTCACGCTGAAATTAAAGATTATGGTGGTTTGACCAAAATACTGGTCAATTTCACCCTCTGTTTTTTTCATAGAAAAAGTAATGGTACCTTCAATACTCCAAACTCAAATTCCCTACAGAGATTTTTGTTCAGATGATCTTAGCAGTGGATATTGGATAATAGGGCTTCACTGACAAACCTTAACACTCTGTGCTGTTGCTTGCTTGATCATTAGGGAGCACTGTGGCTTATGTTTCCCTGTAATTCTGTTTTCACAGGGTTACTTCAAAATGTTGGGCAAAGGGAAACTCCCAAAGCAGGCCCGTCATCATGAAGGCCAAGTTCTTCAGCAGGAAGGCTGAGGAGAAGATTATGGAAGTAGGAGGGGCTTGTGTGCTCATGGCATGGACAGTTTTTTAAATATTTTTTTTAAAGAAAAAATGGGATATATGGAGTATTTTTGTACAGCTTTGTTTAGCTTTTATGCTTTGTGTTTTGTGAGGTGTCCTGGTACTGCTTACTTGCTGCAAGCACCTGCTAATCGAGCTTCTGTTTCATGTCATGGCACTAGATCCATCCCCCTCATCTGCATTTTGTAGTGAGGTGTGTATAGCTTTGCACAAAATATGTGTGTGGAGTGGGGGGGGATCCACCGTTAGCTGTGTGGGTTTGTGGAAACACCCAGATGGGTTCTCAGCACTACATTTGGTTATTCTGTAAAGGGTCTCTGAAGCATAAGATTCAATTTCAGCTAGATGACACCTAAAGTTGCAAAGATACAGATAGTTTAAAAAAACTCCAGCAGTTTGAAAAGAGGTTCATATTATTGGACTGGGTAGTTCTGGTACTTATTATAAGTTCTGATGTAAGTTTTTGAGAAGTGTAATATTACCTCTATGACAGGTGGTTCGTGTCATGAACCAAGGCCTAGAATTCCAGTGATATAAGCACCACAGGTACTAATTCTCCCGAGTGGAAAATAATTCGCCTTTGCAGTTTATTTACTTTGGCCAAAGTAATCACAGGTGCCAGATGAGTATTTTCTTTGTGTACATTTATGTATTTATAAACCTTTTGGGCTTTGTAGTGCATGGGATTTACTCATTTAAAGTACCTATATCAATTATAAGGGAAAAAACATGAAAAATAAAAAACCAGTATTCAAAGTTAGTTACATTCTCTTCAACATAATTCAAGAACTTAATGGTTTACTATTGTCCTGCAAGTATTCTCCAATACTATTCTTCAGTCATGCTTCTCTGCAAATAGACCTGTAATGGGTATAGTTTATTAACAGATGCACATTCTGCTGAATCACGGTCCTTTACAGTGGTTCTTTATCAGAAGTACAACAACATGTACAGAATCAGTAATGGGTTCCATAAAGAGTGCATGTTCTGCCAATGAGTTTGTACAAAGCATAATCCACATTATTCGGCATATGGTTACATAAGTACGATGGCTTCTTTAATTCTTCTTGTGAAGGAACTTCATTTTACTTCCTGAAAAAACATACAAACTAATATTTCAAAGATGACATTTTCAGAGATTGTCTAGTCAAAGAACTGTGCTTCAATAAAGGCATGATGTTATGGACATGGCAAATATTTCTGCCTCCCAAGCTCAGAAAAGTCCTTGAAGCAGCAATTCAAGAGCAGAACATGGTCCCCGAGTGTCGCACTCTTGTCCTATATCTGTTTCAGAGCAGCGATGGAGGAATACTGTTACACTGCTTCATTATTCAACCATGCCCTGGAGCATTCACTGTGAGTGCAGGCTTTATTACAGCCTATACTGCCCTGGAGCACTCACTGTGAGTGCAGGCTTTATTACAGCCTACACTGCCCTGGAGCATTCACTGTGAGTGCAGGCTTTATTACAACCTACCATGCCCTGGGGCATTCACTGTGAGTGCAGGCTTTATTAAAGCCTATACTGCCCTGGAGCATTCACTGTGAGTGCAGGCTTTATTACAGCCTACACTGCCTTGGGGCATTCACTGTGAGTGCAGGCTTTATTACAGCCTACACTGCCTTGGGGCATTCACTGAGTTCAGGTCTTTATTACAACCTACTCTGCCCTGGGGCATTTCAACCAGCATATTAATTTATTATTAATCAATCTGTTAGTTCACACAGTGGTGAAGCTCCATATGTTCCAGGGATATTTGAACTAGTAAAAACATTCTGTTAAGTTGGATAATCAGAGTCCTTTCAAAAAACTGTCAAAAGGTGTCCCTAATGGAGCAGGAGTGCATGGTGCTCTACTTACCCAGTCCTCTGAGGAATTTGTTGACTGCACTCTGTTCTGTGTCAGGTAGCTCCTCGAGGTACTGCTCCACCCTTTCTTCAAAGAGACCTGCAGCATTGTACTGCTTTTAATGCAGGGTGATGGCACCAAACATAATATACATAATTATCAGTGGAGGGTAACACTGCTGCTTCACACCTTCAGGGTTGGGGGTATCTGTGCATGTGGAGTTTGCATATTTCCTGTGTTATATGGGTTTCCTCCTTGCTTTTAGGGTGTAGTTCTTTGTGTGCACTCGGAGGGACTGTAATCCTGTCTAGGAGATACCCTGCCTTGTGCCCCAGGCCTCCTGGGAATGTTTCTGAACTTCAGTCAAATACTTATATGACCAGTAGAGGGCACTCAAACCCTACTGAGTCAATGAATTAAGGGCGCTGACATATATGTTACACACAGATATTGACCAGAACCCTGTGCTGGATAAGAGCTTGGAAGATGGATAGATTATCTAAGCGCCGTGCCAAGCCAGCATGGAGGAAGCAGCACAGCTAGGCTGACATCCTGACCGGTGACATGGGATTCAGTAAAGAGCAGAACAGACTGTGACCCAGATGGCATGTACCTTTGGCCCTGCTCTTCCGCAGCTCCCGGTCCTGGATAAACCCAGCAAACATCTGGGACTCCATAAACACACCCAAGAAGCGACGGACACTCTTGGAAGCCACAGACTTGCGGAAGGCATCCCTCTGGAAGACGCGATCACCCCGCTCATTCTGGGTCAGGAACAGCGAGTAGTGCCCAATGGTCTCCAGGAAAAAGCGGATAAAGGCCTCCGACACCGCACTGCTCAGGGAGTTACACTCTGAAAGACACAGAGCCTGTGTCATATATGACCGGGCAAAACATTGGGACACAGAGACAAAATGAGCTTGTTCCTGTTAACAATTCAGCTAACGTGATATCGTAGATTACACTTTTCAGAAACATATTACACTGTTTTAGATAAGACAACGCAGAAAACTGTTTCAATTTTAAGGATTCATCATCTACTGAAGAGTAACTTTCAAAACAAGAAGGCTATCTTGTTTTGGACAGAAAAGTTAATCATGTCCTTCTAAATCACAGGAAAACTGCATCAACAGCTATTTTGGAACATGAACTAATCTCTTCCAGCTTTCATCCCACCCAAATGAACAATTTGTTGTTAAAGTGACAAATAATTTCTATGTGTCAACATAGTATGAAGAGCCTGAGCTGGATTGAGGGTTGTTTTCTTTACTAATTGGTTATATATGTAAAATGTTACCTTGTAGATGTCACTGAGAAGTTGTCGCCTACGATATTAATAAATATGTCCCAGCGTTATCAGATCCCACTCACACATTCTGTTTTCTGGTTTACACACTAAAATAAACCATATGTGGCTTGTTCCTCTTTTGCTGCTGCCTTGCGTCACTGACATCACTCAATTGAATGGTATCTTGTGATGCAATACTGCATTTTCCTCCAGTTGTTAAGGTAATCAATTGCAGAGGGGAGATATGGTGCCACTGTTGGTCAACGGTACTAAGGCTCAGACGTCCCCTTACCTTCATCCGATTCGCTGTCCGAGTCCTGATTGATGATGTCATTCCTCTGCTCTAGGGCCTGCTCCAAAGCAGACTGAAGTTTCCGTGGTAAGAGTGTGGCCTCATCATCCATCTAAACATTTTGAATGTCATATTTACTAACACTTCTATATAAATCATCCACAATAAGCCAGGTTTGAGATTTAAATTTTCAAAAAATATATTAAACAACGTTGCCAGCAAAACTCAGTGACTCATATTGACATCTGCAGAATAACAACCACGATTAGAGGTCAGCTTTGTATCACCCCATGCTTAGATGTCACGCCCAGACTTGAATGAATCTTTAATATGCCTTGAGAGCAGCCATGAGAGTTATTCTGTTACTTTAAACCGCAGCCTTGCAGTCTAACCCCCCAGGAAGAGGTGAGGTATCACTTATTAAACATTTACTAATGACAATGTGGTTTATGAATGATTTTAATGACTATGCTGCTGGTGGTTAACTGAAAATGTGATTGAATGCTCTCCAAGTTTAATGTATTGGTATCAGGATTAGCTTAACTGTCCAGAGTGCAGGATTTACAGTGCACTGATTAATTTTGATGTTAGTGTGCAGGGATATATTGTTATAGGTAAACAATGAAAAAACAAGTAAGGATGCTGTTAGAACGACGGCACTGTGTTCCCCCGTACAGCCCCGATGCCCCTTACCCATCTAATCCTTACTCCACCCACACACTGCAACCTATACAATTTCTATACATGTTGGATGGATCAACTGGAAATAATGTGAAAGCCAGTTTTTACCAAATGCTCTGAGCCCTACTAGTGACACAAAACTCTGACACTATTCATGTTTTGCACATTCCACTTTAATGCCGATTTGTACATTCTTTCCCCTCAAATTAGATGGCTAATGGTATTTCTTTGTGTCTGTCTTAATTTCCATGTCTTAAAATGTCATTTGTATTATTTATACTCATAAACTTGTATATTCTATTTATTTTTATCATTTGCACTATTCACAGCGTTTTCAGTAACATAACAGTAAAAACGGTAACAGATACATAAATGGTATAACTAAGTAATTACCATGTGATGTCAGACACAGACTTGAGACATACAAACCTCATTGTGATTTCTACTGCTACCTAGACTGTTTTCACTGCACACACAAGCTCCAGTTAGTTGCCCCACAGGCTCAGTGCAGCTCTGTACATAAAACCTGTATATTAGGTGCCACACTAAACACTGAAAACTAAACACTAGCAAACAAATGAAAAGTTGTTATATTACCCATTTCCTACTTTGGAAATAAACATACATTTATCATAATGCTGAACTAGTTAAGACGAGCATGCATACAAATGCAAAGAAGCTGACAATGATCTATTCCACGGATAGTTGCCCCTCCCCTATCTAATCACTATTGCCCACCTCTAGCTCTATAATAATAATCAATATTTTGTTCATCCCTTTGGGGAAATTGTCTTTACACCTCCCGCCACTTGCTCTTTGTAGAGTAAGCTGTCTGTGAAGGGCAGCCACCCATAGCAGTGCCCAGGGAGCTGGGGGTTAAGGGCCTTGCTCAAGGACCCACAGATGTGCTGAGGCTGGGTTTGAACCGGCAACCTTGTGATCACAGGCACACAGGCTTAGCCCACTGAACCATGCTGGCCCACCTACAATAGGCTTGGATGGCATCGAAATTTTCATCTCATCACACCGTCCATATGGGTGGGGGGGGGTGTCCACCAGTACCAATCGAAACCCACGTGGCCAAGTCTGCCACGATACATTTCCACTACCAGACTGCTACTAATAAAAATCTGTCAATGGCAGGGTTGCTGATCATATGAACTTTATTTAAGAATATTCAGAAAATCATCTCATGCTCCACAGTATAAGAATCACTGACCAGCATAATGTTCCTGGGAAATTTGACAAAAATGTCCAATTACTGTGTTCAAGTCAGTGTCTGCCAGCCTCTCTTTTCTGCTGTTGCCTATCACTTCTGTTCCAGCTTTGGTCTATCAGATGTAGGTTTTCTTGTTTTTGAGAAGTGGAAATAATATCCATCTCCCTTCCCTTTGATGCCACTAATCGTGTGTGTGTGTGTGTGTGTGTGTGTGTGTGTGTGTGTGTGTGTGTGCGCCATTGTGATACGTTTGACATGCATGTACATTCATTTTTTAAACTGACCTGTCTAATAAAACGGTCTGTTCCCAAGTCCACCATCAGTGCCTGGAAAAAACAGGACACAGGAAGCAATGCATACTCAATTAAGTCTTTCAAGAGACAGAAATTAATATAATAATGACATTACAAATGAGCATTACAAAAGCAGTCGTATCATGAAAAGTTTTGTGTACAAGCTGAAGAGGCACAAACAGTTTTGTTTCCATTATATATTTATTGTGTTTAATAATCTTGGCAAATACATGTTCCTAAACTCTCTTCAGTCTGTAATTGTATTTGTCAGTGTGTGTCCTGTGATGGACTGGCATCCCACCCAGGGTGAACCGCAGCCCTGTGCCCTGTGATGGACTGGCATCCCACCCAGGGTGTCCCTGCCTGTTCGCTGTGATGGACTGGCATCCCACCCAGGGTGAACCGCAGCCCTGTGCCCTGCGATGGACTGGCATCCCACCCAGGGTGTCCCAGGGTGCTGCCTGGAATAGGCTCCAGGCTTGTAGTGACCCTGTACTGCATGAGTGGTCATGGAGGTTGTATGGATGGATGCAAAATAAACTCCATCCACTCTGCTTTTGGTCTAACAAAGAGCACGCCTTGTACCAGAGCAATCAAGTTAAAAACTAATTAAAGGTCTCTCCTGTGGTGAACAAACAGCACTGCTTCTGTGCAATACAAATGTAATCTCTCTGCTGCTGAATTCAGCACACTTAACAGCATACCAAAGGCAGCAACTTCCTCCATATACATGATTTATGCATTCAAACTGCAACTCAGTGTCACTCATGTCCTGCTAGTGGCTATTCATAATCAGGCGTCCCCTCTAGTGGTGACAGTCTGAAAACACAGGAACACTATCTTTAGTCTTACTCTGTTCCTCTCACATTAAATAACCAAATCAAGGTCAGCAAACAGAGTAATGGGAGCTACACATCAAACAGAGCAACACTTACTGACATCGAAGTAACACAGAAATACAGAAAGAGCTTATATCAGCTTCATGTCCATTAGTTGCTGCAATTTCATGATGAAAAGTTAGCGTGCTAACATTACCCATGATTTCAAGTTATTAAGTCTCCAAACTGAAAAAGAATAAACTCAGAATGAATCACAGCCTTCAAATTACAGGCTAAAGGTTGTTTACTCATCACCAGAAACCACCAGAAAAGGGCGTTTGCTGCTGTAGCAGAAAAGAAAGTAGAAGTGAATTTGCGCCTGGCGATGGTGTGTCAGACAGCAGCTAATGAACGGCGAACATCCAGGAAAAAGCACCAGCTGACTTGTGGACCTCTGGGTGCAGCTTCTCAAATGTACAGTATTCTGCCTCCGGTATAAAGATACACTCTTAATAAATCTGAGAACACAGACACTCAAACTGATACTCAGTGTGAAAGGCCTCCTATTCACTCCCTAGCAAAGCTTAGAGAAACACCATCTAGATATAAATTTGGGGAGTTATATGAGAAAACAACAAAAAATCGACAAGCTGTGCTGCTGACAACAGTCAACAAACCCTCCAGTATGGGACAAATCCAGTGTGGGACAATGTTTTCGAAACAAAGTAAAAAAACAAAAGGTTTGCTCAAACTCTGGGGTGTGAAAAGGCATGCACAGTCACAGGTACAGAATAATGCAACACTGAAGAACATGTTTATGATGCGATATTTAAAACAGAATGAACAAGTAATTGCATAATAGATTGGACTGTAGCTTATTGTGTGAATGAACATGAGCGGAGAGGCAGGGGAGGGGGCACATACCTCCTCAACGGGGAGCCCCTTCAGCTGGGGCAGAGAACTGGACAGCAGCCCCACCAGGAAGGGCGTGGGGCAGCACACGATGTCCACCATGGAGGAGGGCAGCACGGGGATGAAGGTGTGCTGCCAGGAGAAGGGGTAGAGTAGAGCCGCCACCGCGTGCACACAGCCGGACAGCGTGCTGGAGGGGCGGAGACACGAGGCGGAGCAGCCAATGAGAAACAGCCGCAGCACTGCAGGTGGTTAGGTCGCTGTTACACGCAAATTACACAACCATGTCTTGTAAGGTTAACGGGGTTTAGCTCAAAAATTCAAAAGTCGTCCTTGCCAATCATGTGTTCCTGAACCCATCATAGACCAACATCACTGAAGCGTCAATAAAACAACACACACGAATCGTCCACTTTTATATGAAATCTCATACACACGAGAGAAAACAGCCTGATACCTTGATCTGAATCACAAAGCAGGTTAATATTAACAATGCACCATCCCCGTTAATTTGGTGTCAGCAAACAAAGGAAGGAAAAAAAACAATGGCGACTACATTCTACAGGTGGTGTATTGTAAAGCAGTGTAACAAGCCAGCCTCGAAAAGTGCATCAGCCTTCCCATGACATGGGTCAGTCAACCCCCCCCAGCATCCCACATTGTAAAGGCTTTTCAGTGAAACCAAAATAATCAACCCTTAAAAAAGCCAGACCCTCACAGCGCCTGGGTGAAGGGTGAGACATGGTGTTACCCCGCAGTACGTAAGCATTACACTATTTCTGGATAGCTAAGCAATAACTCTCTTCCAACTAGCATTTAGTGTGTATAAATGTGCCCCATTTGGTTACAGCATCACATGGACATGGCTAAAGCAAACACAGCAGAGTGTAACGTAACCCCCCCAACATACATGCGTAACACTTTTGCTTTCTCACGATACCCAGTGTATATAAATAGAGAGGGGGTGAAAGATCAGCCTACAACCATAATAACGGGTGTCACAGTCCTGGCTGCGGCACTGTGGTCTCCCAGCAACAGGCATCCTGCAGTGATGTCGGGCAGCGTATCCCTGCATACGTGTCCGACACAGCGCACTCTCCTCCGAGCCGCTTGTTCGCACTGATGTCTAAGCAAGTGAACCAACGTCTTCTCCATAGTTCTGCCGCATAAGGCACCTCCAAGAAAACATCGCTCACTAAACACGAGCAGTGAGCTTAAGGAATAATTAAATGCATGTATTAAACACATTTCCAACAATAGACTGTAAAGTAATATTAGATGGAATGACTGAATAACTGACATGGGAAGAGACCTGCATTTCGCATACTGACAGCGACTGCTTTGGGCTGTACTGTTTTCAGCTGCCCAGGGCAATGCGAAATTCACAGCTTCCTCCGCGCAGCATGTTGAAACAGGGAGCCGGAGGAGAACGCAATCCCAACCTGAGCCGCAGGTTAGTTAAACTGCAGAAGTCACTAGGAACGGCACACGGAAGCCTTGAGGGCCACCTGATGGGGAGGAAGAAGTTGCATGAAATCGAGAAACCCCCATTAGAGAGAGAAGCTACCAGAATTTGTGAGAAGAACAACCATTGGTTTGTGGAGGGGACCTTAAGAACAGGGATTCAATTGTAAGAGACTGGGCTTCCACGAGCGTGACAGATCGGGAATCGGGAGGGCAACTATTCAGCAGGATTAGTGGACACAGTGTGGAGATGCAGGGTTAGAGGTTCATGCCGGGAATCGTTGTGAAAGTGGGGAGGTGGGGGGCTGCAAGAGGCCAGCAGTGCAGAGGATTCAAGTCAGTGCTGTCATCAGGGCTTCCTCAGCCAGGAGAGACGCTGGGAACTGGGAAGCTGAGTCACTGCTCAGTGCTAGTCGATTTCCAGTCACCGCGAGGTAATAAACTGCGTTTTTCATGTTACAGCTTGCTGTCGTCAGCTAAGAGGGTCAAGTCAGGTTTATCGGAGAAGGCTGTCCCTCCCACAATGCCGCTGTTAAGCTCCTGCGGGGGCGACCGCCCAGCTGGACGCCCAGAGAGCCATCTGCATGTCTCCTGATTAACACCCTCATTTCACACTGGATTTGCTGCTCACTTGTTTCGGGTATCGTTGTCATATTTGAAGGTTTCTGAACAGCAGAACAAAACCCACATTAATCTATAACTTACTGATGTATGTAAACATCACCAAAGCATCACAAAACAGTGGGTGCAGCAAGCAAAGGCAAATCAGCTGCCTGTATTACTAAGTCATGTCTACGAATGCAGCATGTGTCTGTTCATGCAGCAGCTTCACATGTTTACATAAATATGATCAGAGTCAATCTTACCCTAACTGTCCGAGAATTCCATGATACAAGTTGCAAGAAAACAACTCTGGATGCATCATCAATACATGTTACCAGTCAGTGATCGGTTGGTAACACAGTCATGTATACGCGGGTCAGATCTGCGTTTTGGCAGCAGACAGCGCTGAAGCTGAGTCAAATCAAAAAGTCATCAGTATGCTTCATTGAAACAGGATAACAAAGTAATACAAGATGCCTAAATGGGTGGATCAGACACTTTCATTTATTAATCCAGCCATTCCCACACAGGTAGGGAGATTCCCGAATGGGTAGTTTCAGGGTTATCGTCAATGGAAACTAAAATTACAAGTTCCAGAAAACTTTTTCATAAACTGAAATAAAATATACAAAAATAAAATAAAAAACTACAACTAAACAAAATACATAAAATTTCCTTACAAAATGAACTGAAAAATAATATATAAACAAATGTTAAAAGTTCCTTTACTTTACTGTTCTTAGTACAATTATGCTAAAGTAACAATGTTTACTTTTAATGATCACTAGTAATACCTGGAACATGTTTTACCCATTTTGAGGAAATTATTGCACAATTTGCCCTGTATTCCAGTAGGAATCTTTAAAGAAGACACATAAAATAGCTCTATGACTTTCAGACTATTCCTAGATGTTAAATTACTGAAACTTAAGGTGAAACTAAAATAAATAAAAACTACAACGAATTATGTCTTTAAAATAAAAACTAAACTGGATTTCAAATGAACATTGAAAACAATTAAACCGATGTGAGGTTTTGGTCTGGCCCTTTCCGGGAGCCTAAAGAACATTCTGGGCTAAATAAGTCCAAGCCAGCTGATGAGCCGCAATCTTTCCCATGGTGTATTTTTCATGGGAAGGGTGTAAGGAAGCTCCGTCGTCTTTCAGTACCTGTTTTATGTTGAAGGAACATATTACTTTATGTGTCAACGGATCCTTTCTGTTCCTGCGTGACACCGGGAGTAAGCATGTTCAGGCATATACAGAGTACAAAAAGAGCACAAGGATAGGGTCCTGGCCAAGAGGCATTCGCCTTTCGCTGGTAACCTGCAGAAAAAAATCTTTGTTTTACTTAAGACATTAGCTATTTAGGTCATGTGGCATATGAGTGAATTTCTAAATACATCCTGTTGAACATCCTTTTGGAGGGGTTGAAAGGAAGTAGATGTTTAGCAGTTTGCGGCAGAGCTTACATGACGAGTTTCGCCGAAGCATTCTGCGGGGCTTGATGTTAGCCAGTTAGGAAACACTAATTGGTTTTATCAGTTAATTTTCTAAGCAGCTGTTCCCAGAGTGATGGGGGAAACTCTCAAGACACAGACACTGCTGTAAAGCCTGCACCCCCGAAAGGACAAGGCCAACGTGAGAAGCCTGCATGCTAGAGTCATTCAGGCCGAATTCATGTCTACAGAGATCATCGTAGACGATAAATAACTGCCTAGCTGACAACATGACTTGCATCCCCACCAAGCGTCATTGTTTGGAAACATGAAACGGCAAACGCTGCACCACGCCCATCGCCACTCATCAAATAAAAAGGCAGAGCTTCTCTCAGAGGAGTGACACTGTGGACATCAGAAGTACATACGGCCCTATCAGCCATGGCCTCACAGTGACAGCAGAGCTAGGAGTCCGAGGGGAGAAGAGCACAAAGAGGAAGCACATTCTTTCCACATGGCGTCACTGGCCACCCCGGGGCCCCAAACCAATGTTTGTTTAAACCGCCCTCTGCTATTTCAAAAATACACTCTCCAAGAAAGAACCGGAAGCCCATCCCGGAATTCAGCAGCTGCAGCCAATGGCTACGCTGCTGGTCTCTGGGGTCTCCCCAGTCTTGCTGCCCGCTGCCCACCGTCTGCTGCACTTAGCTGTGGTTATACATCCCAGCCAATCAGGGAGTTTCGCTCATTTAAATGCAGTTTAAGCATGATGGGTCACAGATTTACAGGTTACAGGTCACTGTGCTAAGCACCTTTACGTAAAATGCTTATGCTCCATACAACACAACCACAGGAGAAGCTTCCAGAAGCAGATCATCTTCAGCTTCCCACCAACCAAGGCAATCTTTAGGCATTGGTCTTAAGATAAGAGTAGTGGAGAACTGACTATCATTTCAGAGACTCAGGGGCAAAAGGTAAGGCAGCCACCTAGACCACAAAACTTGGGGCCACATCAAGACAGCATTTCCAGAAGTTACATTTATGGCTAAAAAATAATATGGCAATTTAAATCACAGCAACATGTCTGATATTTGCCACCCATCCCGGCTGTAATGGAGTGTTCCTACTTTGAGACGTCACACTGGAGTCAAGTGGTAACAATTGTTTCATTGCTAAATGAACTGGCACAAAGTAGTGTAACAGTGCAAAAGTACAAAGACTAGCATTACATCTCCCTTGTCATTGATACTATTCCACTAGGGTGGTAGACAAATTCTGAAAAAAATACATTGACAGAACACAGTTAAACAAATGTATGCAAAAATTCAAGATTAACCTTAGCCTCAGAGGCGGTGTAAGACATAGGCTGTCCTAGGAACCTAGGACCACATAAAAGAGGGAATGGTGAAACTTCATAAATCTGGCCAATGGATCTGCCAGTGCAATACCTCCCCTCCCCCCGACAGGCAAATTATACCGACAACAACCTGAACAGTAAGTTTTACCCCTGACATTGTTTAGCAGATTGATGTTGCATCAATTTTAATTCCCTCTCATGTCTTTTGGCTCCAAAAAAATAGCTGGAATGGCCCACATAAGGGGCCCACCTACCCATGTCAGCCTGGGGCCCCCAGAGTAGTTAGTCTGACCTTGCTGAGACTCCATGTGTGAATGTTCTTATGGACATTTACCACAGGAGTGAAAAATGCTTTTGGCTTCTCTCTGATAAGGCACCCCTTTAAGGACAGGTCTCTGATATCTTGTAAGGCACCCCTTTAAGGAAGGTCTCTGATCCCTGATAAGGTGCCCCTTTAAGGACAGGTCTCTGATCTCTAATAAGGCACCCCTTTAAGGAAGGTCTCTGATCCCTGATAAGGTGCCCCTTTAAGGACAGGTCTCTGATCTCTAATAACGCATCCCTTTAAGGACAGGTCTCTGATCTCTAATAACGCACCCCTTTAAGGACAGGTCTCTGATCTCTAATAACGCACCCCTTTAAGGACAGGTCGCCTATCCCTGATAAGGCGCCCCTTTAAGGACAGGTCGCCTATCCCTGATAAGGTGCCCCTTTAAGGACAGGTCTCCTATCTCTGATAAGGCACCCCTTTAAGGACAGGTCAGGTCTGTTTTTTGGTGTAATAATATTTCACTGTGCACATGCTGCAGTGAAATGTATAAGTTGCTGGACATGTATGAGAGTGAAACATAATGGAGAAAGACAATATGGTAATAATACACTAGACCAGCATGTCTGTCTTCTGCAGGTTCAATACACTGCCACCTTCGCACTAGGGCTTTCCGGGTCCTCGCCTCGCACACAGACGTCAGACTGCCCTTTTGGCATGTGGCCCGAGGGTCTCACCTGAGCTTGTCAGCGATAAAAATGACCCGACGCTCCAGCAGCAGCGAGGCAAAGACCCCCAGCACCTGTCGCACGCTCAGGCAGCTGAAAAGGATCTCCAGGTCAACGTGCTCCAGTCGAGAGTCCAAAGGCCTTTGCAGCTCTATCACCTGCAAGACACCCACAGCGTGATCAGGAACGACGCCCCCTGGCACAAAAACAAACAATGGCGGCATTTCCAGAATCTGCTGTGCTACTCACCTCATTCCCAGATCCAGGCAGGAAGGTCTTCACCTTGATGGTCTTTCCAGGGGCAGGAAAGGGAGACTCCATTAAGCTCCGCATGAAGGGGTACACGAGGGCAGCGGAAATGCCCCTGCGCCTCTCCACCTCGTCCAGAATCTTTGAGGCAGGGGTACAGGAGAAGTGAACCCCCGAAACATCATAGACGAGTGACCTCAAAGTATCAGCAATAACACATAACTAACATGACAGCTCTTCAATCTACTCCAACAGCATCATTCCCATTTTTTAATTCTGACAAGGGAAAGAACCTCAGTAAAGAATGTCAGCCATGCTAACCCTGCTGGAGGATGTGCTCAGGTAAGACAATGTATACTTAACACTGTAGACCAAACACTTTGAGCACAGCGAAAACTAAAAAGGTCTCATTGGTGATTACAGATGTTGCCTGCAACTAATGCAGACTAATATCTGTGATCCTTTTTCATGATGATGGAATTCATCAATTGTTTCCCTATCTGGCCCTTGGGGACAGTCCATGTTTTTGCTCCCTCCCACACAGTCCATGTTTTTGCTCCTTCCCAGACAGTCCATGTTTTTGCTCCCTCCCACACAGTCCACGTTTTTGCTCCCTCCCACACAGTCCACGTTTTTGCTCCCTCCAACACAGTCCATGTTTTTGCTCGCTCCCAGACAGTCCATGTTTTTGCTCCCTCCCACACAGTCCATGTTTTTGCTCCCTCCCAGTTCCCTAGTATTTTATTATTATTTGATCTATTTACTGTTTGGTGGCACACTGCGCACACCGAGACCAGAGAAACTGTGTTTCGTTCTTATCATATCCAGTGGCTTGAATGACAGAAAGCTGATTCTGACTCTGATTCCCCACCAGGTCAACTGGGAGGCCTACCGGGAGCTGGGAGGGAGCAAAAAGGTGGACTGTCCATGAATCCCCAAGGGCCAGGTTGGGAAACACCAAATTAGAGGAATCAAACAACCAGGAAACAGTGACCAGTCACTGTTTTCAAGAGAGTGCAGTACAGGCAATAATTACAGTGGGAAATGAGAAGCAGACTGATAAGATGGTTTACATTAGAAAAGCAGATTTCAAAGCCAATACTGGTAGAGGTCCTGAAGAAGCACAGCTCGACCAAATGGAGCCTGTTCAGGACATTCAACGGCTGGGTGGAGATGCTCTTCCTTATCGTTACCCACTCCCACAAGGGAGATCCTGCCGGGAACAGGGGGAGGCATGAGCTCACCTTGGAAAACAAGTCGAAACAGCCCAGCCGACTGATGACGCAGTACACTTCAGGTAGGCGAGGCCCCTTCCCACTGGGCTAGAGCAGCGAAAATGAAATTGTGTCAGCATCCAGAAAACCCCCTAGACAGACGGGATGAGGTGTGTGCAGTGGCATACAAGAGAATTTCTTAGCACTTGCTAACAAACAAAAAGCTAATTCTGCTATAGCCTTCGCCTGAACTTTTTATAGTCTATGGGCAGGTTTTTCACGGCAACACACCCTGATCAAGTGTCCTTCTCAACTGAAAAGGTTTGATCGTTTACAAAGACGCAAGCAAAATTTACTTTTGAGCCTCAGACGTTGCTGTGAAAATCCCACGATTTAGACTCTGCTTGTGTTTATTGTGTATCTGATGTAGATAAAGGGATCCATGTACTGATCTGGGCCTCAGATTGCCAGAGGAGGAAAGGCTTTCATCATGTGAAGAGCTTCCCATCGTAGAATCAGAAATCCCATTGCCAGACCAGTCACCTTAGTGTAAACTATCAGCACTGTTATCCTAATAAACAGTCACAGACCATCCTATTGCTGGAGCCTGTTTGGCTCACTCATTTTACATCTCTCCACACATACATGGACTTAAAAAAGTCATTCCCAGTTTTCTTGTCCATATTTGGCAATTTTCTAATCTCTTCTTCCCCCCCCCAAGTGCAACACTGATATGTGGCGGTCAGAAAAAGCGTCAGGAGGAACCCTGAGGCCAGGCCCCATCCATGACAACGCCAGTAAGTAACCAAACAAAATGCAACACTTTTGGTATTTTTGGTTTGTCGATTGCAGTCACAAATTTTTCTAAAATTGAGCTTCCCCTTGTGGGCACCAAAAAGGTCACCCCCACAACATCAAAATAACAGGTTTTTGAATACATTGTGGGGACATTTGATCCTTATAATGTAATATATACATAACATGAAGACACACACACACACACACAACATGGATGAGGACAGAATCTGAAAAAGGCAACTTTGAAACACAGCAATAACTTCCACATTTGCATTGTCTTTTATCCTACACTGACATTTGTTAGAGATGTAAAAAGCAATTATATCCACAGCAACGATGAAAGATACCAAAGCGTACAGTAATGGGACAAAAGTACTGGGACACATAGCAATTACACCATTTATGACATTCCATTCTAAATCCATAGGCATCAATATGGAGTTGGTCTCCCCCTTGCAGCTATAACAGCTGCCACTCTTCTGAGAAGGTTTTCCACAATGTTTTGGAGTTTGTCTTTGAGAATTTTTGCCCATTCATCCAAAAGAGCATTCGTGAGGTCAGACACTGATGTTGGATGTGAAGTCCTAGCTCACAATCTCCATTCTAGTTTATCCCAAAGGCATTGAGATCCAGGCTCTTTCCGGAGCCAGTCGAGTACCACCACACCAACCTCACCCAACCATGTCTTTATGGATCTTGTTTGCTGCACTGGGACACAGTCATGCTGGAACAGAAAAGAGTCTTCCCCAAACTGTTTCCACACAGTTGGAAGCATAGAATTGTCCAAAAATGTCTTAGTATGCTGAAGCATTAAATAACCCCATACCATTATCCCTCCTCCATCAAACTTTACAGTTTGCACAATGCAGTCAGGAAGGTAACATTCTCCTGGCATCAGCCAAACCCAGACTCATCCATCAGACTGCCAGACAGAGAAGCGTGATTCGTCACTCAACAGAACACGTTTCCACTGCCCCAGAGTCCAATAGTGCCATGCTTTACACCACACCCTCCGGTGCTTGGCACTGTGCCTGGTGATGGGCATGAAGGATTTAATGCTGCTGTTCAGTGACTTTTACGCACTATGCTCCTCAGCACTCGCGATCCTGCTCTGTTTCTTTACACAGTCTGCCACTTCAGGGCTGAGTTTCTGTGGTTCCTAAACGCTTCCACTTTGCAATAATCCCACTGACAGTTGATTGTTGAATATCTAGCAGGGAAGAAATTTCATGAAATGACTTATTGCAAAAGTGGCATCCTATGACAGTACCACACTTGAATCGAGCTCTTCAGAATGACCCACTCTTTCACAAATGTTTGTAAACCTGACTGCATGGCTAGGTACTTGATTTTATACACCTGTGGCAATAGGTCTGAATGAAATACCTGAATTTAATGGTTAAGAGGTGTATCCCAATAGTTTTGTCCATACAGTGCATGACATGTAGCTTACCAGTAAGCGTCTGCAGTATCCAAATCTTCTGCTGCCATCTTCTCCAGTCAGCATGAAGGAAAAGGTCTCACTGCATTCACAGACACAGGCATCATCAGTCTACTGCAAAGTCTTTAATTAACACTTGTTAATTAATAAAGCCAGGGGGATCACCAAAAACTCTGTGATGACATAGAAATAGGACAGAGTGACTCAGTGGTGGGTAATTCCCGATGTTTGCTGCTTCAAGTCTCAACTTTTATTAGTGTGACTCAAACTATTCTTTAAACAATAAAATATTATACCTGAATTGCCAAGGGGAAAATCATTCACTGCACAGGGATCAGGCCAGTGGGGGCAGTGGTACTGGCGGTGTGAGTATCAGGCCAGTGGGTAAATTGCTATTGGTGGTGTATCAGGCCAGCAGGAGAAGTGGTACTCGCTGTGTGAGTATCAGACTGGCGGGGGCAGTGGTACTGACTGTGTGAGATTCAGGCCGGCAGGGGCAGTGGTATTGGTTATGTGAGTATCAGGCTGACGGGGGCAGTGGTACTGACTGTGTGAGATTCAGGCCGGCAGGGGCAGTGGTATTGGCTATGTGAGTATCAGGCTGACGGGGGCACTGGTACTGACTGTGTGAGATTCAGGCCGGCAGGGGCAGTGGTATTGGCTATGTGAGTAACAGGCTGATGGGGGCAGTGGTACTGGCTGTGTGAGTATTAGGCCGGCGAGGGCAGTGATACTGACAGTGTGAGATTCAGGCTGGCAGGGGCAGTGGTACTGACTGTGTGAGATTGGTGTGCAGTGGTACTGGCTACACAGTGTCAAGCTCTACCTGCTGTATTGGGAAACTGGACTCCAGTCCTTGGCGTCTGGGAAGCAGAACTGGGGGATGGCCTTGAGTCTCTGCTCTGCCTCCCTTATCTGCTTGCTGGGCCTCTCCAGCTGTCAGCAGAAGGACCTGGGTCAGAGCTCTGGAGCAGCGAGTCTGTCTGCATCACTGGGCACCCAAAGAATACCACTAGAGTATTCTTAGAGTAGGAGCAGTTAAGCTGGAGCATTTCAGAGGCTGATCACTTCCTTCCTTATCAGCAGCAGTTTTCCATGTTCCATTAGCTTGGGATTACCAGTGGTGCTTTTTGATGGGGGCTGGGATGATGCATACTTTCTGAGGGACATTTCTACACCACAAAACCAATTATCCACCTTAGTGATGGTTTCCAAGTTACCTAACTCAATGTCAATAAACTGCAAGAAACAACCCATGGGTCAAGGTGTGAAAGTACACACTATCGAAGCTTCAAAGATTCAACCCTTATAATGCATTATAATGATATACTGACCATCATAATGCATTATGAAGGTATATATAATGAATTATAGATGAGGCATTCATAAAGTATTATAAACATGGGTATAATGTCTTATGCCTTTTTATGAATAGTTATAGCCA
>JAODLC010000007.1:23612688-23623085 GCA_026781145.1 Hippopotamyrus pictus | reverse complement strand
TTATGAATGCATTATAATGCATTATGAAGGTATCTATAATGCGTTACGCATACAGACTTTAAGTAAAGTGTTACCATCATTTCTTATGAATGCATTATAACATACTATGAAGGTATCTATAATGCACTATACATGAGTATTTAAGTAAGGTGTTATGAGAGCAATGTCATAATGACCATAATCTGTATCAGTTTGTACCTAAATTAAGAATAACATACAACAAGTTGGCTGTTCCCTAACCCCCTGCAGCTCCAGGCATTGTTAACGGCTGCAGGCTCCCAGTTGCTGTACTGCATAGCCTTTGGTACCTTGGGGAACTGGTAGGTGACTTCCGGGCAGTAGGAGTTCTTGGTGGCCTTCTTCTTCAGGGACACCACCACAAAGTACTCAAAGAGCTCGCGCTCCTGCCACTCGATGAGCTGCAGCTCCAGGGTGCGGTAGCTGGGAGCCCGGCGCAGCAAGGACTGCAGCTTCTGCAGGCGCTGGGCATGTGCTGCCAGGGAAGGGGCGGGGGGGCAGAGGCCATGCCGCATTAGTGCCATTAAGGCAAAGAAGTAGGCTAATTAACATTAGCCAGACACCGTGAGCACGGGGTTAAAAACATACCAGCTCCCCGATGCCAGTACAAGAGCATGTTCAAACAAAATGTTTTTGAGGAATTTATAAATAATAATTCAAAGTTAAACAAAAACTGGTAGCTGAAACATCTTTAACTGATTATATTTCATATTGTTCCCTGGACACTGGTAGCAACTAGCATTTAGCCATTTTTAAATGCTGAGTTAGGAGCTACAAGAAAACACGTGTCATTTGCAGCCACGCTGGAGATTCCTCTCATTTTAAACTCTCACCTTTGAACCGGTCATCAGAGTCACTCTCACTCTCGCTGTTATCATCTGGAAAAAATGGGACAACTTCCCATCAGGAAACTTTACAGGGTTTGAAAATTGGACACAAAGCTTGAAATTGGAAATTGGAAATGTAGTGGTATATAAAAGTCTAGCATGCCAGTATTTTTACACTTTTAATTTGCATTATTTGGTTAAAAATGTAAACACAATATCTTTTCACTGTAGCAAAAATAATCTCATACAAAGTTATTTTCTGGGTTGCTGGGAACCAAATACATCTATTGTGCCTGCATAGCACGACAGCTAGATGGGAAGCAGTAGAGGAGCCTACCTCTCAAAGACAACATCTCCGCGCTGGACAAGGAGAACCTTTTTAACCTCTTCTTCCCTCTTTTACTGCAGTAGATGGAATTTATTCTCTGCACCAGCTGGAAACAAAAATGGAGAAAGCCACTGTCTACCTCCACACTATTGGAGTTTGCCTCCATTGCATAAACAATAGCTTTAAAATGATTTTGAACATGTTGCATAGTTTTTCAGCAGCAAGGAAAAATGATACAGGGCCTGCAATAGTAAAAGTAGAGTAAAGGGCGAATTATGGCTTGGCCATGTGTGCTTTAATTGAGGTATTTGCCGGAGCACGCCGGGGTGCAGCGCACTTAACCTGAGGTGAATATTTACACCTATCGCAGCGGGCCAATCAGCTAGTCCCCAGTGCAACCCTCGCCTCCAGGTGATTTGTCATTTTAACCTGTGGGCAGTGTTGCTGGCCCACTGCCAATTTGACTAGCAGCCTGGCTTATTCTCTGCAATGGGCACCATGAGCGATGCTGTTCCTCGCTGAGCTGGTGTGTCAGGGGTGAGCTCACACTCTCAGGGAGTCTGGGAACACGGCCTTGTAGGAGATCCAGTGCTGGCCTGTCCAGGCAATCAGTTTGTTTAGGAAGTCAGTGTTGCGGAGACATTAGGTTAAATAAACTTTCCTCCGCCGGGAAGTGAAGAAAGCTTCACACACCCTCTGTCTGCCTCCCCCCCATGTTTCTCTCTAAGCCAAATGCAATTTCTACAGTAATTCATTCCCAAGTCTGTCCTGCGATATCCTCAAGCATTCAAGTGGAATGTATGACATGTCATCTACACAACCGATTGGTGCTTTATTGTGCCTCACTGTGCCTAATCATTTGCATTTGCTAATTAACCTCCTCATCACAGGTTAAAATGCTTGCATGCATAGTTCTATCTGTGCAGCCTGTGGCCATCACGTAGACTGGGGTGCCCCACACAGCACACAATGCTGTCATGGGCCAGGCTGATGCCCTGTTAGGTCACATCAGCAATACACACTGTGCTGTGCTGTGCCACGTCGTGCCACACCTTGGGTACCCTCCTGGACCGGCGCGATGACAGCGTGTCACTGGTGCCACTCAACCCGTCGTCCAGCAGGACACTGGAGGATGACGACAAGCTGAGCCGAGGCAGGAGCAGCACGTCGTCGTGGCTGTGCCGCTTAGACAGGCGAGAGGGACGGTGGTACTTCCTGTCCGCAGGACCCGGGAGGTGCAGGGATTGGCTGCTGGGCTTGGAAGGCAGCTGGGGGTGGCACAGCAACTTACACACATGGTCAACACTGATCTGTACACTATACCGCACTACAGTGCACTGTGGAGTCAGAGCATGCATAGAGGTAAAATCAACAAAATAGCTGGTCTATAAAATATAACAGTATAAATCTCTTACTGTCTGCCCTTTTCTCATGCCAGCAAGAAGTTCATCAGGGTCAGGTTAAAAACACAAAGTACCTGCTTCAACTCTAAAATCCCAGTCTGACATTTTGGCATGTCCTAACACTACAGTTTACCAAATCAGCGGTGAAAAAAAAAAATCTCTGTGAACATAGCAGCCCCAGACTCTCAGGTTGCTGGCTGGCCAAGTGCCACTCTCCAGGGAACCATGAGGGATCGTCTTACCAACTCAAAATATATGGCTGCTCAACAGTGACAAATTACCTGAGGAGGTGCAGAGAACGTGCTGTCCTGTGAGATCCACGTCCTGCTGAGAGGGTCTCTGCACCTCTCCGGCAGCAGCCTTGACTTTCGGGCAGCCGCTCGGCCCTTCAGGTCCACGTCCTCGTAGGGGTTTTCTTTGTGAGACTCTGCGGGGAGACCGGGGCATGAGAAGACCTACGACAGATAGGAATCCTCATCTCTGAAGGAGGTGTTCTGAAGTGTTTGCGTGTGCGAGAGACCCATGGAGGAAAAAGGAAGATGAAAAGCAAGAGAGGAACTGCACTTTTTGCATTGAATAATTATAAGATCTGGGCCTGAGTCTTGCATGCATCATGCTTAGGATGAATCTTTAGAGGAATAAGGCATCCAAGAGTTTCTGGAAAGAGTCCCTTCTGGGCAATGGCCTTGACAAAGACTCTCCAGCCAGGCCGCTGGGCCATTGGTGAGTCACTGTGAGAGCATGCAGAGTGTCAGGGCTGGAAATCTATCTGTCCAGCATTCATGTGCGAAACCTAGTAAGGAAGTGGCAGCAGTACAATGTTGGCGCAATATTAGGTACACGTGCTCAGTAAGAGAACATACTCTTTATATTAACAAAGTAAACATGTTGCCAAGCGACTGTTACTCAGATAGGCGAGTACCTGAAGACAGAAAAAGAAAAAAACCTCACATAGCTGGCAAACACATTCACTTGGGAAATAAGCTGGATGTGTTGGAATCCCTGTCCCACAACAACCACTGGTCCATTGAACCATATTATGAATGGGTCAAAGGTCTCTGAGAAAGTTACCAAAGTTTAAGATATGAAATACAGAGCTGAGACATTCTGGAAGCAATGCGTGAGACAGCAGTGACCAGAAAATAACGGAAGAGATTGTTGGTTTGGCTTCAAATTTTGATAAGGGAATGACATAGAACATATAAGCTTTTAAAACAGTAACTTATGGACTCAAAGAGAGGAAATTATGCTGCACTGTGGTACATTAGTTTTTTTTTTTACAAACACACACACCCCCTCTATGAAGTGTCACCTTACAGTGATGGAGGGGTTTGTGTGTCCCAGTGACCCTAGTAGTCATGTTGTTGGGGCAAATGTCTCTAGTAGAGCCTCCTAAGACAAATAAGTTCTAGGTGGGGATCCAGACTGGATGCGATTCAAACGACCCTTATGAAGTATAAAAACAAGGAACCAGAAGATGCTTGCCAATGAGCTCCTCCACCAGGCCTGGCTCCAAGGCAGGGTCTCGGTATCCCTTTTCTGTGTGAGGAGCTTGTTGGTGAGCACCTGATGATCGGACCTTCATCCATGGGGCCCAATCCAGTGGTGGACATATGTGGTAAACTGAGTCATCAGGCTAAAGGAATAGGCCTTCTGGGCTTGGTTAGCTTTGGGGCTTCGGAGGCAACTGACAGGTAGCGGCAGGCTAGGTGGAGTGCGGCTTTAGCAGTTTCGGAAGCAAAAATTTGGGTGTTGGAGAAATTTGGTGAGGCCATGGAAAATCATTTTGATTGGTTCTCGCAAACCGTAAGGCAACTCAGGAGGGTGAAGCAGGGTTTTGCCCATGCTGTTTACAGCAAGGATGGAGTGCTGTTGACCTCAACTGGGGGTATAGTTGGGTGGTGGAAGGAGAGCTGCTGAATCCCACTAACATACCTTCCTTGGAGGAAGTGGAGTTGGAGGACTAAGAGGGGGACTCGCACATCGTGAGGGTGGAGTTCACTGAGGTAGGCAAAAAACTCTCCAGTGCTATGGCTTGGGAGGTAGAGAAGAGTCACCTTATGTTCTTAAAGGTTCACATGGATGACAATGGGCTATCTTCAGTGAAACAACTCTACAATATTCCGTGGAAGTCAGGGACAATGCTAATGGATTGACAGATGGGGGTGGAGGTCCAAATCTTTAATAAAGGGAACTGGAATGTACGTTCCAGCCTCCCTGGGAGCTTATGCCAGGGTACTGGAGGTCCATCCAAGGGTTGAACCTCGGATCCAGGATGAACAATGCGGAGCAGCTCTTTACCCCCCCAAAACTACTAGAGGGTTCATGGGAGTTTGCCCAACTAATATAAATGTGTTTTGTGGACTTGGAAAATGTACACAACCATGTTCCTCAGGGGGTCCTGTGGGGGGTGCAGGCCCACGGCTACGCGCCATTAAGTTTCTGTACAACTGGAGTGAGTGCTTGGTTCGCATTGCCAGTAATAAGTCAGACTTGTTCCTGATGGATGCTGGACTCCATCAGGGCTGCCCTTTTTCACCAATTCTGTGCATAACTTTTATGGACAGAATGTTTAGTTGCAGCCAAGAGGTGGAGGGTGTCCAATTTAGTGACCTCAGAATCACATCCTTGCTTTTAACAGATGATGTGGTCCTGTTGCTTTCATCAAGCTGCAGCCTTCATCATGCAGTGGGGCTGTTTACAGCCGAGTGTGAAGCACCCAGATTGAAGATCAGCACCTCCAAGTCTGAAAGCCAGTTTTGTCAGCCGGGGATCGGACCGCCAGGGCCTCCCTTGGCCCCCACCCAATCCACAATGCACCGAACCCCTGACATTCCCCTTGTGGGTGGTGGGCCCACCTGGGGACAGTCCCGCGTGCCTCCTTTGGGCTGGGCCTGCCAACGGGCCCCTCCCCCAGGCCTGGCTCCAGGGTGAGGCCCCGGTGAACCTAGTCCGGGCGAGGGAAATGAGACCTTGATAGAATTCTTTGTCACAAGGGTTTTGTCGGATTGCTCTTTGTCTGACCCCTCCCCAGGGACCTTTTTGCCTTGCAACTTTATCACCACACTTGTCATACCTGTTAGGCCACTATTTCTGCCTACCAGTCTGACAGAAATCTGTTCCATTTAAGAATCATTTTCCAACATTTTCTTACATGCATGAAGCAATTTGCATGAATCATCACCCAACTATTTTGATAAACAGGAGTGGCAAAATGGATCTGAGATAGCAGCCTTAACAAACAGAAATTACTTCAACATAAATTTGTGCTGTTCATTGATAAGCTAAACAGAAACATCACATTAACTGTGAAGTTTTACTACAATTTTCATGCTTCTTGACACAGAGGACTAAGCACGCCCAAGAGCAGGAGTAATTTGGCCATGGAGCAACAGAAATTGCAGAGGGGACTCAATACTGTGGCAAGTGGGCGTGACTAACCATGAAACACTGTGATACTGCTCAGATAGCGTTTACCCTTTATTTTGCTTTGGTAAAGCCAAACAATGACAAACACAGGTATATTACAACAATCGTATTAAATGGAGAGAGAACAGCAAGGTTAACAATTCAGCCCAGGGTAAGTACTTTACTAGGTGCTTAGGCATCAACCGATATTTCTGTTCGCTAAAAATCCTCACTCAATGAAAGTTCACTCAACGAATCTAGTTTTCATCATACATGAAACTACACAGAAAAAAACCATAAAAGTACACAAATCTGATTTCCCCTCTATTGCACGGCGGTGCCAGGCAATGCCCCGTGAGGACTCGCCATCGTCCAGTCAGGGAAGGAAAGTGGTGTGGAGCAGTGTTTCTCAACCCAGTCCTCAGGGACCCCCAGCCAGTCCACATTTTTGCTCCCAGCCAATCAAGTACGCAGAATACCTGGTACAGGTGCACAGGGAGCTGGGAGGGAGCAAAAATGTGGACTGGCTGGGGGTCCCTGAGGACTGAGTCTGTGTTCTGATTTGCATACACAACCACACTGCCTTGTCAATGAAGAGCAGAGGCACCCCCTCCAATATGGACCTGATTCAAAACTAGAGTTTTTTTTTTTCGTAGTATTGTAGGAGATAAACTGGAGTGCAAAAATGAGGGGGCACAGTATGACAACTGAGGGGGCAATGCTCCCCCCCCCCCCCAATAGCACTGGGTCTGGGGCTGAGTCTGAATGCTCTAGTGTTGAGTACTGAGTTAGAGTATTGTACTTCATATCATTCACACTGCAAAGGAAACTTAACAAGGGTAAGGTGACCCCCTCAGTGTACTACAATAACTTTGCAATGAAACTCTTTAATGACAATCTTCTGGAGAAATGATACATTTCCATGGCTCCTGGGACAATTGTGGGTACAAATTAAAGGATCTGGTTCCAAAAAGTTAAACAACCCACTTGGGGGCACACCTACCCAGCATGCAGTGCAGCTATGGAACGCTGCTTCACTGCTTTTGTATGCGTCATTTCATAAGATACTTGTGGGCTGACTGACACCACAAATGCCACAAATAGTCTGAAATATCACCGCTAAGTACTGTAAACATAAAACTGCAGCCAAAAACAAGAGTCACATTCAGATCTCATAACGATCTAAATATGTCAGATAATCCAGCATTCCTGAAGCACAAAAAACATGTTGTTGAATGAGATTATCATTCAGCATTATGCACTAGCCAAGCCGTAAAAATCAAGCAGTTACAATTAAGCACTTTGCTCAGGGGTATTGCAGAAACTTTCCTCCGACAGTCCATCATTGCTTCTCAAATTGCATGGCCCAAATCCACATGAGCATTATTTGGTTCAGATGAACAAAAACAAGGGACAAACTCTCATGGAGCCACACAGCCACACTTAGATGAAAACTGCTTCATCCGTTTATCTGTGGGAATAATCTTTGTGGGGAATTCCATCTCTTACTACACTGTGCTGCTTCACTGAAGCAAAGAACGCTGTCAGCTAAAGCCGATGTCATATGGTTTAACCTGAAGAAGGCTCTCCTTGAGAAAGCCCACAGTCACTAAAGTCACAACGACAGCTGGACCTGATGATGGGTGGTCGAAAAGACCACTGCTGTCAGTGCATTTCTGTTGACCTCCTGGACAAACTGTACTGCTGACCTCTTTTGGCTTTACACTGACAAACCTCAAATACAGGCCATGTTCACACTGTCTGAAACATTAAGGACAAAGGAATATATCAAGACCATGCTCCAAACTACAATGCTCAGGTGCTTTAATAACAGAAAGCACCAACACATGCATCTTGGAAAGCACCATTGATGATTGACATGCTGATGACTCTCTTCTCCTGCATTCACCTTCCACCTGCTTACACAATACAGGATCACAGTCCCAGGAAGCCCAGGTCACCAGGCAGAGGGCACCCTGGACAGGATGCTGCTCCTTTGCAGTCTTATTATTAGACCAAAAAAACAGCTTTCAGTGATGTGTCACTTAATGTTTAATGAGTATTCATATTGTCACGTCGGGAACAGGGATGCAGGCGAAGGGAGCCGTGGATACGAATAAACGGGATTTATTGCGGGGTAACACACTCCAAAACACAGCAATGTTAATGACCAGACTGGGGAAAACATACCTAATGCAGACTTAAATACATTGGATTAATGACAGCAACAAGAAACAGCTGGTAAAAACAGGGAATCCACACCGGGTATATGAGGGGGCGTGGCACACGGAAGCAGCAGACGAGCGGGGCATGACACATGTAAGGATATATACGTCTCACAATGTGACAGCCAGATTTTTTCCCCAGTTACCAGTAGATTTATTTTCATTTCAAGCCAAACTTTAATAATCAGAGGGCCATATGCAGTACACAAATGGCTTCAAATTGGTACATTCCACAGCTGAAATCTCCCGGTGACATTCATGTTTACAGTATAGACTTGGAGTTGGCTGGATTAGAAAGCGATTCATTATTAAAGTCCTGGAAGAGAAATATCTTGTTGTGTCCCTAAGCTGCTGTCAGAGGAGGCTTAGCCAAGAAGATAGATAGAAGTCACCACCATATTCCAGTGGTGCAAACTCCATCAGCAACAAAACACAAACAGGGGCTACATATTCAGCAGCATTCATCATTTCCATACTTTATGCCACTCCTTCCCATCCCTTTTGTGATGAACATGTCTACACACAGCTTCTTGCCCACATAACTGATCCATGGTCAGTATTGAATTAGCTCTCTACATATGTGTTTCTACTGGAAGGTCCCCTTGATGACGATAAAGCTCTTCCTAGCTTCATTTTGCTTTTTGGTAGAAAGGAATCCATGTCATGAAAAAGCCAGCCCCGCGGGACTGGCCGGTCCAGAAGACAGCTATGTGAACTACATCCACAGCCAGGGCTTCATGCGTCACTGAAATCAGCTGGATCCACAGGAGCCTAGTGGGTCACATACTTCCTTAAAGCCCTGGCAGAGAGCTTACAGCAAGAATGAAGCCATCATATGCTGATTTATATGGGAATGCAGTGCAGATATGTGTCCTGGTAGATTCGAGTGAGCTGTCGTAACTTTGCTGTTTTGTTTAATCTAATGAGGTTTTATTCCAGAAAGACAGAGTTTTAGACTTACGGGAAGAGCTGTCATCAAACATCTGAGCAAACTACACATAAGTAGCCAAACTATCTACACTGTAATGTCATATCTGTAAAAAAATGTTTTATATTTTTGCTTTTCCAAACCTCAAAATTATTTAAACATAAAAAGTTAACTCAATGAAAGCTTGCAAAAACCTCCCTGAAAATGGAAGAGCAAACATTAGGCAGCCTGAAGGTTTCATGCTGACATTCTCTGCTGAATTATCTGCTGAATCGCACGGCAAACAGTGTAAAGAAGATGTGTGTGATTTTGATTAGAAGAAAATATGAGATGGTGAGGATGGTTTCTATGTCAGACGTAGTCCGCGATCTGCTTGCACTCCACACACAGGAATAGCATGATTTCCTCAACAGCAAAGTTAATGCCAGGCACTGTCATTCAAGGTATTCCAGCGTACTTGGCAAGAATCAGGCTACCAAGCTTCCAGGCTGCAGTCAAGTCCCAGGAGTTTGCCAACATTAAGTATTTTCACTTGTGTGAGAAATGTTGCTGGTATGTTAAATGCTGCAGGGACTGTGAAACCACTCGAGGTGTTTATCATTCCATGTAATGCTTCCCTGGGTATTACTGCAGAAAAGGACTATCCTTGTAACAGCAGCATCGCCACCTTGGCCACAGACGGCTTACTAACCTACGATGTCCTCGTAAGCGTTCTCCTCAGTGGTGCTCTTGAAGCCGGGTCGGCTGCAGGTGTCCAGGCAGCTGGTGCCGTTCTCCGTGGGTGAGGAGGGGTATGAGGACTGGAGGCTGCCTGTGTCTTCCGATTCACATGACTCTCTGAGCCACAGCGATGCACGTCCATATCAGCCAAGAGGAAAACGAGCAGAAGAGAGAGTGACTGCCAAGAAGATGCATAGGGCCTAGAGGTCCCATGGTGCGGAGAGGTCTGGATGATCTCCTTCGTTCATGAAATTCTGCAAGGTGCCCTCTTTGCTAAGAAGGACCAACAGTGCAGGTCACAGCTACTTCAGACTTCTGGAGAAGCCTATAATATCTCTTTAGTGTTTAAGGCTCTCATCTATAATGCATTATGGTCAGCATAAGAATTAAGACCCTTTGGGTAACACTTTACTTAAAGTCTGTATGCGTAACGCATTATAGATACCTTCATAATGCATTACTGTATAATGCATTCATAAAGTATTATAAACATGGCTATAACTATTCATAAAAAGGCATGACATTATACCCATGTTTATA
>JAODLC010000007.1:23602396-23612588 GCA_026781145.1 Hippopotamyrus pictus | reverse complement strand
TAGATGAGGCATTCATAAAGTATTATAAACATGGGTATAATGTCTTATGCCTTTTTATGAATAGTTATAGCCATGTTCATAATACTTTATGAATGCATTATAATGCATTATGAAGGTATCTATAATGCATTATAGATGAGAGCTTCACTGGAGCTTATGAAGTATTATAATCAATACCATAATGCCAGATGACTGTCAATAGAAGATGCTCTAATACTTTATTAATTCTTGTACTGAGCATTGTAATATATTATAGATGCTTTGTAAAGCATTATGAAAGTTTCTATAATACATTATAGATGAGAGCTTCAAGTAAAGTGTTACTTTAGGTTTTGGTGACATTGAAAAAATTAAGCCAAGAGCAAGATAAAAAAAAGTCTGGATATCTCATTATGCAAATATAAAATAATGCTCTAATGTCCTCTTTATTAGAAGCAAATGTCCTCTTTGGTTATACTGAGCAAAACCTTGCACATTTCATTGTCATATGAGTGCATTACAAAAGCATGTCTCACAGCTGGCACATGTTAAACCACCTAAATGGTGCTTAACAGCTACACTTTCTGACCTACAGCTACAAACCCTTGTTGTTAATTTTTGTATTGAAGCAGAATACTTACAAGAGCCAGTAAACCATTTGGCATTTAAATATTTAGCAATCAAATCCAACACATTTTGGCTCTTTGATGTTTTGTAAAAGGGTTCCCTATATTTTATAGCTTTGAGTGGGAACCGTAATAATACATATTATCTAGTGAGAATCATTACTGTACAAGTGCTTAATTTATTTTTAACAAAATGCTTTTAAATCTCAATAATCACCCAAATTCTTCTCCATTATTTAATAATGTATCCCTTTAGACTGGTCATTAACTTCAATTGACAGGTAGACAGAGACAGACAATTGATGGCTATATGGAGATAAAGCTAAATCAAGACACAAAAGAAGACTGCGGTATAACTGTCCTTGAAAAACAAAGCCTGCTTTCACACGACACCAGTACAGCCAATAGCTGACCAGTTACCAGCAACCTTGAGATGTGACTGATATGTTTGCAAATCTGAGCAAAATAAATGATCCGTCTATCTGACGAACTTGCACAGGCAAAGTAAGTGAGTAACCAGATACACATATTTCCCAGTGTGAGAACTGAGATGGGAATGTTCAAGCTGCCAGGAATGAGGCACTATACAAGGAAAGCTGGACGAAGTCACTCAAACATGTCTCATTATCAGTTATTCGTTATTTATATCTGGGGGCTGTGTGCTGGGATCTCACCTGTCTAGGGCCCTCCTGTTACGGCTGCCATCTGTGCCTTGTGCCCTGCAGGGTGGCGGGGTGGAGGGAAGAGGGGGTGGGGCCTTGGCACAGCTGCTGGGGGGTAGACCATTGGTTGATAATGTGGTGCTGTGGCTCCGGTTAGCCTCATACTCGAAGGTGCGCTTGGGTTTGGGCACAGGGTTAACCGACATGCCTTCCTGTGTCTTGGCAGAGGGCGTCTCAGTGCTCCCGGTACGGGCCAGGTCAGGGCTGGGTTCCTGCTTGGGCTGCGCCAGCCTGTCGGGTCCAGGCGCGGAGTCCGGCTCTGCTGTCACCGAGCTGACGCTAGCCCGTTTGCCGGGGCGTGCGGTTTCCGCGTTCTCGGGCCCGCCTATCGTGAAGGATCTATGGCGCGCCCTGTCGGCGATGTAGCAGCTGCTGGGGTACTGCGGCGCCGCCCTCGGGGGGTTCTCCTTCAGCGCCTGCTCGATCTTCTGTATGCGGCTGAGCACGGCCGACGACTCCCTGCGGCTGGTCAGGGAGTGCAGGACGATCCCCGGGGCCTCGGCCTTGCCGGACCTCTTCTCGAAGTGGCTGAGGCAGCTCGGCCCCGGGGCAGCCGCCTCATCCTCCTTCGCCTCCGCGTACGAGCGCCCGGAGAAGGGAGTGGACATCCTCCGCAGGCTTTTGATGTCGAAAGTCTTATTGCTGCAGGAGGAGGACAGGATGGTCGGGCATGCTTCCCCCGCCGCCCCCTGCTCGCCCAACTGCCGCTTCTCCAGACACAGGCTCATCCTAGGAAGCACTACCGCCTGATGCTCCCATACTGAAGTTTTACTACGAATGCCAGCAGAGTGAAGGTCAGTGATGGAGCGGCCCAGTGACAGGCTGCGCTGGTGGTGGACGTGAGCCGAGGGCAGCCCGAAAGACAGGCCGCTCTGGCCCGCCGAGCCGCTGCTCAGTTCTGCTCCACTCCGGCTGCCCTCCTGCTTGTTGTCCTTCTGCTCCTGGCCGCCGCCTCCTTCACCCACCGGAGCGCAGGCGTCCTCGGCCTTCGGAAGTCGCTCCTGAGAGCTGAGGGTGGAGCTGCTGTGCGGGCGAATGGTCTTGCCGGCCCAGGCACGCAGGCTGGAGGCCCGGCGGTCGGCCGCCTTGAGGGGGCTGCCCGGCGAGCAGCTCTCGGTGCCGTCACTCCGGGGCTGAACCGGCTCCTTCAGTTCAGGGAGGATGGGGGGCGGAGACGCCGACTGACACCTGGGACAAAGCAGGGGGGTGATCAGCAGCAGGATTTCCCAGCTTCAGTCACAGATAAACAGATAAAACGGAATCACGTGTCAACATTAACTGAAAACCCCTATCACAAACACCAAGAGCGTTTTAAAAAACAACCCGGGTAGATTTTCTGCCGAGTAACTGGTCATCAAAGACGCTTAGAGCACATGGAAGAAAACACACCTCTTTTGAAAACTGGGGAGGAGAAAGAAGGGCGCAAGAGCATGAATAAGATGGATTCATTCTTAGATATGACTAAATGTGAAAATACTGACCTCTAATGTAAAACAATCCGTGGAAAAGTACCTCTGCAATTTAACACTGGCAGAATCTAATTAAAAGTTAGAGCCAAAGAAAATATAATTCTTTGGTAAAAACGAATGCTTGGATTTTTCCGTGTAATATAATTATGTGGGTAGAACATATGCAGACCCCACTCATGGAACTACTGAACACAAGAAGAAAAGACCCTCATTTCACCCGATTGAATTAACCCAAGTGGCACTTTTCATGGGAGCTTCTGAGGACAGTATATGCATCTTAGCAAATTTTCATTTAGTTGAGTAGTTAAAACTATTACCCAGAACAATTGCCAAAATTAAATGCCTTGAGACTTCTGGTCTGGTCACCTCCAGGGACTTAAACAAACAACCTTCAGGAGTTCAAGCCCTTAACCACTACCACTCCTTAGAATAACAACCCAAAACTGCCTGTCAACCCCACAGTCAGGTTGCCCTTGGCAATGGACCAAAGCATGGACCAAAACTGAATCCTAAGAGAAAGACATAGATATTCTCACCTAGAATGGAATCGCTACCACCTTCCACTCTTTTCCAAGGAACCGTAGAACTGCAAGGCTCCATCTGAATACTAGACTGAAGCACGCAAACTGTTGTAGCAAGAATAGTAAGAGCAATACTGAAGCTGAGCAGAATCCAACAAGATGATCCAGAGTGCAGGTTGGGACAAATAACAGCACACCCCCACATCATGTGACTAAGGGCAAAAACTGGAGGGGGCGGGATGGGGGTGGGAAAAAGACCAGCACCTGGATACCTCAAAGCGCCGGCCGGCTGTGTGTGTGAATGTGTGTGTAACCATGCGTGCACCACAGGAGGGAATCTGTGTAGAAAGCCCCCCCTCCACCACCACCGCCTCAGAAGAATAGGAGAGCATTCATTCTGAATGTCAGGATTTTAACCCCTCTCTTATGTGCTATATTGTTATTTCAGCTGAAGTCATTACAGGCATTTTGCCATATTGTACAGATACTTTCAACAAATTAGACATTTTGCATAACAGTAATGAGACTCTACATTCAGAAGACAATGTGTTTGTGTCTATTTAGTTTGGATATTGTATTTGAATGCTACAATAATACTTCCTCATCTTAACTAGATGTATTTGTATAATTGTGGTCGGTTGAAAAGAGGATCGTCCGATTTTCCAAACATGATTGCCCAAGGTATATCAAGCAGGACACATAATTTTTACTTAATTCATTAAGTAGCAGGCAGAGCGACAGTGTATAAATTCAGCTCTTACCATACAATCCCTGAAGAAGCGCCTTTGAAGCTTGTAAGGCGGTTTATGACCAGGCATCATGAGACCCTGATGTCTGAGCCCAGGTGTAGCCCTTCCCAAGAACCACACTGTGCTGTGCTGCTAAAACACCCATTTTCAATCCCCACCACAGCTCAAATAAACCAATAAGCATTTATACCCCTGCAGCAAAATATAATGCCCCCTTTATATATAATATGGTTCAGTTTGATGTCCAAGGCAAGTCAAACAAATTCCCTGGAGGCTTAATAAGCCCTTCCTGTGCCAAAAGTAGACCCCAAAGTAGTCAAGCAAAAGTCAAAAATGTGAAATGAAAAAAAAATAGGATAAGGAAATATTTTATTTAGCATATTAGAAACAGACCACAATATTCAACAATGGTACTAAAATAATGTGCTTGTATGAACTATTCCAGTGGACCTATTTTTATTTACAACCAGGGCTGTACTATATCTCCAGCAGGCCCACATCCCATCCGTATGAAGTTGCCCAAATTAAAATTCAATCCACCATAGAATAACAGAGCACTTTTAAAAATACCCCCCGGACAAGCCTTGGCTTTAATGGTTCCAACAGCCATAAAACAGATCTGTTAGATTCCTTGCGAGTTCCTACAGTCTATGCCAAAAGCAAGCAAGTGCAGGACCCTCTGAGCTGCTAAGCCAGATTCGGACCCGTGGGCTCCAACAATCCAGGACAGGCCGAAAAAATGAGCCCAGCAGAAACTCCGGCCACGTACTGTGAGGTGCCAATCACACAGGGGCCCACTGACACACTGGGGCGCTGCAAAGAGGGAAACTCAGGACAATTCCAAGGGCTTGGTCTGGGTTGGGGGCCCAATATGTTATGCTTTCATGGCGCCCGAAATCTGTATCAGGCCCCTGCTCAGACATGAAGCTCCAGGCCGGGACCACTCTCCAGAATGGCACTCTGGGTCACTGAGATCAAACAGGGCACAGGTCACCCTCCTCGCCCCACCATCCTGCCCTCCTGCCATCCTGAATCCCCCCCCCCCCACAGGCCCCTACAGCCTGGCTCTCCAGCTTCCATGTCTTTATTTTCACAGATATGCCATTTCTCAGACTACCGTGAATGTTTTTTACATAAAAACCCTGCACTTTGCAGCATGAAATAGGGCATGTTGAACACTTATCTGGGATTCTGAAAGGGTCTGTTTAGTCAGAATACTCTTCAGGAAACCACACTATCATTTTACTCTAAACAAAATATGTTTTTTTTCTTCTGTTCATAAATCACTGATTCCCTTTTTTCCCATTTGTCTCAAATTACCTAATTAACAGGAATGTGCAACACATTGTGAACATATTTCTTGTTTTGGATCAGAATTGGTGTATACTGAGAAGTGGTGTAGGGCCATGCAATTCAGAGCTATTTGAAATGGCTAAAGAAATAATTAACAGAAGGTTAATTAGGTCCCATCACTGGAAATCCCCTTCACATTATTATACTTTTGCAAATTTTCATTTAATGTATTAAGTTTTTAGATAGAAAACCTCTCCAAAATTTTAATTCATTGTTCTAAATTTTTCCATGGCAAATATATTTAAATCAGGGGTGTCAAACTGCAGTCCCAGAGGGCTGGAGCCCCCCAGGACTGGAGTTTGACACCCCTGATTTAAATATTCAGATACACTAGATACACTTCCCTAAACTAAACAGCCCACATGCTACTGATAAAACATCCTTACAAGTCAACAGATAAGAACATGCTTTTTATCATCTTCAGAGAAGCTGCAACAGGAACAGGGAGTGAAGTTGCACTTTTCTGCTGGTACTGTAAACAAGTGTAAGTTAAGTAGGCCTGTGGCACAGAGTCGCCAGTGAAGGAAGTCACAAATGACAAAAAGGTCCCCTTCTATCCTCATAAAACGTACCTGCCTGATGCCTGACTTGCAGAGGTTAATGATAATACACTTTATGTGACAAACCTAAAAAACGGATTTTGTTGTGTTTTCTTGTCGTCAGGGATTGGTTAGCTAAAGAAGCACAGCAGACAGCACAGCAAGCTGTTTTATGATGAACTACTTTCTATTTTTGTCTCCAGTCAATGTTTACTTGTCCCTCGACCCATCAACAGCGAAGGTCATTAATGCGACCGCATATAGTTTTTGGTATTTGAGAGCAAGCCATTTAAAGAACCTGAAAGACATCGCTTCCGTTTTCCAGCGTTGGCCCGAGGCGCTCGTGGCACTGGTCGTACGAAGCCCAAAGCAACAGCGGTACCGACCTGCCCAGGACCCTGCGTGGCACTTTACCCCCTCCATCCTGGGGCGCTGCCTTGGCACTCCTGTTGGCAGTCATTGCTGGTTCTGCCTTGTGACGTCCCACTCACCTGATGGAAAAAGGAAAAGGAAAAAGGAAACCTGAAGATGCCTTCATCTAAAAGATAAACATTAGGACCGTTTACCTGCTTAGATTCAGATTTAACACTTACAGCATAAGTGAACGTGATCCATATGAGTCTCAGACAGCTCACCACAGCTACTACACTACCAGTTACCCCAGTATTTTAGGGTTTCACTTACATTCACAAGTTACAATACTGCTACCATTTCTAACCCTGTCATTTCATCATCTGCTTATAGAGGAGGTGTCATACCTCCTCATACAGGTGTGCAGTCTCCCATAGAAACCCTACCTACAGGAATATGTAAATATAGCAGTAAAGTAAAGGCAGCCCAGTGTATTAATGGGCTGCACCATATCCTCACAATTCCAGGTGTGACCGTGTGAGTTTCCTTATTGTCTGGATTTGCTCCATCATCCCATCCAAGGCACCCCCCACCCCACCCAAACCCTCACGCCCTGTCCTATCTGTTAAAGGTCCCCTGCTACCATTTACTGACTAAGAAGGATGTATCTGGAAATGGAGGATCCAGAGGAGTCCAGGAAATCTTCTGCAAGGACGGCAGTCCTGTTACCTTACGTATTGGACACCTTGTAGCCTATATCAGCTATGCCACAGAGATTTTAATAGTTGCATAACCGAATATCTGCGTAAATCACACAGATAGCTTGGAAATCCTGTTAATATTATTCCAATCAAAATGGCATTATATTTTCCTAGAAAATACAGTTGTACACTACAAAAATGAAATCACATTATCTTAAAAATTGCAGCAGAATTATTCATAAAAACTATAACAATATCATAATATAACAGAGAAAATTCTACATGGATTATCTTGTACGACCTTAGTAAAAATTGGACCACAACCAGGACAAAAGTTGTGCTTAGTCCCTATATGATTTGGTGTATAGTGTCAGATATCAGATGATTTCACTGCATTCCAAACATTGTGAGTAAACTGTGACGGAACACGAAGTTTACAAGAAAAATAACACTGATCTTTCAGTGGATTTAATCCTGAACTGTGACCTGCTCAAATTTTAAAACAAACTAATTTACTTGGTAACTCAACAGAACGTCTGGAAACTATACATATAGAGAAAACCGTCCATTGCTACAGTTTACTTATAATGTATGATCTGAGCGTCGCTTTGGACAAAAGTATCTGCTAAATAAAGTTAACGGACTGAACAATTTCTATAAAGTTAGACTCTGTCGTAAGTAAGGATGGAAATTTAGGCAGAATTACTATTCGAATTTCGCTATCCATTATTCAAATATTATTCGATTCGATGCATGTTGTGTTAGTTCTTCTTCACTTGTTCGCCTCAGTCATTTGTTTCTCACAAACATCGAATGGTTCCGATCGCACATGCAGGATTCACGAAAAATCATCAAAGGCGAAGTTAGGAATTAATTAAATATTAAGAAAAAGTATAAATACCTCATTTAGCATTCGATTTAAGTTTTTTTTTCCCTTCTATTTTATAAATATTCTTGAATATTCCTTAGGCTGACACCCTAGATGTGATAATAATATTTTCTAACTGCAACATAATATCATCTCGCGGCTACCTCTTCAATTTTAGCAAAACTGACACTTTGACATGTGGGTCAAAAACAAATTTGACAGCAGAGGCCAGAAGTCAGTCCGCAGACAGCCCAGTGTGGCCCATTGCCTCCTCTGTTCGTCTTTCACGTGTGCAGTGAAGAGCCAGTGAGCGGGAGCGACACGGAGAGCCTTTCGGAGAGGAATGCCGCTAGCATCCAGCTCCGTCTGAACGGGTCGACTAACATAAACAGACAGGGCTGCCTTCTGCTCTCACACACCACAGTGTACTTTTTCCCATGGATGCAATGAGAAGCCTCTGAAAACACCTGCCCGTATTTTTATAGCATTCAGAAGAGAGCTTTGTGCTTAAAACTCACAACCCTGAAACATAATATAATGGTGACACCCCCCTTCTGATACTGACAAAGTCACTAACGTGGAAAAAGACATCAATCAAGAACAGCACTGCAGCGAATCCATGCACGCAGCCTTATGGTTTTAAGGTGAACATACTGTAGAGTAACTGATATATTCAAGTTTCTCTCTTTCTCTCACTCATTCTCTCTCCTTCCTTCCTTCCTTCCTCCCTCCCTTCCTTACTTCCACCCATTCTCATGACATCTTCATAAATAATTCCCCCTCTTGCTCATGTGTTGATTTAGTTTCTTTGCTACCATTGAGCCAAAGGGCTCAAAAGGCAGGTCTCAAGATGTTTGTCAGGCGGAGAATCTTTTGTCATCATCTATTTAATTTTATTTCTCTTTATATTGAAGATCTCTTCTGCTTTGCACGGAGGTCAGCATGAATCCTTAGGGTAATAGTCGGAGGGGGTGGCAGAGCCAAAAGGCTCCTTGTTTACAGGAAGTTGTCTATGGTGGCTGAACAAGTGCTGAGGCTGATCTCTACAGAGACACAGGGAGGGGACGATGGAAGCCACATTCCATCTGTCAGCAATTTCCTGTTTCGGTGAACCGCTACGACACAGATCTCCAGCTTCGTCAAATATCCTACCTGTCAGTTTCCTTAGCATCTATATATTTATTTATTTGGCAGCCAATACAAGTAGATTGTGTAACGCAAGCGGCAAGTGCTTTTGATAAGGAGGTCAACAAAAGCAAGTACTGACGGTCCCCCAATTACAATCTATGCGACTTACGACAACTCACACATATGAATGAAGTTTAATAAAACGTACATGCACATAAAAAAAAATTTTAGCCATGCATACGCCCAACAGTGCTATGCTACCAAGGGCACGTTGTACACTGTACGATAGTTGCCATGGAAAAGTATGTAACTGTATGGCAACATGACCATCCCAGCCTCACACACATCTCTGAATCTCATTCTCACACCTACAAGTCAATGCAATTTCCCTATTCTGATTAACCCAGGCGTAAGTCGGAAACAGTCTGTAAGGCACTGGCCTAAATATTTTTCCCGTCTCTTTGGAGTCTCAGTCTGACTACTTAAAGCCAAAGATCAAGCTCCTAATAGCCTCATTGTCATATTAAATAGCTAAACTGCATCCAGTGTTCTGCAAACAAAACAAATGACTAAATTCCATATGATTTGGCACCACTTTTCTGTCTCACAAAGATGTTTCTCTGCTCATAAGTAAATACACTTAAGTAAGTATGCTTTTCAGTCTCATGGGGGATTTATCTCAAGATTTTTTTAGTAATAATACTTGAATATAGAAACTAACCATCAAGCACCTGCTTTTGCATTAATCAGATCAATCTGAAAGCCAAAATCAAATCCGCAAGACAAACAAACTGTTAGAATTATGAATTTGAGAATGTATTAGAAATTTAGAGATTACATATATACATAGAAATCAGCATGGGTGAGAGGCTTGATTCTCACATTATACTGACTGTCCTTTCATACCTGATGAATTACCACACAAAGAGTAATACATCTGATTGATGTTATTTTAACAAAAAGTTGAAAGCAGCCTCATAAATCTTTGGAAAGGGGAAAAAAATCTTTCAACACTCAGAGGATTCCAATTACATGTAATGAGCGTAGCACTGAGCGGAATGTGAGCTTAGTTTCGGCTCAGTCTGCCAGCAGTAGCTAGATGGCTCTTTCAGAAGCTGAGCAGAAAACCCCCCATGTTCTAGATGGCTCAGTACAGAAGCTGAGCAGAGAAACCCCCATGTTCTAG
>JAODLC010000007.1:23541972-23562898 GCA_026781145.1 Hippopotamyrus pictus | reverse complement strand
ACTGACTGACTGACTGACTGACTGACTGACTGACTGACTGACTGACTGACTGACTGACTGACTGACTGACTGACTGACTGATCTGGAAGTCTGTGTTTCCCTGCTTAGACTGCTGCCCCCGTGACCCGACCCGGAAAACTATTAGGAGATGAGTAGATAGATCAACCTTCCACTGCCATCCTACATTTCAGAAATACACGTCCTGGCACTCCCATTTGTACATTTACCTACAGCCCAAGACAGTGAGAACGCACAATCCGGAAGTATAAGTATCTTTATCTTACCCCGAAAAATTGATTCTGGCATCACTGATCGATGACTTGGATTGCCATCTTAGTCATCTATTCATCACGATGCACTGATGCATTTGTACACCGCTAACTGTCACAGACACAGAGATATGAGGGTAATTCCCTGAATGAATCATCCAGCTTTTTTGCTAGTTAACGTTACTATCAGTCATGCAGGGTATGTCCCTGCCCTGTGCCCTATGCTGCCTGGGTTCGGCTCCAGCCCCCCTGTGATCCTGACAATGATAAGCAATTAGAAGGTGGATGGATGTCAGCTGATATTTAATTACTGCACTTTTAACAATCATCTGAGGTTAATGGCATCAGCCATAAATGGTCTTGCAGAATGAATGCAACACATCAGAGTCATTTAACACCAGAATAAAAAGCACTTGATTCAGTCCCAATGTATCCATGATGCAGTGCAGTCCAGGATATTAGTAAGAGGCTAAGAGGAGAGGTTAACTAATTATTGCTGCACTAATTCTGGCTGATGGATATCATTTAAAATGCAGCTATATAAATAATACTTGTGTAGACTGCAAGCTTGTGTTTAGCTGCCCACAATGTGAAAGCATTTTATTCGCTGTTCGAACATCAATGAGTCTCTACTTTCTAGTGGAACCATAACCAGAACGGCTGCCACACAGCATCACTCAGACAAGAAATCAAGAAAACACTCTGTCATCCACACTGTGAGGGGGAACAAAACCAACAAGGGATTTCATAATAATAGGTGGCAGCCGCTGTTAAGTAATCCAAAGCAATAGCCATAGTATTAGTGTATTCAGTGACCATTTGTCATCATTAACAAGGGCTTTCTCTGCTGGCCCCTTAGGGGTAAGAGAACAGTCTATAAATAATGGGAAATTAAAGTCTATGCACTTAAGTTGATAAATTGATGATTTTTTTCCTGGGTTAAGATCTGCAAAGCACTGAACCAAACATTTACAGGTAACAGAGTCTACTTTGGGCACTGCAGAACAGGTTGAAATGAAGACAGCAGCCAGGTTCATACTCATACCATCAATAGCGTTTAAGACACAAAGACAACCGAAGTTAAGTACATAAAATATTCAAGAGCACAAAGAAATCCTCATATTTTCCGCCAGTGACTTATAAATATCCATTGCCGTGTAAATCACTTGAGTGCAGCTTTTTTAGGAAGTAGTGTGGCATCTAACGTCATCTAAGAATAGTCCTCTATGGCTGTAGAAAAAAAAACAAAAAAACAACACAAAACAAAAAAAGATCAACTAATATAACTAAGCTTCCAGGATAAAAATCTCATGTATTCATTGTCAGACCTGTTCATGTCAGCTGTGTGCCCACTGGCCGCATCATCTTCCTAAAAACTGAGCTGTTCACTTAAGTGTGTGCAGTTCTTAATCTTAAAGAAATGGCTGTGAATGGCAAGCTAATACAAAGACTAATTTTTAAAAACTCTACTACTCTGCTATTTCTGGTTTTCTATTAGCATAACCGGTAAAAAAGCCTCACGATTGAGGTCTCAGACTTTAGCACAAACTGCATGTAATAACTCAATTTTTAGGCACGTCGTCTTTAATTTTATGGATAATCTAAATTCAATTTTCTTTCCATTATCCAGTGGTCCGAGGACCCATCCTAGGAAAAAATGGCTGTTGAAAGGTGGGATACACCCTAGATACACCCAGTCCACCACTGGGAATTTAAATGCTTTTGGCAAATGTAAATTTGGTGATGAGTCATTAGGATTATGTTCCAAGAAAATGAACTAAGTAAACAAAAAAAGAAATGCTCAAAAAAGTGAATGGAAAACTATGCATAATACTACTCAAAATGCCCGACTGTTTTTCATCACTCTTTTGATGGAGTACATGTTCCCCACTAGCTTTTTCCAGACAGAGTGAGTAACTGAAGAGATTGATAGGTTTCCCAATGGGGGGAAAGAGTTTTTTAGATATTTTTTTATTTAAGTATGACCCCAGAAGTCTCCTTTGACATAACAAACCTATTGGATATGCAGTGATGGAATGATGGAAGGCGAGTGGTGCTGGTCCATGGGTCTCTCACCTGCAGGTTGATCTCTGCTTCAAAGAAGGTCAGGCAGGAACAGTAGTGTCTGTTGGAGTCAATGTCAGTCAGTACCACAGTGAAGAATGTGGGCTGCTTCCGCTTGCAAGACAAGCTCCATCCTCCAGGCTGACAGAACTGAAACAAGCAAAACCATTGATTTAGCAGAGCTTGAACACCCACTGAGAACCAGGCTGCTTACACTCTCTCCATAAATATGTTCTTCGGTTTTTAAATAATGTTCACACCTGCAGCATGGGTTTCCAAAAGTAAAGTTATTGCTCAATAAATAATGGTGTGACATTGCTCATATGAATGTCTTTGTAGAACACATGAGGCTCTCTACCGTCAAGCTCAATACAGCACAAAGTGCAACTTCATTAGCATCTGAGGTTTTCTGTAGACACCCACAGAACATTCCGGACAATTCATGACAAAAATTCTACAAATTAATTCAAAACTGTGCCATTCACGTAAATGTCATGAAGTACACATGGCTGTATCTGGTATAGAAATGGTGACTAAGACATACTGCATAATACACAACAGCTTGAAAATTCAGACTGAGACCTTCCTCTCTCATCCATCCTTCCATCCATCCATACATCATCTGCCATTTACCTGGGAACGAGTCGTGGGGACAGCAGGTTAAGCAGGTATGCCCTGACCTCTCTCTTACCAGCCTCCTCCAGCTCTACCGAGGGAATACCAAGATATTCCCAGGCCAGCTGAGAGATACAATTTCTCCAGCATGTCCCGGGTCTGCCCCAGGGTTTCCTCCTGGTTGGACATGTCTGAAACACTTCCCCAGGAATGCGTCCAGAAGGCATCCTAGATTGATGCCTGAAACACCTCAACTAGCTTCTTTTGATGTGGAGAAGCAGGGGCTCTACTTTGAATGCCCAAGCTCCTCACTCTCTCTCTAATGCTGAGCCCAGACACCTTGCGGAGGAAACTCATTTCTGCTGCTTGTTTCTGTGATCTCATTGTTTCACTCACTACCTGAAGCTTGAGACCATAAATGTGGGTAGAAATGTAGATTGACCAGTAAGTCAATAGCTTTGCCTTCCGGTTTATTTAAGCTCCTCAGCTTAAGGCAGTAACTCATCCCCCACCAGGAGAGGGCAATCCACCCTTTTCCAGTCTAGAATCATGACTTCAGACTTGGAGGTGCTGATCCACAAACCCTCTACATCCCTTGGCTATACTTGGAAATTTATAAAACAAAACAAAATCGGTGATAAAGGGCAGCCCTGGCTGAGTTCAACACCCACTGTGAACAAGCCTGACTGCTGCAAACCTAACTCTTGCTCCAGGCAAACTCCCATGAACCCTGCAATATCATTCTGAGGCTGATGAGCTGGTGCACCATTCCACAACCAGGACGGAATTTGATTTGAGGCTCAACAAAACAGAAGGACCCTGCCCTCTAGTCCCCCACAAGTACCTTCCCAGGGAGGCTGAGAAATGTGATCCCCTGAAGTTGGAATGCATTCTCCAGTCCCCTTTCTTAAAGTTTGGGACCACCCCAGTCTGCCAATCCAAAGGTACTGTCCTCAACCTCAGTTAAGACAGCCTAACAACACCAAGAACTTTCAAGAATCTCATCCACTCCAGAGCCTTACCACCAAAGAGTTTTTGACTACTTCAGTGACCGCAGCCCTAGAGATGGCCATGTCCTTCTCAAAGGCTTCCAGCTCTACTTCCTCCAAGAAAGGTGTATCAGTGGGATTCAGGAGGTCTTCAAAATACTCCTTCCACTGCCTGACTATATCCCCAGTTAAGGTCAACCGTTCTCCATCCCTGCTGCAAATAGCATGGTTAAAGCCATGTTTCCCCCTCCTGAGTTTCCTGATGGTTTACCAGAATCTTTTCGAGGCTGACCGAAAGTCTTTCTCCATCATCTCACCCAACACCTCCCACCCCTAAGTTTTTGTTTCAGCAACTGCCAAAGCCGTTTGCTGCTTAGCCTGCCGGTTCAGGAGGCCCACCAGACAACTAAGCTCAGAAGGCTCCTTCTTTAGTCATCCAGCTCCTTTTACCATCGATGTCCACCACTGGGGTTGGGGGATTGCTACTATGACCAATAACCTTATGGTCACAGCTCCACATAACTGCTTCTGCAATGAAGTCCTAGAATTGTCAATGTCCCCTGACTCCCTTGAGATGCAAGTTGATGTTTAAGTTGAAGAACTGCTGGACAGGGGCCTCTGCCAGACACTCAGAAGTAGACATTTCAGGTCCAGAAAGAAAAAATCCAAGGCAGGATTTTGTTAAAACCAACCAGTTGAGTATAAAGAGTCACAGTTAAAGAGTACTCAACTGGTTAGCTGAAACAAAATCCTGGTTTGGATTTTTACTTTCTGGACCTGAAATTTCCGCCTCTGCAGACACTCCCAGTACACCCTCACTATGTGTGTGGGTCTGCCAAGTCTATCCAGCATTTTCCCCCACCATCGGATCCAACTCACCACCATCTGGTGATCAGGTGACAGCTCAGCTCCTCCCTTCACCTGAGTGTCCAGAACATTCAGACGCAGATCCAATGATACGATTACAAAAATCGATAGTCGAACTGCGACCCAGGGTGTTCTGATGCCAGATTCACTTGTGAACAACCTCATTTTTGAACATGGTGTCCATTATGGACAAACTACGGTTAGCACAGAAGTCCAATAACAGAGTATCGCTTGAGCTCAGATCAGGCAGACCATTCCTCCCAATCATACCACTCCAGGTTTCACTGTCATTACCCACAGGAGTGTTAAAGTCCCCCAGCAGAACAATGGATTCCCCACTGGGGGTGTCTTCCACCATACCATCCAAGGTCTTCAAGGCTGGGTACTCTGAATGGGTGTTTGGTGCATATGCACAGTGAACAGTCAGAGTTTGTGACTCGAAGTTGAAGGTGACCCTCTCATTTACCAGGGTAAACTCCAACATACTGGCACCAAAATGGGGGGGGGGGGTGGTATAAGTATACTCTCACCTGCCCGGCTCCTCTCCCCAAGACCAACTCCAGAGTGGAATAAAGTCCAGTCCCTCTTCAGGAGTTTGGTTGCAGAGCCCGAGCTGTGCGTTAGGTTTAGCACAGCTATATGTAGTCAGTATCCCTCTACCTCCCGTACTAACTCAGGCTTCTTGCCCATAAGAACGGTTACAGTCCATGTACTTATAGCCATATTTGCTCGCCGACGATCGGTCTGTCACAGCCTCTGCCTTTGCCACCTGATCTACATTGCACCGGACCTCCACGGCACCCCCTGCAGATTGTGAGCCTTTGGAGGATGGTCCCACGTCAGCCAGTTGAGCTATGCCTGGCTAGGCCTCATGGGTAGAGGTCTGGCCAACAGGCACTTGCACACGAGCTCGACCCGGTGAGCCTGGCTCCAGGGTGGGACCCCGGTCTCCCCAATCTGGTCAAAGTCACATCTTGCTGAATTTTACCAATCATGGGAATTTTCTGAATCACACTTTACCTGGCCACTCACCAATCTCTTTATCTTCATCAATTTGGAACTATATCACTACTGCAAAATGCAGATCATCATCCCATTGGGTGATGTTTCTGCTCTCAAACAGCTTAAAATGCCTCAAAAGAATCAAGTACATTCACTCACACCAGCCATAAGTGCCTATTCAGTTGCGTATACAGTACTGTACAAAAGTCTTAGGAAGTCAAAGGAAATGTTTAAAGCTATTTATCTGAGTAATAACAAAACAAAAAACAAACATGCTTTATTTGCACAAGTACGGGTACATTGGAATGCTTCTTGCCCTCAATAGCTTGAGGGTCACAGGGCAGGGTCAGCTAACGTGCAGCACCCCTGAAGCTGAGGGTTAAGGGCCTTGCTCAAGGGCCCATGGGCAAGTGACTGTTCTGCCAAGGCCAGGGCTCAAACCCGCGATCTTCTGACCACAGTCATGGACACTTAGCCGGCTAAACCACTCAGAACATGTGCTCAGAATGAAAAATACAAACAAGAAAATTAAGAGCAACACAATAAAACTAACTAGAATTTCTCCTGTTCTCCAAAAACTTACTGATATCTTGTTGGATGGCTAGATGAACACTGCTTCAGTTCCGAAACCTCTCCTCAGGGGCACCTCAGCCATTCCACGTATTTGATAAATTTCACCACAGCAATTAATAAATTAATTAGTTTACAAAGTCAATCAGATACTGATTAGCCATACCAGGTGCGGTACTGGTTGGGTAAAAAAAAAATACATAGGTGTATTGGATGGTTGCTGAAAATACTGTAGTACCTTTAAGAGAGGTACTGGCTTTCAAATGGCTATGCTGACAGATTTTGACACACATCATAGTTTTACACCAACATGGAGATCATTTGAACATCATTTCCTTAGACTGCTTAAAGCTTATGCACAGTACTGTACACTGCAGTTTCTGACCCCCAAATAAAATAGCAGACAAAAAAATTCACACAGGGTAGCCAAGGTAACATGATGTCCCTCAACAACAATAGAACCAAATTTTGCGCACATCAATGTTTCAGTCACGTGTCAATGTCACCTAAACTGTCACCTTTACCCCATTATGTTTTTTGTATACACAACTTTTATTTAAAGAATGTGTGCTCCTCTTTTTCCGAAAACAAATACCATGGTAACCTCTGCAGGACACGCACTCGGACACGCACCAGGACACACATCAGGGCATGCCAGGACACGCACTCGGACACGCACCAGGGTGTGCCAGGACACGCAACAGGACACGCACCAGGACACGCACCAGGACACGCATCAGGGCATGCCAGGACACGCACTCGGACATGCACCAGGGTGTGCCAGGACACGCACCAGGACATGCATCAGGGCATGCCAGGACACGCACTCGGACATGCACCAGGGTGTGCCAGGAAACGCACCAGGACACACACCAGGACACACACCAGGACACACACCAGGACACTGGGGGACGGAATCATACCCCATGAAGAGTATATCTGTAAGAGGACAGAGAGCGCCTCACCGATGAGAGCTCAGGTCTGTACAGAAGCGCCGTTAACAGGCAGGATGCTGTGGGCGAGGTGGTTTCAGAGCAGCCCAGACCCCCAAAAGACCAAGATGGGGGAACATGAACAGGACCAGGCATCCTCCATAAGGCACAACACACAGCAGGAAGTCTGGAAAACCCAGGAAACGCTGGGGGGTGAGCGGCTTAGAAAAGCTGAAAGCGAGGTGGAATGTGTCTGAAAATATGCCAGGAATGTGATATATCACAGCTGGAAAAGAGATGAATGCCTTCCGGTGGCATACCTGGGATGCTGAGAAAACAGAGGGCCTAGTGGGACAACCAAACAAGCAGATCTCTCGCTTTAGCAAAATAAATGCAGGATGTCATTTTAAAAGTCCAGTACAGTGCAGTGGAGGAGGAATCCAGCACACAGGAGCAGACTCTGGAGTTCATTTACGACATATATTCACCTACAACATAAACGTGTGGGAATCATTGCCTTATAACTACAACAGCATGTTCAATCAAAGTCCAGAACTTATGCAATATCATTTTTAATACTGTGAAGCCATCCTGTTCCAAGACAGCTTGGCCAGTGGGCAGTGTGAGTGACGTGACCTGCCATCACCTGGCACTGGTTTAGACTTCCTCCAGTGTCACAGTTAGCAATGTCTAACTGCGGTTACTCGATATCATTCTGTGTAACACTGCAAGAAACGCCTATGGAACATATGGTGCTGGTTTAAATGCTAATATATTCGATCCTTATATCAAACAAGGAGAAAGATTAACAGTGCACGTCTTCTTCAAACTTTAAAGCTCTTTAAATGTCAAATTGGGTCTTTTTTAAAAATGCGTACGAGACTGTCAAGGCACCACTGCTGAGTCCTTGAAATCCCGTCACATTATTCAAATGGAAACATTCAGTATGGCCAGTTAAACATATGGCACAGATTTATCAGCCAAAGATCACCATTACCGTAAATTATCAGTAACCTTTTTTTCTTGCTGTGCTGGACAGCTCATTATTTAACAGCAGGTTTATCCAACACATTGCGCCACAGTGTCTATGAGTCAGACAAATGTCCCCATTATGCTTCCCTTGGAGCATTCGGGCTGGGCTGCTATGTACGAACACAACTGCGCTGTGTAGCCAAAACAAAAATGCATTCTTGAGAATCAGTAAACCCCTAAATGAATAATGATTCTAATTCTACCTACTAAAACTCATCTCAGATAAAATTTATGTTTAAGAGCTTCATTCACATACATTAAATCCTAATAAAGGAACAAAAATCAAACTGTTTTTAAAAAAACTTTCTTTCTAAAGGTGACATTTGTACCACTTTCAAACCACTTTTCATAGACTTCTTCAGAGAGCGAGGAACACCAAAATACAACTTTAAGAATTAGTCAACAACAGGTGCAGATACCTCTCTCTCTCTCTCTCTCTCTCTCTCTCTCTCTCTCTCACTCACTCACACTCACACTCACACTCACACTCACACTCACACACACACACACACACACACATTAGGGGCATGTCTACTGGGACATTGGCCTAAAGTCAGAATGTGGTCAAGAGTCTATGGCATTGCAGCTTTTACCGTTCGGTAATTTGACCGGACTGGAATCAGTGTGAGGAGAGGACAGGCTGTGGATGCCAGAGGAAGAAGCCCCCAGCCCAGGTAGCTGGGGACACCACCTGAGGGGTACCCATGTTGGAGGTTACAGAGGTGCCTCTTGGATAGGAGTGGGTGTGGAACGGTAGCCAGTATCACTCTCAGCAACTGTCTATTAAATAGCCAAAGGTTTTTAAGCTTTGCTGACAAAATATTTCAGGTCAGGGACATTGCTCAAGGATGCATCTCCAAGGGCCATTCTAGGACGGACAACAAGTCTGTAACCACTGGTCCGTAAATCCATTACCAGTGGCTGGGAACCACAAACAGCTCAACATCCTACATGGCAGGTACAGTAACTACTGCAGCAATAGTTCTTCTCATGTGTTCAACAGTGCGCTCTGTGGGTTGGGGGTCGTGTGTCTGAGATGGGAAGGTTGCCGGTTAAAATCCCACGACCAGCAGTGATTTCTTGAGGTAAGCCCTTAACCCCAATTGCTCCAGGACCTGGCTGACCCTACTTTCTCAATGGTATGTTGCTCTGGATTAAAGCATCTGCCAAATGAATAAAATTATCATTAAGATATCCATTATCCATCAAAGTAGATTTAATTTTGCAAGAATGAAAACTGAATTACAGGAGACTCCAGGTTTAATGCAAAAAAATAAACATCACCAAAAGAGGACAGACAGAAAATCAGCTCAGAATGAAAATAACATTATTCATACTCATGTTATTCTGTATAAATCCTTTAAGCCCATTTAGCTCAGCATTAAAAACATTTTTAAAAGCAACAAATGAAATCCCAGGAAATGTGATGTCTAACTAAAAGACAATATATTTGCACAAGGTACCTGCTGATATTTTCAATGCCAGAGGTAAACAAAACAAACACTCCGGAAGCTGCATGATTGCTGTGTGTCACCACATGCACCACGCTAAGGTTTCCATACCCACTGTTTTGATATTTCCAGTGCAATTTTATTTTTCCAGTTCTGCCCAGTTATCTTCTGATATTCTCTTTTGTCTCTTTTTTCCCCACAGCATTCCAGGAGCAAACATGATCAAATATTATTAGCGGCATATAATATGAAATAACAGAAGGAGAGATAAGCAGAAGGAATAATGTTTTCATAAGGTTTCAGTGACCGGCATCAGAGTACATTACCAATAGCATAAGCACAACAAACATCACTATTTTCAACAACACTGTAAGCAGCGTAGCACTACTGTAAAAGCAGAAAAAGGCCATAATCTTTAATGTCAATTAGTAAGTGTTTCAGCTTTACTTTATTTACTTTTTAATTTCTAACATTTCCACCTCCCCTGAAGCACAAAGTTATCCAACCTGATTCTTCTCCACCTACTCCATCTACAGCAGTGTTTCCCAACCCAGTCCTCGGGGAATCCCGGACAGTCCACGTTTTAGCTCCCTCCCAGCTCCCAGCCAATCAGGAACACTGAATACCTGGTACAGGTACGCTGGGAGCTGAGAGGAAACAAAAACGTGACCTGTCCGGGGTTCCCCAAGGACTGGGTTTGGAAACACTGACCTACAGTCCATACAGGTAGCTAAAAATGACTGACCTGTAATTTAAATCAAGGTTGTTTGGGGAAATTTAAGTTGCTTAGGCCAAGAGATGAGGAGCTGTATTGAGCTGATAATATCTACTGCCGACTGTGTAGCAGTGGGGGAAAGCAGTGTTTGGCACAGAAAGGGATCACTTTGGATACAGGAGCCCAATAAAACACAAAGAGCGAACCACACGTGTATATTTTGGCTTGTATTCCTCTTTTTTTCTGGTGCTTGTATATGTTTGGCAGTGAAGTTGAGAGACCACCAGGGCTACCAAGTGGAAAAAAGTTCGTTTAGAGCCCTACATGAGCCAGTGTCCAGCCAGAATGAAATGAAATCGCCGTAAGGTGGAATCCTTTACAATGGCGAATAACAGGGTAGCTTTAAAACGCAAACAAATTACAAGTTCAATCTAAACATTAGTCTGAACCAACCACAAACCACATTAGGTCAGATCTAGTTTGAGTCATTTATAAAAAAATAAATAAAAAGTCTGATCTTAACACATGAACATCTGGCAGGACATAACTTTAAGGCCAAGGCACATGATGTGGAAAATTACTACTAGGTTCATTACTAGTAGGTTCATTACTAGTAGGTTTTCGAATCGGCAATAAACAAATTTCTCAGATTATTATCTTGTACAATTTTAATCTAATGGGGGTGGGGGGCAGTAATCACAATCCATTGTAACCGAGTTGTAAAGCGTGAAAATCTAATTCTGAACCCACGTTCCTCGCTATTTACTAAATCTGTTTACAAGGTTACAGACACACACAAAGAAGGGCTGAGCCTTGACACAGGCAAAACAACACGGCAGCAGATGTGCTGCGGCTGCATGTGTTGGTGCCGCTCAGGAAGAGGGGAACGACTTGTCATTGTGTTCGGGGTTACTGAACTGGTTCCCCTCCATGTCACCGGCAGGTCTCCTGGACAAGACTGGAAGCTTATCTAGACCAAAGGCGGTCGCACGACGCTGCTGAAGGCCAGGCCTGTGGGGATGGCTATTTCTGTCCCGTAGCTGAAAGCCAAAAAGCACATCTTTAGGAAGCCTTGGGAAGAGGACAAAAGCGCTACTCTATTCATAGGCTGGTGACCGGGGGCCTGCCGGGGCAGGCAGAGTGAGCGGAGGAACTCGCGCTTCCTGAAAACATCTTCAGAATTGACACAAAGTGCTGAGAGACACTACAGGGACCCCTATAGCATACCGAGCCTCGATCCGGCAAAGGCACGACCTGGACACCCTGCCAGGCTCGACTGGGACCTTAAACATCCACGCAGGATCCCGCATCATCGGAGCGAAGCACATGCACATCGGTTCACCATCATACTACATAGCTCATGTTACTCGGGTTGCTTTACTGTCATGCAATTCAGCACATGTGGTATGTTTTAGGGACGGGTATTTTTAGAAAGCCATGTGGGATTGCATATACAACAGATAGTCAAAAGGGTGACTAATAGACAATGTTAATATTGAAACTAGGACTCTGGTCAAAATTCCAGGCCCAAAATTCAGAAGTGATGAAAAAAGAAAAACATGCTGGATTTCATTTTAATTCCATTATGTAAAATAATGTGTCAATTACACATAGTTACACATAACCCAGCACGCAGCTGTAGTGTTCTGCCAAGTCGTGTATTTAAAGTGTCCCTCGGGGATTATTTTAGACTTGGGGCAAATAGTTGTGTTATTGAGACAGAAACAACAGTGCAAATTTAAAACATACAACCAGATTCGCAGCTTTCATCTAAACCCTAAAAACTTCAATATGTGATATGTGGAAGTAAAAGCAACCCTTTTGAATAAATTTACTGTCAGTGCTATGTTTGATGACTAGGAGGAATGTGACACAGTTTGGAAATTACATCATTTGTAATAGAAAATCATTCGGAATGTTTCATTCCCATCTCGCTTGGTGACGTTAACGTTCACTGCTTCACAGTCGCAGTTAACATCTGACACTTTTGGGCTTCAATCATTTACATGAACATCACAAAAGCGCCAAATGACCAGCGGGATTAAGTCCCAGGTGAGCCGAAACTGGTCTTGCACTGATGGGTACATCTGAACTGAACAGTCAAAACAGGTCCAGAGGAGCAGGGGAGTGTAATCACTGTTAATTTGGTTGCAGTCTTGAATAATTGTTTGTGGTAGAACTAGTAAACCACAGCAATATTATCAAAACAGAGATTATCTGTGGGTAGGGCTGAGCAATTAATCGAATTTTAATTTCAATTACGATTTTGGCTTCCAATGATCATCAAAACAAAATAAATCAAGTTAAAACGATTACTGTTCCGCATTTTGTTTCATGATGATGCTCCCGTTTTGTCTTGCGTTATAAACCCAGCCCACCCCTTTCCACCCCCTTTTTAATTTGTTCCTCGGTTGAATTATATTTAGACTTCAAGATAATCAAGGGATAAAAAGACACGTTTTTTTGTTAAGTTCAATAAATGCATGTTTCCAAAGTCAACGAGTAGTCATGTTAAATAATCGTGATTATGATTTCTGCCAAAATCGAGCAGCGCTTCTTGTGGGTGTTCTCACAACGAAAAGCCAGTAGCCGCCATTGTGAAGGAAAGAATTAGATCATTAGTCGTGCCAGTAATTATTGAACCATTACGCGGCCAAAATGCATACGCCAAGGCACAGATTCCTATGATTCCCAACCTCTTTCTTGGCAAGAGGTTTCATTAAGGTGCAGTTTCATCACTGCAGTTGTATTTCGGCATGGGAAACATGAAGTCTATTAAATACTACTTAAGAATGTGCTCACAGCTTACGAGGTAAACCAGGGGTGCCAAAACCTTTTTTACAGTTAGTTTTAATTTTACTAAGAAAATACTCTGATGAGCTACTGAATCACGATAGTATCTTTTATGGCTAATTGCGGGGGGCGGCTGGTGAAGTTCAGTATATAAAGCATCATCCATTAAGCATCTTGTGATCAACCTGGAAACATGCCGCACTGATTGACGGGTTAGGCACCCCTGCAGTACACTGTTTGCAACAACAATCAGCCATCACCTGTAACACACATAACCTCAAAAGGCACTAGGATATGCTAGAATACCTGTATTTGTTATCTTGCTGCTGTTTTCTTAAACCAGGAAGGAGCAAGGTGAGCCGGTGCACAATCATCCTCCGCGTGCCCTTCCAAGCTCTCACCTCTGCTGATGGCATTAACGACCCCTCAGGCAGGTGCTTCCTCTAAGCAGCAGTTCCATGTTCACCCCTGTCATTGGACTCCCCCCCCCCCCCCCATGCAGTTACAAACAAGCCTGTGCACTTTGGTTTATTTTCTCTACCTACTTAAACAAAGGAGACCAAAAGAAACTCCAGGAACAGAAGAATCATCCAAAAAACTATGTTGACAGGAAATTTTGAAAGGCAAACAAAATTTGGTAAGTCACCCTGACCAAGCCCCACACGTTTTCTGCGTTAATTACCTGGCCAGAGACTTATAAGGAATTGTCACCCTCTGACGTTCTGCCCAGGAAAAACAAATAAACTTTGTTCCTGCCACACTGGTTTCAAAGCAATTTCCTGCACTCCAAAGACAATGGGCCTGCAGAAGGAAGACGTCTGTTTTCCGCCTATTTTCCATTACGATATAACATCGAGTTGCTAGTTGCTGCTCTCGGTTGCCTTGCGTAGGTGGAGGAAGGTCATTCATCCGTTAACAAGACTGGAAGTGGTAAAAAAAATAAATAATTTAAGACCTGGCATCTAGTGAATAGTGACCTCATTACAGTTCTAGTGATCTTGTTGGCCATCATTATTTAACCTGTGTCGAGTGACACTCGATTAAAGAAACCTCAATTAATTATGCGCAAGCTGTAGTGTGGTATTCTCTAAAGTGACAACTAACAGTACGCTTAAATCAGACCACAGGACTCATGTACTGCCCCCAGGCCTATGTGTCCCCAAATCAAAGTGAGCTGGTTAAACAGGAACACTCCCTTCTAAGGGCCGTTCCGTCAGCGGAAGAACACCTGCTTTGGGCAGCAAAACAATGCCCGGGGCCACAAGGATCTGAATTCAACAATTCCATACATCACTAATAAGATAAGATAGATCATTATTGATCCCAGGGAGAAATTCTTGACTTTTTTCAGACCAGTGAATGAGGAATCTGTCAGTGACCATTAAAAAAATGTAAAAATAAAATTACACATCGAATTTATGACTGTTGAGTATACATGCAACATTACAATCGCTGCTTTAATGTCAAAATGTGCAGCAGGGCATGATTGCGGACGTGATTATTTCAAAGGTATGCTTGTTTTATAAGTACGTACATGTCCGCACTACAAAGCAGAGCAGCGCGATGACCTGCAAGCTGTCCGCCAGAAGTCGGCATCGCTTGTTTTCCTCCTCTTATTGTTCAGCGTCAGTCCGATGCGAGCTGCTTATCAGCTGCCCCTCTCATATTGTTCTGGCACGCAGCCTCCATGAGTCAACTTCCCTTCGGCGATAGGAAACGGCACGATGCACCGGGGACAATCAGGCCCCTCCCCCAGCCACGCTAAAGCTGTCATTTCTCATAACACCTGATCAAAGTAACAGATGGAGCACTATATGACAACTGCGGTCACAAACTCCATCAGTGATATTTAATGACTTTAGACCAGTTAGAAAAAAAAAAATGACCCATCATGCAGGGTGTAGAAGTTCATTTTGGCAAAGACCAGCTGCAACCTTGCCTTAAGTCATGCAATCCGTAGATGAGTTTACTCTCTATATAAAATGAAACTGCGCTGCTTTATGTAAATTGCTGCCCATAAAGTTCTCTTTCCCTCTTTTCCATTATAATGCATGATATTGAGCAGAAAATGAAAATGACCACAGCAGCAGCAAATGAATTGGAGACAAAGCACATTTAGAGTTGGGAGGGATGGACAATGTCAAACCTTTGGCAAACCTACAGGGATTTCTTTGTGAAATTCACAGCGAAATCAAAGCCTTTCCTGAAATCACCAGCCTGTCTTTTCAAGAAATATGTTACATATTCTTTCTACTAAATTGCAAAGCTCAGATGTCGTATCTTTTAATCAAAAATGACATGCTGCTTTAGCTACCAGTGGTCACCAAATGCAGAATTCATGCTTATGAAGAGCTGGACAGAACTAATAGCAAATGCAGACATGAACACCAAAGTCACTGGAATAGTAGTAAGCAGGTCCAGGTCCTGAGTTCCAGTTCCAGGTTGGCCTTTAGTGTTGTGCTTTTAGGAACGGTTTCTGAAGATACCGAAACATTTCCATAAATTTGTAGAGTTACAATGTTGTAATGGAAAATTCCCATTTAATTATGGGGAATGTTACAATTCTTGTAAAGCAGGAAAAAAGGAACCTTTAAGAATCCCCCCTCCAGCAACCCTGGTTTTTCTTTCCCCTTTTGCCCCCTGTGGAACTTGAGAACATCTGACGCCCCCACCCCACCATCCCAATCATTTAAAACAGGTCACTCTATATGGTGCATGATTTTTTTCTCCAGTCCTTTGTTGTCTTTTATTCCCCGTAAACATAACAAAGAAACTTAATTTGACCCCATTCCAGAATGTTCTGCATACTTCTGTTGGCCATCTGGTTTGTGGGGGGTCATTAACATAGCATCTATCAAATGGGGGGCCTCTCACACGAACAGAAATAATAAGGACCACAACAAGAACAGTTCTCAGACTCAACACGAAGCATTAGCATGCAAGGCCGAAAATTAATGCGGGACATGCAGAATTCCCTGCAAAGCCGCAGCGCAAACACACAACGAGGACTCAAAAGAACTTGGATAATTAGAGAAATATTCTCATTTCTGTCTTTTAAGGTGAACAAAGTTCTCAGAAAGTAGAATTTGTTTTTGTAAAACATTTTAGGAGAACAAGTGGATGCGTGGAAGTGTTGCATTGCGCAACTTTAAAGCATCACCCTGAGACCCATTCAAGATGCCTCTTTTTGGTACGAAAATTACATTTCCAAGTTACAATGGCAGACTGCACAGTCGGGTGCTGTAGGACAAAAATGGTGCAGAGACTCGTATCACAGGCATCGTATGGAACTGTAAAGGCTAAAGGGAAGATCAGACCTAGCAGGACTGTGTGCATAAGCGTCATTCTATATTAGCGCTCACCAGCCAAGCCCATAAAACCTAGACAGGTGCAACGAACACTGCGCCATTTAGCTGCGAAACACTCTCATCCTATTAACTTTCATTACCTTACAGCTTTATAGCAACTTGCAATAATGAACAACTGGAGCTTTAACTTAACAGCTAGGAGTCTGTTAACCAGCATCCAACATTGTATCACTACAAAATGCCCCTAGGAGTCATTTTTGACCCCACTGAGGAATATTTGTTAATTGCAGGACGTGAAGGGGGGTCCAGTCATGTTTGTTCTGTATAGAAGAAAAATAGCCCCCCTGACATGGGTTTCACCCAGAGGAAACGGCCGTCTGAATAAGCTTCCAGATGACCTCATCCTGGCTTGAACTCTCCTGACAGACAGGCTCAGGTCATACAGTGTTGTTCATTTCTCACACATGCCTGAGTGGCAACGGATGCATCGGTTACTCATATGAGGATCGGGCTGACAAACACGACGCTCATCTCGGGGACTTGAAAGGCCTCCTGGCAGCCGGATGCAGCGCTTTTCTTTGAGTTCCTTGTTTTATAAACACGTGGGGGCCTGACGTGCCGCGCGACATGTCTGCTTTGGTGACGTCGCAGTGACGCGGCCACCGAGGACGGAAGCAGAACGGCATGGCTCCGCCCGGAAGCCCCTGACCTGTCCCGGCCCGGCAGGCCCCCCTGGGGCTCTTCTCACACTCTCTCACTCTCTTCCCATTCGCTTTATCTATCCGTCTGGTGGACACATATCTAAACCAATATACAAACAGAAGAGCAGCACCAGAATCCTTGGAATAACTGGGGTTAAGGATCTTGTTCAAAGACCTGATGGTGTAATCACTCTGCCGACAAGGATTTGAACTGTGGCTTTGCGATCACAGGTGCAGCATCCTGACACATGGAGCCGCACGCCTTCCCCGCCTGCCTGCCCGCCCGTCAGGTTCCCCTCCCAAAACTGTGCCTGCTCCCGTAGCCAAGACCAGCCTCACTCCCCCCCCGCAGAGCCATGTCCATGTAAAGCTAGAAAAACTTTAAACTCCTTCCCAGAAGTAAAAGCCTCCAACATTCCAGATTACAACAGGGACTTGGGAGCTGGGGGGGCAGGGGGGTCAGCACCAGACAACAGAGACGATGCAAACATCAGCTATGAGCCTGGTCATAGGAGGTCAAATTCTTTCATTTTGAGGAAGCGTGGCTCCACCAGGCATTTCTTCATGTGTACTCCGTGTGTCTTTATGAGGCATTTAGGCTGGGACAACAGGCTGTTAATCACTGCTACAGAATGCATTGCTAATAAGCCAAATGTCATTTTCATGAGATAAATTCAGCATATTGGCATTTGTCTTTAACTAACTGGTAAGCAGTTTTAAGTCTGAGTGAAAGGACAAAAACATTTAAAAATTGGAATACTAGAACATGGTTGTGAAATTCATTCTTTAGATTTCTAATTTTGTAATGTTCTTCAAAATTACGCTGTAATATTAGTATCTGTACGCTTTATAACCTACAATATACAAAGCAGTAATAATAATGATTAAAATAATAATAATGGCCATTTGTAAGTAAAATGCCTATTTTTGAGAAATTTCCATTACCCCTATCTAATTTTGCCCTAATTTATATAAAAAATGCGTCTTCCCTTTCCAACTCACAGGAAATTTGAAAGCCACACTGAGTAGGATGAGGCCATCACATCACATTACTGAATGATAGTATTACATACTCAGAGCCAGAGAGAGTAAAGGAGCTCAGCAGCATCCATGGTGGCGGAAAGTGCTTAGTATGTGCCACAGAAATTATGGGTTGTTAACTTATTCCACATATAAAAGACATTTATACTTTCAATTAATTTTTATTAAAATCCTCATTGGCTGTTCTGAGTTTGCTCTGAAACAGTGTTTCTCTACCCGGTCCTTGGGGATCCCAGAACAGACCACGTTTTTGTTCTCTCCGAGCCTCCTAACACACCATTTTCTTTTTTGATTGCTTAATTATTTGCAGAGGCGGACATTACAGATCCAGAAAGTAAAGATCCAAACCAGGATTTTGTTTCAACCAACCAGTTGACTACTCTGTGACTGTGACTCTTTATATGTTATATATGGTTGGTTGAAACAAAATCCTGGTTTGGATCTTTATTTTTTCTGGACCTGTAATGTCCGCCTCTGATTATTTGGTTCAAGTAAGCTGAGAGCTTACTTGAGAATCACTGGATAAGCTTTTGAGAATCACTGTTCAAAACAGTCACTCTGATCCAAAAGAAAGCAAAGTGTTTTAGTGCAAAACTGATGGATAATCATTAATTACTATTCAGATACTCATGGTTTCTGACACAGCGCAGCTCAACTTGAAATGTCTGTACAGGTCACATACAGTACACATACCTCTTTAGGTCAGAGTAGCCCTCCTCAGAACATCTGAAATAATTTAATGGGTGTTTTTGAGTCATCATTCCAACTTGATTGAAATGTAAAGCTAACAATGGAACTCCTGACCAACAACACAGTAATAAATCAAGTCGGCAGAAAAGTAGGACCACAACACCGTGTGCCCCATTATGTACAAAGAATGCTGAGAAAAATGTCAAGTGAGGACCATCAGGGAGCCGCTGTTGTAAAAATAACTGTGGCAACTACTTTAATTACAATTTTAAAAATAAAATATTTGAACCACAGTTAATTGCTTAGAACCTTCTTGTTTTGAAGAAACCCAGTTCTGGAAAATGTACTTCCCCTTGTGTATTTTATAGTACATATAGCTCCTTATAAATGAGTGTGGCGGTTACTAGTATAAGCAACAGGCATAAAAATCCAGGCTGCCAGCACCCTGTTCAACATGCAGTCTTCGGGATAATGATAAATCAGATTCCAGTGATGAATGGTTGTGCAAAGCCAGTATTCTAGAAGACAGAATATGACGAGCAGTGTAGTCCTGCTATACCTGAACACTTCCACTGTGTGTGTCAAGGTGCCCAGTGACCAAAGGTGTCACAGACGATCCATGCAGTGGACAGTTTCCCACTAAAACACACTGTGAGTTATAATGCATCAGCTAATGAATTTTGTTCTTGGAAATGCTGCCCAAATTATCTGCTTCAGGGTCACTAAATTCAAATACGCCACACTGATATGAATTCAAAGGACATAAAGGGAGGAACAAAGGGCACTAATGTCACATTTTTATCCAGGACAGAGCTTTAAAGCCCATTTCTCTGCCTGAACATGCAAGAACGAGCTGAAGGTGGAATGTGGTACATTATACTCTGCAATTTCAGCGATTGATGAGCTGTGGTTTACCATCATTGAATCTGTCTGCCATGGTAAGCTCACCAAAGCAGGGCACCATGGTTGTGTATAAGAGGGGAAAATCTGGACTTAATGATGGCCGGTTTTGTGGAGTTTCTCTGCACTATAAAATGAGAAACAATCCATCAGTGACCCTTTGGTGTAATTCACAATTTTAATTTCACTCAAGCAAGCCTTATAGCCTGGCCAGATTTTCTTCATCGGGTTTCCAAAACACAAATGCTTTCGAATCTAACAGCGTTGAAACAAAATACAGTATAATGCATGTGAATGCAATGTGATACTGTACTGAATGATCATACAGTACAAGCTGCCATTCACGAAACAGTAAGACAGGACAATTTTTTAAAATCTCCATCAATCTGAAGGACTTTACAAAAGTATGCCATAAGAAGAACAATTTCGCACAAAAAAATGGTGTAAAGATGAGACAGAATAAAAATTTTACATCACAACCATAACAACAGAATTATCAGGGTTATCAGTATTATCTCAGTATTCTTAAAATGTGTTTCGCTTTCAAGAAGTACTGATAATGATAAACAAACTGAAATCATTTCACCAAGTTTTATATTGAAAACCACAAATAAAATTAGCAGCATACATAAACAGTAAAATAGTAATAGACAACACAGGAGTCTACACTGAGACCGAAATGGTTGCATTTGTGTAGTTGCATCAGTATGAGTGTATTAAGACGATTTGGTCTGGTATGGGTACTGCATTAGAGGATTGCAACGGAAAGTTTTTTCTCTTTCCTGGCTTTTTTTTGGTCTCTCCTTACCTGCACGTGGGAGTTCATTAACATTAAAAATCTCCTAAGCAACCTGCGTCTGAGAGACTGTCGCTAACATCCGCCAATGCCGCATGCTGAACCTGCGTCTGGGAGACTGTCGCTAACATCCGCCAATGCCGCATGCTGAACCTGCGTCTGGGAGACTGTCGCTAACATCCGCCAATGCC
>JAODLC010000007.1:23528076-23541872 GCA_026781145.1 Hippopotamyrus pictus | reverse complement strand
GCATGCTGAACCTGCGCCTGCGAGACTGTCGCTAACATCCGCCAATGCCGCATGCTGAACCTGCATCTGGGAGACTGTCACTAACATCCGCCAATGCCGCATGCTGAACCTGCTAACATCCGCTGATGCTGGATAGTATTTAACGTGAGTTTTTCAAAGCGGAGTAAACACAACCAAGGTTTTAATGATAATTATAACCTGAAACAGCAATACTAACATCAGGAATTTTATCGTGATTTACCGTGAAACTAGTAACCGTTTCATCCCTACTGTGGCGTTTTCTCTACTTTTACTGACATCGATATCACTGAAATATTTCTGCTTTTAAAAAAATCACATCCCGAACAGGTTTCCATCAGTGCCAGACTTCCAATACAGTAGCTCAAGCAATAAAACATACTGCGATATTACGGAATTAGTGATTCTGTGTACCTTGTGATGGGACTGGCATCCAGTGCAGGGTCATTATGCTTCATGCATAATGCTTCCAGAGAAAGGCAACCCTCACTGGACAGATGGATTTGCATTACAAACATCCAATCGGTCATAACTCCATATTGACATAAATGTAAATCAGATATTGCTTATCTTTACGGTTTTAAATAGCCTAGGTCTGTTCTAAATTACATTATCCTCTTAGGAGATACATGTAATAACCAATAAAAGAATTTTAAAAATTCACTTTAATTTATGAGACACATGTTGTACATTTTCCATTCTCCTGACATAGTGATAGTAAATTGCAAATAACAGAAATGCTGTGGCACCAGGAAATATAGAATTCCAAAGCAAACACAAAACATCTTCTCCCCTAGAATAGCCATCATGACATATAGAAATTATTTAAGCATATCGTTTCCATTCTTCATGTATTCTCAGCACAGAGTTGAACGAAGACCCAGGGGCATAGCTTAAATCTAAAGCCTTTTATCTTCAGCAACAGGATGAGGTCTAATATTTTCCATTTATCACAAGTCTATTGTAAAAATAGGATTGGAAGATTTACCGATCAGTGAATAAAGTAAAGTGAAAATTTAGTAGACAAGTGCATCAAAAGGCAATTTTTTTGTGTCTTATCAAAACACTGAAAGGAATTTACAGAAACAGACGATATAAATTGACCCTGTATGCTGAAAGCGCAAACAAGAAACTTACTGCTGGAATACAGAAGGGAACCACATGGGTGAATTAACAAACAAATTTGTGTATTAAATACCTCGGAGTAACAGTTTGAAAGTCTTTTGGCCAGACCTATGTTTTGACTATTAAGTTGGCAATTAAAGCTTATTTTAACAATACCCAAAGGGCCAACAGAATCCAGCAATTAAGTCAGACTCCAAAAATAGCAGTTTTCAAAATGTATTTGTGTACCATTTGTTAGAAAAATATCTGCGATCTCTAGGATTTCAACCAATAAGATCTCATTGAATCACAGCTCAGCCGATTGGGGGTAGGAGTTTCATTGTGGTTGATTGTTTCGACGAGCCAGGGCGTCCTGGTTGCCAGCTAAGCCCCCGGCAAATTGCTCAGCGTTGACGATGATCATCTACGCCTGACCCTTGTGTGGTACTGGGCAAGACACAACAGTAACATTCAGATGAATGTACACTGTACATGAATGGACATACCTTGCTAACCGGTATACGCACACACACACACACACACACACACAAGTTGGTCTTCCTATCTAAATGGGAACCGTCCATTCATTTCTATGGGAAAAAACATAATTCCAATCACGACACCCTTCTCCTCTACCCATCCCTAATCTTAACCATAAGTAACCAATCCAAATACAAGACTTATGGCATTTTTACTTTTTTGATTGCATTCACAGATTTTTATAAAACTGAGGTTATCCAAATGGGGACCTCAAAAGATGTCCCCAAAAGTAGGGAAATGTCAGGTTTTATTACACTTTGGGGACAATTTGGTCCTCAAATGTTATCGATGCAAACCCACACACACACACACACACATATATATATTATAATTCAGAGCCAATTAGAAGGGAAGGTTTGTATGTGGGGGTACTTTATACATATTTTATAGCTGACAAGTATAACCACTGATGGTTTCCATTTTGGTTGGGCCAAATAAAATGTTAGATGGACCATTTTCCTCCCACAGCTCAGTGAACTCCTCAGGGCTGAAGGCCAGGAAGATGGCAGCTTCATCAAGCAGCCTTTGCTTTTTTTAGTAATGCAGGACTCCACTGTCACTGTGACTCGTACACTGCACTGTGATCTATATGGCCCCTGTGCTGGCCACCCACGTTCATGATCAGACCGCCCATAAAGCCTTTGGTAACACCATGAACTATAGCCTTAGTGCGTTTTGGCCCCAAACAAAGACTTATTTATTATGCATCTGTTTAGAAGACTCTTTGTTGAAAAATCTGGCTTATGTACCATATTCAAGAATACAACAATGTCGTATGCTGGGACCAGACCTGATCAGGATCCAAATGTCATTCTTGTTTACTGCCCCAGGTGTAAAGAAAAGTACAGCAACCACCAGGCGATTTGAAAGACATACTGACTGGAAAGACCCATTTTCTGTCATCAGAAAAACACCACATAACTGCTTATAAACTTTTTATTTAAAACATCCCTGAGGGATGGACAGGCCTGCTTTAATTATTCATCCTTTAGCCGCTGTCTGCGATGCCTGAACTGATGAGAAACACATTGGTGTTCCTGCAGTAAATACTTGGTGTGGTTGCTCAGTTCGCTGGGGGTCTGTAGTGTCCATGAGATGCTTTCTGGGCTCCATCACGTCCATTTGGCTGCAGATGGCTTCCAGAGCCCTGAGTAAAATTTCTCCTGGCGAATCTCTCTCACAGCACGTGTAAAACGTGCAAACAACAGAAGATTTACGTTAAAAAAAATCTACAACTGGCACACAAATTGCTTTTGCGGTATGTTAAATATTATGGTTTATCTTCGTTAAAACTACAAAGCTGGAATCCCAAACAATTTGCCCTTTTAGCAGAGTACATTGCAACACTTTGGGAACTTTGAATAATAATGGCACAAAAATTCTTCTGAAGTTGCTGATACTTCCACATTACATTCGAGCATTCAAACAACTAAACATCTAAACCCTGGAAGGTCATTTCAGAATTCACTATAATTCTTTATTAGTCTAAAACATCATGCAGTTTAGGAGAAACACATAATTTTTAATCATAGTCACGGCAGCCTTAAGACGGGGTTATTTTTCTTGTTAGGGAAAACAATCTCTGGCATATTCCATTACGTAGAGGCTCACACAACCAAGCTGACTGTAGGTACACATGTCCAGCATGTGTATGTGACCAGCAGGACATATGCTGGGGGGGTCATCCTTCAGTAGCCTGCCTGACCCTGACACACACAGTCCTGGCTGATATACATGGGTCTACGGAATATCTGACGGGAGAAAACTGGCAAAGAAAGAAAATGTCACACACTGAGGAACTCAGGAATGTCAGAAGGTAATATAACAGTCTTTGTGTGCGAACAATAGTACACTTCCCAATGTGAATGAAACATGTAAATTCTAAGCTTTCTACTCACTGCAAGTAGGCCTGTCTCGTAAGTCGGGCATTGACATGTCACACTGGAATCCTACACACAGCGTGCAAAGTTAACTCAGTCAAAAAAAAACTTTTCACTACTTTCTGTTATGGTTGTAACGGTACACGTATTTCTTGTTTACCATTCGGTACATGATTTTCAGTTCAGCACTCATGAATACATTTATTGCCATGGGCAGAACCTAAATTCACAAGAAAATGTTCAACATGGAAATTAATATGCTAATTGTGGCTGTCAGTCGGTAACAGATAATACTGGTTACCGACCAAAACTGGGTACCAAAATTGCACCCAAAACTGAGGTTTGTACCAGATTGTGAATTTTGTGCACCATTGCACCCCTACCAACAATTCAAGTTTAATGAAGAAGGAATTCCCATTTCCTTATACAACATCAACACTTCATGGGAGATTTTGGAGTCTGTGGATTATGATACATAGTCACTTCCAAAATCACACATTCACATTACTGCCACAGTCATCACTGTCATTGTTTTAAAGCGAAAGACTCAAGAAAACAGAAAATAATCAATATAGGCCAAAAGAAACATCTCGTGTAGTGTGAATATTAACAAAAGTAGTTCTGACGTTTTAGGAGCGACTGATAATTTGACTTAAACTTTCGTATGACATAAACCATATTAAATTTACTTCCAAGTTCATTTCAGCCTCCAAAACAAGGAATGCAGGCCTTTGGAAAACCAGGGTTGCAGCAATATATCCTGGCCTGATGTCAGCATGGTCTGGACCTACTGATGGACTCTACAATAACAGGTGGCATGTGGTCTTCCAAGCCTTTTAAGTCAGACCCCACACATACTTTGAGAGAGTTACAGGAATCCAAAGGTAAGCATGCAATAATAATTCAAATGTATTGTAGTATTACCAGAGATCTACCTGCAGCTGGGAAGGGACTTGGGAAGAAGAGCAGCTCAGTTCATTATGAATGGCAGAATAGCTCTGGAGCTATGACACTGCTGTCTCCCAGGGAAGCTCCATACTAATTTCTAGCAAAAAAAGATTTTCAAACCACAATGGACTAAGTAGTTTACATTTAGCAGCTTTAAGCTAAAGCAGGGGTAGGCAATCTTAACCTAAAAGGGTCAGTGTGTATGCAGGTTTTTGGGATAACCTTTAGGTCAGCTGTTCAAACCCAGGTGTTAGACCTCTTCAGCCAATCAGTCCTCTAATTAGTAATCTAATTAGGGAGTTGCAGCAAAAACCTGTACAAACAACTCTTTCTGGATAAGATTACCTACCCCGGAACTAAAGTGACATACAATTGAAAAAGAAGGGGCAGCCAGTCCCTGGAGCAGTTGGAGTTAAGGGACTTGCTCTTATCACTCTGGCAACCACGGAATGTGAACCAGTGACCTCCTGATCACAGCCAGAGTGTGCTGACTTACTAAAGCCACACAAATGTTATAGCTCCTAATGCACCCCTTCTTAGATGCAAATGTCACATAATCTGATTTTATTTTCATAGTGCACATCATCATACTACATGAGCATTTTTTATCATTTTAGAGGAATCCACGGCCAAATACCACAGAAACCAAATTAGGTTGTTTGCCAATTCATTCTAGCCTGGCATTCCAGCCCGGAGAGATGTACACTCATGATGCACCCAGAGCTCAATTAAGATGAAAAGGCTCAGCTCATAAAAACTCTTTTACTTCTGTTGTTGTCTGTCAATGGTTACATCAGTGGTAAATGAACTGCATTTGTGGTAGTAACACACTGATGTTTCTTTTTTTTAATCATTAAAATTGCATGACAAATTACTACTTTGCTCTAAAAGCAAACAGATCAGAATAGTGCACAGATTAATACAGCTATGGCTTAGAAAGGAGTATTGATTTGCAGTTTTAAGTATAAAATATCTGTGTAGGTACTGTTTAACAATGCTTTATTTTGCATTGTACGTGAGCATTCATGTTCTTTGTTATTGTGAACTTCAAATGTAAATACTCCTTACAATAAGCTGTGCGCTGGCTAACGTTGATAACTATTACCCTTTATTAAGGCTCGGAGTGTTATTCCTAAAACAAATACAATTTTAAATAATTAAAGAACTGCAATGGAGAATATTTGACTTTACCTAAAATGAATTAATTGGCGTGAACTAACAACACAATTCACTGCCAATCAAATAACATTCTGAGGGATAGCCAACATGGATTTAGGAGAGGTAGATCCTGTTTAACTAATTTACTTGAGTTCTTTGAGGAAGCTACAAGAGAAATTGATCACAAAAACGCCTACTGTATGACGTGATCTACTTAGATTTCCAGAAGGCCTTTGATGTTGTTCCCCACAAACGGCTTTTGCTTAAGCTCAAAGCTGCAGGGATTTTAGGAACTGTAGCAGCTTAGATTGAAAACTGGTTAACTGATAGGAAGCAGCGGGTAGTTATTAGAGGCACAATGTCGCAGTGGGCCTGTGTTCATAGTGGGGTACCACAGGGATCAATTTTAGGACCACTACTGTTCCTAATTTACATTAATGATATTGACACCAACACATACAGTAAGCTGGTTAAATTTGCAGATGACACCAAGGTGGGTGGTGTAGCAGATACTGATCTAGCAGCACAGAGGCTACAATGGGATATGGATTTAATTAGCGACTGGACTGATACCTGGCAGATGAAATTTAATGCAGACAAATGTAAGGTAATCCATGCAGGGAGCAGAAATATAAAGTACAGATATTTTATGGGTTCCACTGAAATAAAGGTAGCCGATTATGAGAAAGACCTAGGTGTGTATGCTGCTACTTCCATGTCCCACTCTCGCCAGTGTGGGGAAGCAATAAAAAAGGCCAATAGGATGTTGGGTTACATCTCAAGGTGTGTGGAGTTTAAGTCAAGGGAGGTGATGCTACGATTATACAATTCCTTGGTTAGACCCAACCTAGAATATTGTGTGCAGGTTTGGTCACCATACCTTAAAAAGGACATTGCTGCCTTGGAAAAGGTGCAACATAGGGCTACAAGAATGATTCCTGGTCTTAGAGGAATGTCTTATGAGGAGAGGTTAGCTGAGCTGAATCTGTTCAGCCTCACGCAAAGGAGACTAAGGGGGGACATGATGCAAGTATATAAGATTCTAACAGGTCTGGATGCTGTTCAGCCAAATGGCTACTTCAATATTAGTTTAAATACTAGAGCTCGTGGCCATACTGTAGGTGGAAATTAGCGGGAGAACATTTTAAACTGAATTTGAGAAAACACTTCTTTACACAGCATCTAGTTAGAGTATGGAATAGTCTTCCTGCTAGTGTAGCGCAAGATAAAACCCTGGATGTGTTTTATATATCCAAAGTTAATTCAGTAGAGCTGGGCTATCAACAACTGTTGTAATATGCTGCTTTTCAATCCAGTTATGCTGAATCACTGAGTGATACTTTTAAATGATACTTTTAAATGATACTTTCAATGAGAAAAGTGTGCTGAGACAAAATTTTCTCCCTAACGTCCACGAGGACATCTCTGTTGGAGTGTAAATCACCCCTCTAATACTCCGTCTGGTACTACACCCATCTCCCCTGTTCTTTGAGGGTCTTCCATCTCACTCACAAGCCAACAGCCACACTGAGACCTTAGAAGAGATGGCACCCCATTCAGCCAGTCTTGAAATAACACTGCCAGCATACTTTGTCATTCATGCATAGCCTGCTCACCTTCAGTGTGGCCCATGAAAAAACATCATTATGGATTCATGCATATCCATTGCCTAAACCTGGGACGTATAACTATGACCCAGTATGGGACTTGTTTACCAATGGAAAGAGCTAGTATTTTTCTTAACAATTTCAAATTCAGACAGGCACCAATCCCACACACAGCACACTAAGGATTGTGTTATGTCAAACTTAAAAAAATAATTATCCATGACTCTCAACAGCAATAGAAATCGGGCTGACAGGTCAAATTCATTGTGGTATTTTGTTGAATATTATAAGTAAACAAAGAAAGACAAAGTAGTTAGAGTAGATAATATACTAGGGAAAGAAACAAACATGATGCAACTGGAAACATTTCCACGGTCTGCTTCAGCACAAGGGCATTCTCTAATGTCAAAGTATACAAAAATATCTCAAAAGTACAACATGGTCTTGAAGTGCTGCTTTGCATTAGTTGTACATTCAATATTATTTTATTTGCCTCTTGTACATTAGAACATAGAAATGTTACTCGGTGTGGTCAGCAAAGCCCAATGAAGCCAAGAGGGGGAAAAAAAAAACCTGAAAAAGGTGAAAACAAGTAAAACGCAACAAGAAAAATAGGATCCGGGATTTCTCAATTAGGAAGAGCGGAAGGCATTTAAACAAATTGTCACATAAACAAGCAGGAAGAATTTGTTGACACAGGAAATTCCAATAACTGTAGCACACTCCAGATGAAGAATTTGCATTCCTACATCCGAGATAGGACCCTTCCCAACAGAAAATGTAAATGCTCCTTTCATATTTCATCAAGGAAAGGTAAACATATGAAATCATTAGCTGCACAACAGCTATTGACATAACTTACATGGTTGCTGTCTATAATTGCATTTACAGTCAGTTCTGCTACAACACAACCAAGGCAGTCCTGAAAAACCCGGCATTCACTAAATTTATGCACTAAAATACACATAAATAGGGCTGGAGGAATGCAACTCCAAACCTTAGTAACTTACGTCAAACAAAATGAATTAAATAATAAAAACAGTGATACCAGTGGCCAGTAATGTAATGATGTGCATGTTAAAGGAATAATAATAATACACTGATAAATTATATCATAAACATCTCCTATGGGTCTTATGAGAGTCAAGAGAATTGCCTGGTAGCCACTTTCACTGAATGGGCCAAACTCGCTAGCTTGTTGTTTGCCTAGAGCAGGGGTAGCCAATCTTATCCACAAAGGGCCGGTGTGTATGCGGGTTTTCACTGCAACTCCCTAATTAGATCACTAATTCGAGGACTGATTGGCTGAAAGAGTCCTCACGCCTGGGTTTGAACAGCTGACCTACAGGTTACCCCAAAAACCTGCATACACACCGGCCCCTTGCGGATTGGCTACCCCTGGTCTAGAGTCAGAAGCAGTGAACCACAGCCACAGTGCAGCCAGCACACAGCTCAAATACAATGGATTAAGGTATGCGGAGGGCTACTGAAGGCAACATGGTTACAGACAGTCAATGAAAATGAATTTAAAAAGGTTGCTGTGTGATTTTATATGATAATTTGTCAAATATTTTTAGATTTTTAATGTGTGGATGTACAGAAAGTTTGATTCTTTTAGATTTGAAAACCAGTTCTTTTGATTCCCTGAAGAGAACAGGTTCAGAATAAGAATTTGTTCATGAATCGAACATCACTATCATTCACTTGGATAGCTGTTTTTGTGCACAAGCAGTGTTTCTCGTTAAAACCATATCGCATTGTACTTTGTGTAGTGCTTTTCTCTCTGAGAGAGAAATACAAATACAAATGCGATTCCGCTTTGCATTGGACTTGGGTACTAATATATCAGTCGCATTAGAACAGATTTGTGGTGTGATATCACAAGTTGTAATAGGACTGACTGTACACTGATTCTATGCAAAAAATTCTGTCCTCTGCTCATTAACCAATAATGCTTAGACATAGGCGATAAAGCAAATTCCATATGCAAGCAAAACTTAAAAACGAATAGCCTGGGATTAAGGCCGTTGTCATACTTCAGGACATGGAATACCCTGATGGATATGGATACACAATGCAAATGAACACAAACTCAGCTGGATAATGGTAGAGCTCCCAAACTGCAGGAATGCATTCCAGGAGTAAATGTCGCTAGGAGTTAAATCTGAGTTACTGGCAAACCAGGACTGAAAAACAACATGTTTTTCCATTTACTCCTCACTCAGGCTAAAAGACTGCTTTAATTACACAATGACCCCACTAGACTCAATAAAATCTCAGTTAAGTCAATGCTTCAGAGCTAAATTAATCCCACACACCAAAACACTGAAAGTGTTCCACATAGTTTCATCCTCACATTTGACAATCGCAAATTAGACAAAGACATGAAAGCAATTTTGCGGCAAAGTATGCAGAACAAAATGTGACACACTTCGATAACTGCATGCGGTTGTGATTAGGTTTGCTGTAGAAACTTCCTGAACCAGTTTACACCTTATTATAGCTGTACAAAGCCAAACACCCAAGTGCAGGTGTCTAACCCAGCCATGGAGTCGGTACAAGGTGGGCAATTTAACGAGTTATCAAACTGACTAATCAGAGGTGGCGGACTCGTTAGGCATCAGCTTGCCAAACCAGGAGGCCCACTTACCCATATTACTGATCGGGGACTGTCTGGGATGCTGGAATGTTCCTCATCATTCATCTACGCTATCTGTAAATAGCCAAAGCGCCTACCTGTGGTTTTAGACCCTACAGCATGCGGGGAGAGCGCGCCAGGCCACGGAGGCGTACGCAGAATCCTCTCACAATGCACCAGGTCGCATCTCAGGGGACCGTTCAGGGGAAAGTCCCACAGACTCACCATCTCCACTCCAGGGGGAAACACTGTGTCTTCCCAGTCCTTTGCTGGAAAGCGCTGGATGATCTTCCCGCATCCTTCCGCTGATCCTGCAATGAGACATGAAAACAAAATTGGCATCGGTATGGGATTTCCCCACAAAGCAAATGCTGGGAGAAACACAGCGAGCATAATGAAAAGAGAATGTTAAGATCATGAAAGTAGCAACCTCTCATTTTAGCTGAAATGTACTGCAGTTTCCAGAAGGCTCCAGCAGTTTGTACCAGTATGCCTTCACACACATCATAAAGGAGAAATAAGGAAATTTCAACCACATGAACAGCCAAAGTTTCAAACCATACAGGGATTAGTTAGGATCTGTCGTATCCCTGTAAAGTCGACTCCATTTGGAAAAGGAGTACTTATTCAGAATCAACCAAGGTCAAAGGATTAAGAGGCTCCAGCCACAGCTGGAGCTATGCTGTCGCACGCCTGAGAACGGTTATTAACTTGAAGAGCTGCAATAAAAATGTATACAAGTTGCTTTGGATAAAGGATCTGCCCAGCAAGTAAAAATAAACAAAATGCATAATAAAAAACATTTTATGGTGTCTATAATTTCAGAAAACCATCAAAAGCACAAAGCATCTGAAGACAGCGACATCAAAAACATACATAATGGAGAATAATTTAGCAGTAATATCTGGCAGCATCACCCCAAGATGAGTATCTTTGCATGCAGAAAGGGAGATTTCAACAGACTTTTTTTTGGATCTAACCTGCATTCCAGCTACCAGATATAACGAGCATACTAAATAGTGAGCAAAAACCAAGATCACGTATTCACTACTGTACAGCACGTATTATAATGACCAGCTGTGTTAAAATCTAAAACCACAGGAATGTGTTTTTTTTTCCTGAAGATGAGATTTATCGCGTATGTTAAACTCCTTTAGGTTGTTCCACTTCTGCACCTAAAATCAACGTAAGGGTGATATTTAATATCCCATCTAGAACTTTGGGGGGTAAGTTAGGACAACCCAAAAAAAAAATCTGATTAGTTTCCCAGATTCTTAGGCTGCCTAACTGGCCATGTTCATATCCAAAAATTAATTCTTTGGGCAGACTTTTTTTTGGCATTTTCCAGCCGAAATCCCTACTCGCCTCGCTTTGTGTCTTTCTTAAAAGCCAGGAATGATTTGCCCCAGCAGTGATGCATGGGACTGGGGGCAGTCGCTCACTTAACCAGCACAGGAACGGAAGAGGCTGCACTTAGCCTGTACCACAGGGGCTCAGGTTCCCCAATACGGTTCCAAAAGATCAGCGTGTGGGCTGATCCCTGGCACATGACAGCTGGCGGGGCAGCGAGTCGCACTCCAAAGCATCGGCAATGATTCTCCAAGGCAGAGGAGGAGCGACAGAGAGACAGTGAGAGAGAGGAAGAACGCACAAAGTGAGCAAAAGACCACAGGTAATACAAATAAGATAAATAAGGCAATGGGAGAATGATGCATTTGCAAGATGAAAGGTCCCTTGAACTAGTAAATAATAATCTGTATCCGCAAAATAGTCATGTTGGAATTTAAAAAAAATTTCATTCCATAACAGCACCAAGAAGAGCATGTGAGAGCTAATGTGAATCGTTATTTTTAACGATTACCAGTCTAAGGGACTCAAAGGGATGAATAATCTGTAGAGTGTTTGAGTCAAGTGAGCATGACAGGTAAGACCAGTGGACAGCTTAATGGGACGGTGTTTGTATGTGCTGCGTAAGAACAATGCAGCCGCTCTGGAAAAGCATTCCATGCCTTCGTAAGTTACGAGAGGGATCGGCGACGGGCCATACCACTCGGGGGGGGGGGGGGGGGGGGGGTGGGGGTTTTGGTTTTAGTTTCTAGTTTCTTGTTGTGAAGCCAGCTGTGACTTTCCCCATCTGAACCCTGCTACCAAGGGAATATTTGGCAAAAAATTATACAACACTTCATATATATACACAGGCATTTAAAAAAAGGATGCTACCCAGCAAAAGCAGTGCTGCACGTAAGGGCGGAGCATCTGGCTCTGCGGGACAGGCCTCTGAGTCTGTGATGTGAAGGTCATCGGTTCAAACCTCGTGGTCAGCAGAGTGATGTCATCGTCGGGCCTTTGAGCAAGACCCTTAACCCCAATTACTCTGGGGGCACCGGACACTGGCTGACCCTGAGTTCTGACCTCAAATCCTCCTCTCATCTGTATAAGAGTCTCATCGAGAGTAAGATGGGCAAAAAGATACTCTCTCCATCAGCGTGAATATAGTGTCACTGTTCTTGTATGTGGTCTGAGACAGCAAATCAAGCCATTGATATTCCCAGTGTCTATTTCAGTGTCTTGGCATCCGTTTTCGCAACAATGAAATGAAGACAAAATAAAGCAACAATCTAACTACTCTGTAAGCAAACATGTCATACTGACCCAGATGGCAAATGGTTCGACCTCTCAAGAAATCAAACTTAGGTAATTTACAAAGAAACAAAAAGTTTAAATATTATTCCTACATAAGAAACAAACTAGCAGGATTCAAAGCACTAAGTGGTATTAACTCATAAGCAATGCATTAAATTGTCATGATTATTCAATTAAACCTGATTTACAAAAAAAGCATTGATTAAAAATGACCTTCTTGATTAATCTGCAATATGGTGGATGGAAGACCAAGCTTAGAGAATGAGGATGCAAATAAAAAGAGTCAAAGTGTCAGTTGTGTGGGAGCACAGCACATTGAAAGTGAATGAAAATGCAGTTGTCACAGAACTGAAATATCACAATAGCACAACTGCAATGCAACAACAATCTTCACAATTTGCTGTCTCACCCAATGATATGAAGTTAGTCATAGATAAGTTATGTGCCCATTAGTGGCTTGAAGTAGCCTAGCCAAATCTTTGTCAGCTTAAATTATTTTGCTTTCTATGATTCTTATACCTCAAGATAATCACTGCTAAAACAAAGGACAGCTCTGTCGCATAGCTGGCTATCATTTGTTTTTGTAAAATTTCTCACAAACGAGCTACAATGTTTATAGGCGAGTCCAACAGCTAGGATAAAAATGATTGTCACTGGCTCAGTGTATGCATGCAGAGCTAATGTAAAAGCAGCGGCAGTAAACTTTAGACTGAATTTTTGTTAATATGTGTTAGATATTCTTAAGAATGAACCATTATTAAAATTGCAGAGCTTGGTAAGTTTTGTTTCCTATGACAGAGTGAAAATGTTTTAGTGAAAAGTATTGTCTTGTGACAGTTACATGTACATAATAATGTCTATATTAATGTCTTAATGTCGCACATCATGCAAGCCTAGTATTAAGGGGGCCGCAGTGAATAGCACTGTTGTGCACAGCGTTGCTTTTTGTCTGTCAAATCTGCATGTTCTCATGTTCTCCCAGCGTGTGAGTGGCTGTACTCCCGTTTCCTCTCACAGTCCAAAAACATGCAACTTAAGCTAATTACCAGAAGAGGAGTACCTAAATTATATATGTGTGTGTGTGTGTGTGTGTGCGGTGTGTGTGTGAGTCAGCAAGTCTGCACTATGGTGCCCCAGCCAGAGTTGGTTCCTGCCTCACGCCAATTACATAAAATGATTACTTGACTACTTGTTACATTATTCAGCAAATTATATGATTATTAATACAACTGACAGTGACAACCAAATAAATTATGGGGG
>JAODLC010000007.1:23516430-23527345 GCA_026781145.1 Hippopotamyrus pictus | reverse complement strand
AACGGGAGATTGTCGGACCTGACGTCACTCAACTCGGAATTTCCGAGTTCCGAGAGAAAATCGAACGCACCATAAAGCTCTGGGGTTTGAATCCTGGATCCTGTGCTCCAGTGCCTACTTCACCACACAGTTATCCTGTTCCATTTTTGGCTCTTTTCTTTCACATTTCTTTCTGAATTGATGTTACGTTTTGTCAGACATGGTTCTAAGTGGCAGTGGTTGGGGGCCCCATGGTCACCAGCCCCTGAAGAGTTCCCTAAAGCCATTAACTTTAAAATATGAATCTGCAGTGTAAAATGTTTATATCTGTGCAGTTTCTGTTCCTTCACTGATGTACGCAAGCCACTTTCCCCTTGGGGATGACGGAGTGAGTCAGACAGTCAGTCGACAACATCAGTGGCTCTAGAAGACATTATAGAGGCCCTGGAGGTCCTACCATGCATATACTCACACTGTGTGTGTGTCCTCCTGTTTTATTAGGCTTCTTCCGGCACATGAAAGTGTCTGCTTGTGGCTATGAGCTGCTCGCTCTCTCTCATGATGTCTGGCTCCATGTGGGTGGCAGGCAGAGCTGTACGGCTAGTAGATAACAACCCCCAGTAAGTGACAGTGTTGTAAGAAGATGGGAGGTCATTCACTGCACGTTACCATCTAACATATTAAGGCGTCAAATAGGTCGACAGCAGTAAACATGATGTCTCATTATGCGATTCCATCATATAAATGGCAATTGCTGTTTACCTGTTTAGATTTGTCTGAGAGGCCAATCAGTGGAGATGCCAGTGATTTAATGTTAATGGGGGAGCTAGATTATTTAGAGCAGGAGTTTTAACTTTTAGGCTACAAGCAGGAAGTAAATTTGGGGGGGGGGGGTCCCCTCAGTAAAATTTGCTGACCAGTTAAATATCTTTTGTGACTGCCTGTGTGTGTCATCTGTAGCAAACATTTTGGTAGCGATGTGGCTATGTGTCTGGCTGAAAGACGTGTAGAAGCAGAAGCCACCATAAGTTATGTCGGATAATAAAATGCTAAATAAATTCTAACTTCTAAACCATGCAGTCCGGTGTGTATTTTGAGAAAAAGTATAGTACAGCTAGGTGAGTTAAGTATGAAAATGGGAAACCTCAATCCCAAAGCCCAATATATGACTTCATTGTTTTCCCTTAGCAAATCAAATAAAACAACACATTTGGTAGGTATAGATCTATGTGAAATATTCAAGAAATTTAAAACAAACTGTCTCCTATGTTCTTCCTCGAGCATTGTATTTTTTCCTTTTCTGTTGTTTTAGTTTCTTCTACCACTTGTATTGTCACTGTGAACTATGTCCTAAGATGTGCTTGTAAAATGTTTGTATATAGTACTGCATTAAAAAAAAAAGTATGGTAAGGCAGAACTTGAAATCAGGCAACGTTTGGGTTTATGTGCGAGAGTAAAAGACCAAGACAGAAAAACAGTATAAATGTCTCACAATCAAAACTGCTACTTTCTCCCCCTGTGTCTCAGCCTCTAGATGAGGCGATTTTGGAATTAGGGATTGGTCTATAATGGAAACTCTTCTTCTGTAGCTAAGAGCTAGTCCGTTGGCTTGAAGGAGGCAAACTCTGGAGAAGTAATAGTCAATTAAAATAATTTTTAATAGATACTTTGTTTAGAAATTAAATATCTGTAGAAGAACATACATTATATGATGTACAGATTTTACAGACAATTGTTTTGGGGGCTGCTGTGGTCATTGCAGGAGGGGCTAGAACACCCGCAAGGTCCTCCCTGGTGCACCACTAATGTCAGCCTGTAGGTGGCAGCATATTTCAAATGACGTCTGGACAGAACTAAATCTAACATGTTGCCAGAAACGATTTCTCCCATACTTAAAAAAATGCCGCCGCCTTGTTTGTTCAGTGTCAGTGCCACGACCCTAGAGGGTACAGAATGTTTTCAAAGCAGTAGACCCACATACAGAGTGCAAATATACCTATTGGGCTCTATCTTACGCATGGTACAAAGCGGAGCCAGGCGCAGCGCACGTGTCTTTGCTAGCATGAGCCCACGTTTTTTAAATAGCCAATGTACTTGTGTCCATCTGGGAGCCCGTGGGCGTGAGAGTCTTAAAATGAGGTGGAATCAGGTGCATTGATGCCGCATTACTACCTTGAGGGAGCGGAAAGTGATTGTGCTATTGACCAACAAAAACCTGGTCTGAAGTCAATGCCGCAGAATTTCACTGTTATTTAAAGGGAATGGGAGCTGACACTCTGATTGGTTTATAGCAGGGTTCTTCAAATCTGGACCTCGATTCCAAATCCAGGCCTTGTTTTCAGTTCTCCCAGGTAGTTGTTTAATAATTACCGATTCTGATTGGTCAGAGGCTTCACACCTGACTGACAGGTAAAGGAAGGCTGGAAAACCAGCAGTGCTCGGACCTCGAGGACCGTGATTTGAATAACCCTGGTTTATACTGTAGCATGTTATGCTCCAAACACACCCGTGTCTAATTATGAGACTTAGTACTACACTTTTTGACCATGCGCCTGGTGCAGTGACTTTTTTCTGCCATTAAACTAGCAAAAGTGGGTAGGCCATGCCCTACTAGAACTTTTACCGTGCAGTTCAGACCATGTGCTTTAGATCGATAAAATAAGGCTCATTGTGGCAAGTGCATGAGTCTTTTTAACAAAAGAAATAACAGCTCTTTTAAAATTAAAGCCGCTCTCTTTATTAACAGCTACTATTAGGGATGGTAAGATTCCCTGAGTCACATCGGTGCACTGGCATAAAAGTAAACAATGTGATTGGCCCAATTAAAAAATTAGTAATTTTATATTTAGATTGATTCCACCTCTCTAAACTGCTTCTCAAGTGCAACTGAATTGTATAGAATCATATTCTTTTGCTTTACATCATTTTGCGTTGAATCACATTGTGTTGAACTAAAATCGTGTCAAAATGCACTGCATCGCAACAGGGGTGAATCATATCATATCGCATTAGTAGTTGCTTCATATGTATCTCATACAGTATATATATATATATATATATGCACATCCCTAGCCACTATCACTTTAATACTAGAAGCAGCACAGACGGAAGCCAACATCAGTGGTTCTCAGACTTTTTCAGGCCAGGGACCCCTTAGGGGGAACAATTTTTTAAGGACCACCCCCCCTCTCTACATCAAGCCTTTTATATTATATCACAGCATGACAGAACTTAACATCTCATCAACTTGTGTACAATTAGAACTCCACTACAAATAAACTACTTAAAAAAAATTGGATAACTGAAAATGTAGCATGTAATTAAAATTATGTACCTGGTAAATTAGTGAGGTGGGTTAGCTTGTCTCTGGCTGTACAGTTTACCAGTTATGGGAGTGATGGATGATAAGCAGACTCTGAGGTCATCCTCCACATGCAAACCTGCCCTGTGCTTTTTCATGGCAGTAAGTGCTGAGAATGAGGCCTCACAATGGTAGGTAGCGGGCAAGGGAAGCAAAATTATCCTGGTCTCTGCAGTAAGTTCAGGAAACTTCTGTGAGAAGGTGGATCAAAAGTCTACATAAGGCATCTTCTGGAATCAGACCTTTAATGTCCCATCACACGAAAGCTGCAACAGTTGTTCTCCTGCCTTACCAGTAAGGCTGCTTGTCATTGTTGCAGCTAGTGCAAATGGATCACATGCCCAGTCCCAGGCATCAGTGTTGACATCAGAGAAGTATATACTGAAGTGCTTACTGAGTGAAGTTAAGTGTGTGGTAGTTAATTCTCTCACTGTATCCAATGACAGGTTATTTTCATTAAGAAAATCTGAACAACTTTAATCCTTGCAGTAACTGCTCTTCTGGCCCGTCACGCAGCTGCTACAAACGGCAATAGATTTTTCCCAGCTCAGTCCCGCTTCAGTCATGAAATCATAAATAATTCCTCACCCAATGTCTTCCCTGGTACCTCCTTACAAAAGAGAAAGTCTTCTATTTTTCCTTCCCATAGGTAGCGAACTAACACATTTTATTGAGCTGCATTAGCTAGTTTGTTGATTCATCCAACAGAGTAGAAAATTGGTCACAGGAATGCAGTCTATCCAGGAGCTGTGAGCAGCTTGCTGCAGGAAATCAGTGGCCACTTCCTCTGGCACATCAGGAGACGGGTGAGACTTGGACACCTCATGCTCGAATACTCCCTTAGCTCGACCAGCAGACAGCGGATCTCTTGTCTCTTGGGGGTCTGAGCCAAGGTTGAGCATGAAGAGCCTTTCTTTAACCGACTGCAAGAGAACTGCAACTTCATGGATCCTCTATACCACTGGGTTCCCCCTCAGTTTCAGGTTGAGGTCTAGAAGGGCAAATAAATCCTCCGCCTGAAGAGAGGGCATGTCTGGGGACTGTACATCCCCTTTATTCTCCAGGGCACTCAGGGTATCTGGTCTGCCGGAGGAATAGGTCCGTGTAAGCTGGAGCGGGGGTGTAGGCTGCCGGGATTGTTGGGGAATCCAGTCATTCTGTCACGTGGCAAAACACGACAGAGGCAGGAACCAGGCATAAGGGCAAACAATAAGGGGTTTATTTAGGCAACCGAACAGTGCTAACAACAGTGGAGAGCACAGGCAGGTAGTAACGTCAATGACAGGACTCGGAAGCTCAAGACCGGGAGGCACTTTATATGCCAATAACGAGGGAGCACATGAGGGGCAGCTGGAGTGAGTCATACAAGGGCTGAAATGAGAGGTAAGCCAGAATGGTAACAGGTGTGGCTCATTCCTGGGGAAGGAATGCAGGGCGTTACAGAATCTGTGAAGACATTCATAACACATTATAATGCATTATAGCAAGAAACATTAAAACATAACTATAAATATTTAATAGGCGTAACACATTATAGACATTTAATTTGCATTATGAATGCTTTATGAAGCTCTCATGTATAATGCATTAGCAATACCTTCTTAATGCAATACAAATGATCTTGCACATTCTTGCACATCATGTGGATGCACATTCTGTTTATAATGCAAGGTGGTTGATTCCATCGCTATTCAATGGCCACACGCCTATTAAGCCTGTGAGGCCTACTGAGTGCTGGCATTGTTCTGCTCCCAAGGATGTCTGCACATGGCATATACGTGGCATGTTATATTGTAGTCCCTGTCCTGGAGATATGCTGGTCTGTACAATACATCTTGATTTTTTTCTTCTTGTGTCATACTTTAAAGTGAGGCTTGCAATACATAACACAACATAACAAAAAACAAGTGTAATATTTATTCTTATATCAGTTTGACATCCTAGATTCTGATACAATTTGTCCTGGTCAACATGGAACCATTTATGTGCTTTATCACTCCTGCGTTTGATTCTGAGCTCAATGTGGACCTGTCCCGAAGCCCTTTCTGGAGGTAATTTCTGACTAACACATGTTCCCCACCTTCAAATGTTGTCTCTAAGTGTTCAAGTGTTTTACAACATCATCCCAACATTGTTATGTATCACTCTCTTGTTCACACGGTTGGATATGAACCCCACCCAGAATTTGCTTGCTTCCAACCGGGCACATAGCCAGGTGGCAAAATCATGAGTTTGATGCCTCCCGGAAATTAATTTCTCCCTACGGGTTTGGTCTGTGCTGCTAGTTCTGATAAACGGTTTTTAAATATTTTAAAACACTGTAAAAAATCTTCTTATAAAAAACTGTATACAACTGGCAAAAGGATTACCATTATGTTACTGTAAAATTAAGAGTTTTTTTTTTTTTTACGACTTTGTACTGTTAATGAAAAATAAAACTTGTTAAAACTTGTTTTTAGTAGCCAACCTTCACAGTATTTTACTGTAAACTGAAAAAATACATGTACTGTAAAATACATTATATAGCAGTTATTTTTTTCTTTTACTGTATCTTATAGTTGACTGATTTGTTTTAATTCAGATTTTTGTTTGTATTTTTTATATCCATTTCAATACACTTAGTTTTTTTTATCCTAAATTAATACTGACTTTGTAGGATATATGCATACAAATAGCCAATAGATATGATTAAAGGCACTTTAGTTAAGAAAAAGGCAATAACAAAATAACAAAAGAGAAGTTTGGGTGAAGAAAAGAGCATCAAAAATCAATCAAAAATCTACAGCATTTTATTGTGCTTTACCTTTTATTTGAAAATAATGCTGGAAACAACGTCTTGTCTAAATATGAACTGAATATTCAGGCTCTAACAAGGCACATGGTTAAGTGCTGAAGTCCAAGTATTGATTTCTGGCCCATTAGAACCAGTTCCTCAATCCAGCCTTGGTAGCCCTCTGAGTGTGTATGTGTGTGTGTGTGTGTGTGTGTGTGAGAGAGAGAGAGAGAGAGAGAGAGAATAACTTTCATTGCAACTTACATGTAACTCATGTGCAAAATCAGCATGCATGCCCCCCCTTTCCCCTTATCATAATGTGGGCTATGAACATAAGAATCCAAAGAAAAAATATCCCAGGACATGAACTAACCAAACCAGACAAAACATCCCAGCCTGAGACATTCAAACTGTTGTACAGTATGTGTAGTTTCTGAAACAGACCACAAATAACAAATAATAGAATAACAGAAACAATACACAAGAGAATGTGAGAATAACATGTCATGAGTAAAAGAATGATTTTGAGAATAAAAAATAATGTCAGAGTGAGAGAATGGAAGAGGGGTTCAGACTTTTGAGTGGAGTTTGAATGTTCTTCCCATGTCATCGTGGGGTTTCCTCTCACAGTCCAAAGACATGCTGAGGCTAATTGAAGTTCATGTGTGAGTTTGCCCTGCGATGGGCTGGCCCCCTGTCCTGGGTTGTTCCCCACCTTGTGCCTGTAGCTTCTGGGATAGGCTCTAGACCTCCTGCAACCCAGAAGGATAAGTGGTTTGGGAAATGGATGAATGGATAGATTAGGAATAATAGTGGTCCTAAAATTGAACCCTGTAGTACCCCACTATGAACGCAGGCCCACTGTGACATTGTGCCTTTAATAACTACCCACTGCTTCCTGTCTGTTAATCAGTTTTTGATCCAAGCTGCTACAGTTCCTAAAATCCCTGCTGCGTTGAGCTTAAGCATGAGTCATTTGTGGGGGACTACATCAAAGGCCATCTGGAAGTCTAAGTAGATCACATCGTAAGCCTTTTTGTGATCAATTTCTCTTGTAGCTTCCTCAAATAAGTCAAATACATTAGTTAAACAAAATTTACCTCTCCTAAATTCATGTTGGCTATCCCTCAGAATGTTAATTGAATCCAGGTAATCTACCATTTTCACTTGATTATAGCTTTTATTACTTTTTCAGTAATGCAAGTTAAAATGTTGGGCCTACAGTCTGCTGAATTACTTCTATCCCCTTTTTTTGAATATGAGCATTATATTAGCATGCTTCCAATCAGAAGACACCATACCAACAGATAAGGATTTCTGAAATAGTAAAGTTAAAGGCTGCGATGGGCTGGCCCCCTGTCCAGGGTTGTTCCCTGCCTCATGCCCGTTGCTTCCGGGATAGGCTCCGGACCCCCCGCGACCCGTTAGGATAAGCGGCTTGGAAAATGGATGGATGGATGGATAAAGTTAAAGGGTGGCTAATAATATCCCTCATCTTTTTTAAAACAATAGGTAAGATGCCATCAGGGCCCTGCGATTTATTTATTTTGAGCTTAGCTAGGTTTTGCAGCACATCAGCTTTGGTGATACATATAATAGTCATAGACAACGTTGGATTAGTAATAATAGTTGGTAAATTACTCGTGTCCTCTACAGTGAATATCCGTGTAAAACAATTATTAAACTTATTAACTATATCAATTTCATTTTCAATTATAAGGCTCTTACTATTCTACAGATTATTGATTTCAGCTTTGATAGATTTCCTCAGTGAAACCTCAGGTTCGTTTAGTTGAAAGAACCTGAACTGCTTCCACCCACCTTGAGAATTTGTCCATAATGACAAGCGCATCTGAATAACCCTGACTTTTCGGCAGAGTCCACTTGTAGATGGAGAAAGGGGCCAGGTGGAGCAGGTGCCACTAGAGTTGGTGTCAGCGTTTCTGGACCTGCATTATTCTTCTGACAGGTCAGACAGGTCTCACCACCTGCTGTGCTTGTGATCAGAACTGTGGGTTCCACCAGTGTTGACTGAATCGATTCACCATTTTCACCAAACCAAGGTGACTTACCAAATTAATTTGGTGCGCTAGGTAGGGGAGTAGCGATGACGGGGCCACTGTTCTGGGTCTGTCTCCATATCTCCATACATCATCTTTGAAAAGTTTTGCACTTCTTTCCATCTATGACCATTTTTCATCAGCAGGACTCTGCATATCCTTGATGTTATCAAGATGTTTGGTCACTGTTCTTAGCTGTTTACATTTCACATCAAAGTCTGTGTCACTTTTTGTGTCACCACCTCTCGCAGCTCTTTTAGCAGCTTCACCTGTAAGGGCGTTTCCTTGACGTTCCACTGTGTTAGTTTTGGTGTGAGCTTTGCATTTCAGGACTGTTACCTCAGCAGGAAGTTGGATAGCATCCAGTAATTATTCAACCAACTGTCCATTTTTCACTGGTGACCCAGCTGCAGTTAGGAGACCACGTTGTCTCACAACGTCCAAAATCATGCACAACGCCAAACACGTATCTTAAATCTGTGTACACATTGGCTGACTGATTTTCTGCAATTTTGCATGCTTCAATTAATGCTTTCAACTCAACTTGTTGTGCCAATGTGCCTTTAGGCATACTGTCACTTGCAATTACCTGCGTGTCTGTCGTTACTGCCCATCCAGCACATCTCACACCCCCCTCAACCATTGAGGACCCATCAGTATACAACACCAAGTGGGAATTATGCAATGGCGTTTCTTGAGTGTGGGCAGCTTCTTCCATAGCAGTTACTATTTCCACGATCGATCGATCTCTTCCATGCACTCTGGCAACAGGGTGGCAAGGTTGTCTGAATTACCCTTTTCAATGACAATGTTGGGTGTTTCCAAGATGGGCTGCTGTGATTTGTGATGCTCTGTTTAGTGTCAGGAGAGTATGGACAGCATGTGGACATCTCACCACCAGAGTTTGATCCAACACCAGGTTTGAGACAGTCATGACTGTCATGTATGTTGCCTGGACAGCTCTCAGGCATGGCCCCCATCCGAGTAGCACATTGTCCAATTTTGCCGAATAGTAGTCTACTGGTCGCTGCAGGCCACCGTGATCTTGTGTTAGAACTGCTGTCATGTAGCCACTCTTCTCATGAACATTCAAGATGAAAACCTAGCTCGTGGCTGGAATTCCCAGGGCCGGAGCTTTGCACAGTTTTCAGTTTTCAATAGTTTTCAGCTATTGGAAAGCCTTCAACTGAAGTTAATTCATCTCAACACGATTTTTGAAGTCTTTCCTGCCTTTCTGTAGATCATTGAGTGGTTGAACTATATCGGTGTAGAAGTCCACCCACGTCCTGTTGTAGTTGCACAGTCCCAGGAAGGAGTGCAGCCATGTATTTAGCCCCCCCCCCTTTTTCAGATGTGGGAGCTCTTTGGACCATTTATCTATTTTCTCCGGGTCTGCGACTTCATGAGTGTACACATCCTGGTTGGTGTATGTTCCATCCTCTTCTTTTCTTGGCTTGACTCTTTTTGTTCTCAGAGGAGCCAGGCAGATGGGTTGGGCTTCTTCTTCTGATGTCTCATCATTTGCAGATCAACCATTACTTGAGATGTAGTGCTTGAAGACACCACTGGTGGCGCTGCACTGGGATGAGTCACTGATGAAGTACTCACAGTCACCACTGGGGGAGCACTCATCTTTTTGCTTCTTTTTTCCATTGTGGCCTTTAATTCTTCCACTAGTGTGAGGCACTGTCCTTTCCGATCCTTCTTCTGACCTTCAGCAGGATGCAGCCGCTCTGCTGGCATGGGCACTTGTGGAGGAGGGGGTGCAGGTGGACAGGTGTGAGCAGTCACAGGCAGGGCTGGTGTTGGAGGAGGAGTAGGAATAGGTGCATTCATCCATGTGGTTGGAGAACCCAGGGGTCGCTCAGAGTTTCCTGCATCTGAAGCCATTTGCAGCTGATTTGCTAACAAAGCAACATGATTTTTGCTCATCTCGGCTCTGCAGTTCGCTAACCCCCTCAGTAAAGCATCTCTCTCCTCTTCTGCCCTCACAGGCGCAGCATTGGCACTCACAGGCACAGCATTGGCACTCACAGGCGCAGCATGCTCTTCTGCCAGCTCTCTCTCTCTGTCAAACAGCTGTTTGTTCTTTTCACGGACAACATCAATTAAAGCAGCAACTTTAGGCATTAGTTTTTGCAATCACGTCATTCTGAACGCGAATATGACTCAGCACAAGTGTCCACTGCAACCGTTTTTTCCCATCTCCGATGCGCTGTGCTTTTCCCTATGCTCTTCACATGTCATCCAAAGACCAATTGCCACCTCAATCTGTATTGATATCATACTTCTCACGGATGCCAGCAGCTGTCGACTTCAAACACCAAGCTGTGTCCAGATATTCACTGAGATTTTTCATCATATAATCCACATCAACATCTGGAGGCTCCATTCCTCCCTTCTCAGTAGTTGGCCTTACAGAAACATTAATTCTACTGCCAAATTTCCTAGATAAGGTCATGTTTGATGGAACAGTCACAGATTTAGCTGTAAACTCTGTTTTACCCCAGACAGTAAACGGTGAAAGCACTGTTTCGTTCTTCTGTTAACAGTAAACAGCTGTTTTTTATTTTCCCGAACAGTAAAACGGAAAACTTGCAAGAGAATGCTGTTTCTATCCCGTTACAGCAATGGAAAAACTTCTTTATAGCCGAATTATCTTTTTGCAGGTCCAATCGCGAGGACCGTAATCCATTGAGATTATCGTCACTGCTACGCGTCGCTCGTTCGCATGTCGGTAAA
>JAODLC010000007.1:23488140-23516330 GCA_026781145.1 Hippopotamyrus pictus | reverse complement strand
GGGAACAGGAGACGCCGGGCTCAGCAGGGCAGGTAAGTCACGGTCGGGAGCTGGTCTGGGGAAGGAAGGGAAGAAGGTGAGGATCGTACAAGGCGGAGACGGGTAAGGCGGGGAAATCGGGGCAGACTGAAGATAGGATAATTGCTCAGTAAGACGTCTCAACATCAGCTCAATACTTCGCAATGAAGCTCCGAGGTTTTCCGTTTAATTATGCGGCTGATTGCTTGTTGACGGGTGGCACGTGCTTGGTCCCACCCCTGTAGGCATGACAGTACCCCCCCCCGGTTTACTAGGGTGCGCCTGGTGGAAAGCCGTCTTCGCAGCCTGGTCAGTTACAGCGGATGCAGGAACCCAGCTCCGCTCATCCGGGCCATCCCCGTCCCAGTCGACGAGGTACTGCAGCTTCCCCTGTCGCTGCCGCGAATCCAGGAGGGTTTGGATCTTGGCCGACGGTCCATCGTCTGCCACCGAAGGCAGCACCTCTTCTGCCACGACGGAAGCGGGGCGCAAGGCGCTATATTTAACGGGCTTGAGGAGAGAGATATGAAAAGTGGGGCATATCCTGTACACACTAAGCAGTTGTAGCCTCACCATAACCAGTCCTACTCGCTTCAGGATCCTGAAGGGTCCAATGTAACGAGCGGTGAGCTTCCGACACCCCGGAATCCTAAGATTCTTAGTTGACAGCCACACCTGCTGCCCCACTCGATAGGGAAATCCTGGTCGGCGGTGGCGATCTGCCTGAACTTTGTGTCGATCCACTTGGGCTCAGAGGGCTGTTTGGATCTGACGCCAGGCGTGTTTGCAGTCTCGGTACCAGGCTTCCGCTCGGGGTACAGCTCCCGAAGGTGAGTCCCAGGGGAACAAGGGGGGCTGGAATCCCAACACACACTGAAAAGGTGTCAGTTTGGTCACAGCACTCACCCGAGAGTTGATGGAATACTCAACCCACACCAGGTGAGAGGACCAGCCCGCTGGATTGGTTTTGCATAACAGGCGAAGGGCCTTGGACACTTCTTTGTTAGTGCATTCAGCTAGCCCGTTCGCCTGAGGATGATAAGCTGAGGTAAGGCTTAGTGATACCCTTAATTTCCTACAGAATTCTCGGAACACTCTGGATGCAAACTGAGGTCCCCGATCAGACACAATGTCTTCCAGGATGCCTGTGAAACGGAAGAGTTCATTTATTAATATCTCAGCAAGGTCGACGGCAGAGGGGAGCTTCGGAAGGGCAACCAGTCTGCACATCTTTGAGAACCGGTCGACCACGGTGAGAATCACGGTCTTACCGAACGATCAAGGTAGGTCCGTGATGAAGTCCATCGCGACATGGGACCATAGTCTGGAGGGGACAGGCAATGGCTGGAGAAGACCAGCGGGTCTTAGGGAAGAGGGCTTATACCTAGCGCAGTCCGGACAACTGTCTATGAAGGTTTGTACTTGTTGTCGCCAACCGGGCCACTAATACCGGCGTGCGACCAGACGTTGGGTAGCGGACACTCCGGGGTGCCCTGTTCCTGGTTGAGTATGAATCCACCTAAGTAGCTGCTGACGATGGGCAGGTGATACATACAACAGGGTAGAAGGGCAGCTTACCGGAGGGTGCCGAGTCTCGTTGGTCAGTTTAATGGTCTCATCCAACCCCCAGGTAATTGACGAAACAAAACAGGACGGATTCAGAACCGGATAACCCTTTTCCTAATTCTCAGGAGGGTCAAACTGTCGGGACAAAGCGTCAGCTTTCACATTATTTTTACCTGGGAGATAACTCACACGAAAATCGAAACGAGCAAACTACTGCGCCCAACAAGCCTGACGGGAGGTACTGTAAGTCTCTTGGCCGATTGGAGATACTCCAAATTGCGGTGGTCGGTTAATACAATGAAGGGGTGTTGGGCTTCTTCCAGCTAGTGGCGCCACTCTTCCAGGGCCAGCTTTATGGCGAGGAGTTCCCGATCGCTTACATCATAATTGCGTTCTGCAGGCGTTAACTTACGTGAGAAGTACGCACAAGGGTGCCGTCTACTTGTCTCCGGGTCTCGTTGTATCAACACGGCCCCCACTCCAGCCTCGGAAGCATCTACTTCAACCTCAAACGGGAGTTTTAACACAGGTGCAGTGCAGAAAGCCTGTTTTAACCGAATGAAGGCGTCTTCGGAGTCAGGATCCCAGCGGAGCTTGGCAGGTTTTCCCCTAGTAAGAGAAGTGAGAGGGGCAGCTACCCGGCTGAAATTACGAATGAATCTCCAATAGAAATTTGCAAACCTGAGGAAGCGTTGTAGGTCTTTAAGGGATTTAGGCTTTAATAGCCGCGATCTTCTGCGCCTCCATCGACACCGCCCCAGGTATAATGACATACCCGAGGAACTTCACTGAGCACTGATGGAACTCACATTTCTCCCCCTTCACATAGAGCCGATGCTCTCGTAACCACTGCAACACCTGCCGCACGTGTTTTACATGGATCTGTTCAGACGGGGAGTAAATCAAGATGTCGTCAATATAGACTACCACAAACCGATACAACATATCAGGGAAAACATTGTTCATGAACGACTGGAAGATCGACGGACTATTAGCCAAACCATAAGGCATCACGCGGTACTCGAACTGCCCCCTACTGGTAATGAAGGACGTCTTCCATTCGTCCCCCGCCCTTATCCTCACCAGATTATACGTGCTGCGTAGGTCCAATTTAGTAAAAATTATCGCATCCCGGAGATGTTCTAATGCAGACGGAATCAAAGGGAGAGGTTCTCTCCTTTTGATTGTAATGGTGTTCAGGGCGCGGTAATCTACCACCGGGCGTAGTCCACCGTCCTTCTTCTTTATGAAGAAGAAGCCAGCGTTCACAGGCGAGGTGGAGGGCTGGATGATTCCCTGTTTAAGTCCATCCCGGATGTAGGTCTCCAGTGCTTCCTCCTCCTGCAGAGAAACTGGATACAACCTGCCACAGGGAAGGGTAGCTCCGTCCAAAAGATCAATAGAACAGTCACAGTTTCGGTGCGGGGGAAGACCGAAGGCCTTTTCCTTGCTGAACACATCGTGGAAACCTCGATAGTCCTCAGGAATAGTGTCTAGGTTTTCCGGTTCAGGGCTTTCAATTCCTGTCGCTTTGCAAGGGAGAGACATACATTCGTGCATACAATGTTCGGACCAAGCGATAATCTCTCCGGTCCGCCACTCCAGGTGAGGATTATGCTTTCAGAGCCAGGGTAACCCGAGTATTAATGAATCCCTAGTTCTATGCAAAACATAGACCTCAAGGCTCTCCTTATGAAGGAGTCCTACCTGCAACGTGAATGGGCAAGTTCGGTGACGGATCGTTCCTTCCGTCATCCGCTCGCCGGTTATGCCGTGCACAGAAATGGGATAAGCAAGTTTCTGAAGCTGTAGACCCATCTGGTTTGCTAGCCTCGCGTCAATGAAATTACCAGCCACCCCGCTATCAATCAATGCTCTCACCCGGAGACGCCGGTTTCCCAGCTCTAAAACCACAGGCACCATGAGTTGCGAAATCGAAGCAGGCGATAGGGAAGACACACCTACCGGGAAAGAGGAGTTGTCTCGGAGGGGCCGGATAGGACAGGCTGCGATGGAGTGACCAGTTCCTCTACAGTATAGGCAGAGTCCTCTTTGGATGTGTCTACGACGTTCCACGGGTGTCAAAGGGGACCTGCCGACCTGCATAGGTTCTGGAGCCTCGATCGCCAGGTGAGGTGTTCCGCGCGGGGTCTCAGCAGGATGAGTCGTAGGAGGTCGTCGACGGCATCTATCTCTCATGGTACTGTCGAGCCGGACAGCTTGCCGAACCAAATCGTCAAAAGAGGGCGCTTCTCCCCTGTGTGAGAGCTCATCCTGCAGGTCCGGGTTGAGAGCCCGTAGGAATATCGTTTGGAGACAGTCGTCTGGCCACCGGAGATTAGCGGCGATTGTTCGGAACTCCAGGGAGAATTCGGCTGCCGTACAGTTACCTTAGCGACACTCCAAAAGTCGAAACCCCGGTCTTCTCCCCACAGCTGGGTGATCAAAAACCTCCATCAGAGCTCGGTAAAACTCTCGGCCCGAGACAAGGAGTGGACTGTTGTCAGCCTATAGGGCTGTAGCCCACTCCTGTGCGCGTCCCGTTAGGAGGGAAATCGTGAAGCACACCTCTGCCCCTGGGTTGCGGAACATATCTGGGTGCTCCTCTACGTATATCCAGCACTGCATTAAAAACCCCCTACATCGATCCGGGTTTCCGTCATATCGTTCTGGCAGGGCTACTGGCACAGGTACGGTAGGACGTGGGGGAGAATCGGGTAGGGGTACTTGCGCAGCATGGGAGGCGACTAGTTGTTCCAGGGCTGACATACGACCCTCCAAGGTCCCCGCTGGATCCATCGAGAGGCGAAGTATTCTGTCACGCTTGGGAAACAAGGAAAACAGAGACCCAGTAATGTGGGGATCAGAAGGCTTTACTAATGGGGACAATCGGCAGAGACAGGGAAGGAAGAGCCGTGTCTTGGCAAGGAGTGGACACAGCCCCACCGCAGGTGATTCAGGTTGTGGACGGGTGCCGGTGTTTCCCGAAGGAAAGCCGAAGCGAAGGTACAAGAGGGGCGCGCAGGAGTCGAGGTTGTGGTTCGGAAGAGGAGGTCGTTGCCAGGGGGGTCCGTCCAACATGGAGACACGGGAACAGGGCACACGAGGGCAGGGGAACAGGAGACACCGGGCTCAGCAGGGCAGGTAAGTAACGGTCGGGAGCTGGTCTGGGGAAGGAAGGGAAGAAGGTGAGGATCGTACAAGGCGGAGACAGGTAAGGCGGGGAAATCGGGGCAGACTGAAGACAGGATAATTGCTCAGTAAGGAGTCTCAACATCAGCTCAATACTTCGCAATGAAGCTCTGAGGTTTTCCGTATGCAGCTGATTGCTTGTTGACGGGTGGCACGTGCTTGGTCCCGCCCCTGTAGGCGTGACAGGATACAACTTTATTTTTATTAGTCAGTATTAAATAGGATTATGAATAAAAGACAAAGAATAGTCACAAAAACCACAAAGTACTTTTGGAAATGTACATTTTCTTAACAACAATCACACTGTATGTATGCATTTTCACTGTGAGCGATCTGCTGTCAGCATGCCTTTCTATCTTTGGCAGTCATGGCGTTGCTCTTTTCCATTATTGTACTGTTTAAATCTTTACTGTATATTTTTTCCATAATAATTCTCTGTTCTATTTCATTGAAATACTTAGTTCTGTTGTGATCCATGCTTACATGATTGGCTAATTGTTGCAAACGGCACGCTTTTATGTGCATGTGCTTAGGAAGGTTTCAGTAAGCTTGGTTTTAGTAAGAAACCCTGGCTTGATATTAGACACCCCACTTCTTCTGAAGTTCCGGGAGTCTCCCGCAAATTGACAGCAGCTCCCTGATACCCACAAATGACACACAATATCCTAGAAATCTGTATATATCTATATATATATATATATATTACACACACACACACTGTATTACCGTAATATCAGTCAGGCAATATCAGTCCCCCACCCTCCCAGATGCCCCTCATCTGCCTCCCTGAAATCAATATTCCTAAGCTGGGATGTCTGTGATATAGACTATAGACTATCAGTGTGGTACTTGAATCGTAATTGTTTGGTTTAGTCAAGCTAGAATTGACATTGTTGAATGACCTTTGTGATACATGCCCCTGGTTTACCTGCCTGTACCCAGTTTTGTATCTATGTCCTGCCTCTCTAGTGTTTACCTCATTAGTGCTTGGTTGATTGTTAATGATGCACAACTGTTCCTTGTTTAAACCTCATTACTTGCATATATAAACCCCTGCCTGTTGGTCCAAATCCATGCACTTCTAGTATAGTTCTACTACTATTTACAGTACCTGCCTGTGAATTTAGTTTGTAATAAAGGCTCCCTGTGTTTTAATACCAGCATTATGGACTGTCGCTCATGCCAATATGTAACAAAATTGGCATTTAAGCAGGATGTGTAATAAATGGTTCAGAGTTATGCATCGCGGCAAGCATTTGTATAAAAATATATTTATTGGCTATCACATTTCCAGTTGATCCCTGTGGTAAATCTAGAAATTGTTGAGGTTGAAGGGTGTGGGAGGAATATGGATTAGATGGCCAGAGCAGGTGTTGGGACTGTCTCGGGGATTCTGACAGCCTTCCTCTCTGGTTTGCCTTGACAGCTACACGCACTTTTTTGTGGACACGTAAAAACCCAGATAGCGCACACATGTTGAAATGACATTGATTCTGACAATCAGAATCAGACAAAAAGGTTGAAACAATGTTGATCTTCAGTGTTTCACTTTATATCAACATAACAAGGTTTTGCAAACAACAATTTTTCAATATTGAAAATCTGACCAAAAAACAATTCAGTTTCTAAATTGATAATTTAACACTGACCATAATTCAACTCATTTAATTATAATTCAACGTTGAGACAATAACATGGTGCTATCTGGGAATTAACCTCAAATGCTGATTGGGAAGTTACCTGAAATGCTGACCTGCTTTCATATATTTTGCATTCTTAAACAATTTAGGAAAATAAAGCATACTGTATGACATTACTCATTTTACTTTACAGACTTTTCAGGGGCAGGTGCTCTAACAGGGGCTTGGCTGGCCAGTACTTTTTGCAGGGGGGTCCCCATATAGGATTGCATGCAGGTTTTGACAGGCTGTGGCTTTAGTATAGTTGTGTGGTTGATGAATTATGGTTTGAGTTGAATGCATCCGTACTGCAGTTAAGCTTGGAGGTGAAGATGTTATGTTGTGTGGAGGCTTTTCACCTGCTGGTACCCAGGAGCTGCTTCACTGTGGACAGTCAATTAATGCTGCAGAGTACAGGGGAATATTGCAGAAAAGGCTCATTCCCAATTGTTTTCAGAGGAAGAACAATCAGAATTTTCTTAACAAGACAATGCTCCTGTCCGCACTGCAGACCACCAAAAAATGCCTTGAGAGCAAGTCCTCATGTTTTGCCCTATAGTGAAATATAGAAGGGAAAAAACCTATAAAGAATATTTGGTCTAACATTAAATATAAACCACTAGGGAATCGTTCTTCCACTCCTGATCATCTGTTTGGAGTCATCAAAACTGAGAGAAACAACATTAATTCCTATAATAATTAGTTTCCCTGCAAGACTTCTATGTTTAAGGGAATCCAAGGGTAAAGCTTACAAATGCAAAGTAATCTATCTGATCAATCGCCTGATCATTGATATGTTGTGAAAAATCACGATAAAATACATTAATTTTTGGCTTGACCAGTTTTTTTTTTTGTCCCAGAGTGTGTATTTATATTTAATTTAGCCATGTTTGGCGAAAAAGAACTAAATGCTCCAACTTATGTGAGGACATATAAAGAGTTAAAATCCAAGTGTCTTCTAATATTAGCTCTTGGCTTTCTTAACTCCCTCTCAAGTAACAGGCAGGTTGAGCAGGCAGATTCAGGGCAGCAGGCGCATTCGGGCTTGCAGACCAGGGAGCGAGTCCTGCTTGATTGCAGTAGACCACAGGGATGGGAAGATGGCTGAGAATGCAGCTGAACTCACAGGCGCTGCACTGCCAGGCCCCACAAGGCAGACACACTTCCTCAGAGATGTGGTATTCCATGGCAAGTTCAAAGTAAGTGCTACAGGTGAATGAGTTAGCAGATGACAGACACGCGCCCACAGCAACTTCTTACTACTTTTCTGTCTGTCTCTGTTTTCTGGGTCTAATCTTTAAAATTATAGAAGTGGTTGAAGTTTGACAATAAATTGATTCAAATAAATATTTCTTATGTGCCTGCCAGATTTCAAACGGTCAAATCCAGAGTTTGTCCTGGAGTGTTGGTTAGGAAATTCCATATTTTATTAGTATTTGTTGGCACACATTTTGCTCCATCAAGTGCTTTATGGCAGCTCCTGCATTGGCTAACCACGACAGGCTACTGAATTACTTTGGCTTGGATGAGTTGTTGTTCGTCTCTTCGTCGTTGAATAGAAGCCATAATTTGGAAATGAAGTTTCTTCCCTTGGACTTTCTTAATTAATAACACTCAAACCTATATCACTGGAATACTCAATGACTAATACTGTTCTAGTACATTGTGTCCAGTTTTGTCTTCATGCTGTCTTGTCTTGAAACTCTGGTTCCATTAATAACTGGGACAAGTTATTTCATGGATTCCATATAATCCTCTGATAAATGTGTGATGTTCAGGACCAGAAAAATCTGTGCTGGTGAGGACTTTCAAGAATGCCATGGACCGTAAAGAAAACAAACAAGTGGATTCTAGATTAAATCAAGACTAAACTTTGATTTGAAGCACGGATGACAAAACTAAAGCTATTTATTGTGGGCTTTTTAAAAGAAGACCCACTACATTGGAGAAGACCCTAATACTTGGAGGAGTTAAAGGTAAAAGAGGATGATGACCATAATGGATGGGCTGAATCATCACACTAATGAACATGCCATTGGGAAGGCCGAAAAACCAGACAGAAGATAGATGGGAATCCTTCAGAATGCCTAATGTGCTTACAACGAGTCAACATCAACTTCATAGCACATAGTAATAAACACATAGAAGCAATTTCCATAGAATGGTCTTCTTTATTTATTTACTATTAGAACTTTTAAAAGACATAAGTATGACAGTCCTCAATCCTCCTCTAAATATTACACATAACTCTTGATAATGATTAAAATAATTCAAAAAACACAGTAATAAATCATTACTGCGTTCTTGGATGACTAGCTGTATATTACGTACTACACCAGTGGAAGTCTTGAAGGGCAGTAATACGTAATATGAGCTCCAGCACAACCAAGCCACATCTCAGGTTTCTTCCGGTGGCTTCATGAGGTTCTGGTCATCATTTTACATCAAGCCCCCAGACGAATATAAACCATGAACCACTACAGAACCTGTGTTTTTGATGTGGACATTTAATATTTGTGCTTAATAATATCCTTTTACATCAGCCTGCTTGTGCAATCATCATGCAAGACCACTGCTGTGAAACTGTGAACATGGATTACTTTGTTAATGAAGCCTTATTACCAGCACCCAGAAAAGACACCATCAACAGATATGAGACATTTGGTTAGATTTGGTGGCAAAAGGTTAAGTACTCTAGTGTACATCAGTGCAATTCCCATTCATTTCTTGATAAAACTGTGTGCAAATTCATAAATTAAATGCACAACCCCAGTCTAGATGACATGGCACCATGTGTTGTCATGCTAAATGTGATTCCGGTGTTTGCAGCCCATGACATGCATGAATGAGGTTTTATTACTGAGATGTTGGATTTTGGTGTAGATATCAAATGACTTGTAATGGTGGTTGTTAGATCTGTGCACCTGACTTCAGCTGGCTCATTTAAAATGTTACAAAAAAGATTAGGAGCCTGCTAAAATATTTGACTGCAATGTTAAATATTGTAGCTTTGGAATTGTTGATACTAAACTGATTAATATTTTCAGTTAATCTTTTTTGTAGTTATTGTAAATCATACCATCTGATTAAATTTAAATGGAGAATTAAATGTACCTTTTTATGCACTGAACTGCTCATGAACTGCTTTTCAGAACTGAAGTGGCTTTGTATCCTGCTGTTGATTTGTTGACAAGCTCATCCATCTTCTCCCCCTTTTCCCAGACTAATTTAATTTCAGCTGAATACCATAAAACAGAACATAAAATCAGAAGCATACTGGTTTATGGTACTTTTCAAATACTCATCTCTGGTATTCAAGATGACAACTAGTTTGATCATCGCAAATATGAATGCAACATAGAAGAATCGCTTCTTCCTAGATTAATTCGTCGAGTTTAGAGCATCCTAGGTCACTATAGAGGAAAATAACCTAACCTGTTGCACACATGCCTTTCACAGCTGCGTTGATAGTGTCCCCCGCATGTGCGTACGCACAAAGGTGCACGTATGCACTGCTGTCCTCTGCAATGCCTGTGTGCCCTCTCTGTCTAGCTGCTGAATGCTCGGATCCCTGAGGAAAACACGCAGTGTCGGCAAGGTCTCTACTTCCAAGACGGTGAGAGGCGGGTGGACTACATCCTCACCTACCAAATCAAGAAACCCGGCAGCTCTCGCCGGCACTCGTCCCGCCTGACAGATAACGCCCTCACCCGCAGTCTGCGGCGCAGCCGGGGCCCGCCGCCACAGGAGGACCCCGAGGGGGCCACGCAGGAGCACAACCTGCAGTGCCATGAGGACGACAAGCGCGTCTGCCGGGAGGAGTTTGAGGGCAATCTCATGGAGATGGGCCTGGACCTCGAGAAAGATGAAAATGTGAGTGACACTGTGTCTAGAAGCAGCCACTAAATGGGAAGGAGTACCTGTGTACAGCTGCTATTGTTCTACACGAGCTACTAGATGACAGGTTTGCTTTCTTCCTTTGAGCTGAGCTCAAACAGTTTGGTTAAAACAACCACAGTGAAGGTGGGTAAGGTGCACAAAAGCAATTATGTGAGAAATGAAACAGGGTCCTATCATCAGGCCGTCAGCTTCACTGAGATGTAGACAGGGCCGCAAATGAAGCTCTGTGCTGGTAGGTTTGTTATGGTCCACTTCACTTGAAAGGACACCTCATAATTTTTATAAGATTTAACCCTTGTTACCTGTGTGTGTTTGTGTGTGTGTGTGTGTGCGTGTGTGTGTGTGCGTGTGTATACACACACACAGACATACATACATACATGCATATACCGCCGCAGAAAAAAATTGAGACCATAGGACAATTTCACAATTTCTGGGTGTGCGTCTGTGAATATTACATTTTGTTTTGTTTCTGCAAACTGCAGCCTGGTTCTTTCCTATTTCTCATTAATGAAGGGCTTCTTCCTTGCTTTATGGGAGCCTGAAACAAACACTCCTAGCAGGGCACTTTACACCTGCACTTAATGTTTCCCATTCCTTTTGAAGGTCACTTGATATCATCCTAGGATTCATGAGAAACTGTTGGATAAGTTAACAGTCATCTCTGATGTGTCACTCCTGTCCTACATCTGGCTGGTTTCTGGTCGTTCCCAGTGCTTCCTGTTGTTTTGTTCTTGTGTGCTGCTGTCTTTGAAACCTGGAAGCAACCTGCTGCTCAGCGTTTCCTTCTGCTAGCAGACCCACAATTAAACCAGGATTTTAAAATGCAGGTTTGTCTAAAAAAAATAGGGTGGTCTCTTAATTTTTTTCTGCAGCTGTGTGTGTATGTATTTCTATAAAAAAAAAAATATATATATGGGATTTGTTGTCTTCCTAAAGTGCATTTTCATATACTTGCATGGTTTGGGGATATTTATTATCTTAATGCGCACTGGGCACTTTAGCAGATTGACATGGTATTTTGAATTTACTAAGTACTAAGATAACATTCTTCACATATATGTGTCATTTCCAAATCTTTGCAGTCATGTGTGTCTGAGATGCTGTGCAAAATGTGCTTGAGCTGCAGGCGGCAGCAGTATGAAATCAGAGCCCGTCGATTGCTCCAAATGCCGACTGCAGTAAGAGTACACCTACCAGGAGGGGTCTTTCCCACACATGGTTCTGCAGGAGTTGTGGCGGGTGTACATGCGGACAAAATTGGCAGTCCGCTCCTCTCTGGAGGCGTGGGGGAGGTTTTGGAATTCTGTCCCAGATCTGGAACATGTGGCCTGGGAGTTACTGGGTGGTGGAGGAGCTGGAGGGAGGGGTTGTTGGGGACAGCAGAATAAATAGAGAGCATGACGTTCACTCACCAGCCCTGAACACACTCCTGAAAACTGATTCACAGGCAACCGTCTTTGAGCTGAATGTTGATTGCGCTGTTATGCTAATTGGAGGTTGTAAATGGTGGAGTGATACAGAAGGATTCCCACCAAAAAATGATTTGTTTGTTCAGACAGTATGAATTTCTTTAGTAAATATGCAGCTGTTTGAACACAATTTTGTAAAAGCTGTAAACTGTTCAGATCTTTAAGCTTCGACTGTGCTAATGTGTTTGACTGCTGCATCAAAAATTGTTGTGCACATTTGTGTTGGATATTATTTCTGCAAATTATCTTATTTTATATGATTAATGAGAATTAATCTCTGCCAGTAAATATGATTTTATTACGGGTATGAGTAAGAGACATGCTTGATTTTGTCTCACTCAAGTCTGTCAAAAAAGACCACTAATCTTCTCGATTATCTTGGGGAGGTTCATCATTTGGGTCCATTTGCTTGCTTTTTTGTTTTGACAGTTTTAGGATAACTGCAATGACGTCATTATTCCAATATCAGAATAAAATCGGATTTTTAAAATTCCCCAGCAAGAGGGGTAATAGCATGACTGAGCAAAAGTTGGGTGATTCTGTGATTTTGATTATAGAAATAGCTGAATATGAATCCTGTTTGTCTCATTTTAAAATGAGCCAGCATTTTATCTGTAGCTTAGCTAATGACAGATGGCAGTCTCTCTGACCACCCTTTGTTTGGTCATCATACCTCATGCCAGCAGTATCACTATTTGTCCTAGCATTGAGACTATCACGTTTGTTTTTGGATATGTTTATGTGAACAGCTAGAATATCGTGATTGCTCATTTTTGCGAAAGACACCCTATCAGTGTTTCAGCGTCATTCTTCTTGGATGCTTTAACTGTGGGCTAAACCATGTTTGTTTGAAGAGCCCGTTTCTGTGAACATATGGAGTATGGAGGAAATTTGGCTCTTGCCTCTTAGTTTATGCGTGTTTCAAACTGAGTCACGCACCGATGCGGACATAATTTTTGTTGCTCCATACTACGCAGCTCAGGGCTTCAGCCTCGTTGTCATGAATCCATACTACGGTGTACCGTCATGCTTTTACCGTTCCCTGTTTTTCATGGTTGTTTTTTGCACAGCAGTGAGCCCGTGTGCCATCTGTGTGAGAAGCTCTGGACCGCGATGAGAAAATCTCATGCCCACAGAGCGGCAGTAATTTCAGGGAGCTGTCAGTCATAACACCTCGCCATGATCCTCACTCCGTGTTTCACCTTCTGATTGTTGTTGGTCTGCATCGCCTCTTCTGACTTGCCAAAATGCACCGAGGGGGACCTGCAATGTACACTTATTTGCTAAAATAGCTCTCACTGTAAAAAAAATTGCGGTCCACTGCATAGGAGTCATTAGACACTTCCCATTGACAATTTTGTGTATTTTGTTAGAAATAATCCTTGTGATAACTAACACTGATCAGCATATTTAAATGATTATGGATCACTATCCTTCGATGCACCTCTGACTACAGTGGCTCGTTCTTCCAGCAGTTTTGCAAATTGTGGTGATAAAATTAACGTTAAATTGATAAAGATGGAGTAAGTCTAGCAACAGGTGTAAACCGAAGCATTGCTAAGACCTCTATATATGTGCTGTGAATGTTTTGTTCCTTCTCTTGTTCCTATGTTTGAGAATTATTGCTATTTTTATCATTTTGTATTTTTCCACTTGTTAATGTCTGGCATAAGCATGATTTGTTATAATTCTCTGTAGAAACAAACTCTATGTCATGCATTCCTTAATTTTTCTCGGACACGATTTCTCATGTCCCTTTTAGTCACCAGCAAGTAGTCTGTATAGACTGCTTTGTTTTGGTTGTGACGGGAGCAAAATGGATTGTTTTGCACAGTGATGCTTGTTTACATTCGCTTGTCAGTTGATTGATTGCAGTTGCTTGCATTAATCATTTTTTTTGTTTCCTAAAATAACACTTATAAATGTGTTTTTTCTGGCGAACAAAACTTGTTTATCCTTGTGGGGTTTCTGATGTGGATCTAAGATGTAACTGAACAAGTACCAAGATAAGGAAGTGGTCAGGTTTACATTAGGTGACCTTATGGCATGTTTGATGGCATGTTTGCAAAGAAAGGCCATTAATTCATGTTTTATAAGCTCAGGCACATTCAGCTGGATATTTCCCTTGGACCAAAACATCCCATAATCAGCTTGACTTTCGTAGGGTATATGCAGAGATGTTTACATTGTAAATGCTGGCTATTTCTGAGTTTAACCCTTTCACTTCCTGTAACCTTCTTGGCAGTGGATCCATGATGCCATGAATGAGTTCTACAATCAAAGCAGAATGCAAGGCATAGCCTGCCAGAATACTAGCCATTATGGGTTATGTGCAGAAATTTAAATCCTAGGTTACTCAAACATAATGCTGCGATGCAGAAATCAGACCGACATGGAGATTACAATATAAGCAGATGTAGAAGACACTTGTGAATGCAGTACTGTAAAGTATTTTACAGATCTTTTTCTAACTGTGCAGGTACATTATAGAGTTTATAACTGGAAATGATCAAATTTTGAGACAGATTGTTCCAAAATTGAAGTAGCGCCACAAAGTGATTTAGAAAAAAGGCAGTTTTACTCCTTACCGTGAACTCAAATTATTTGACAGATCTTTTTCAACCTTTGCAGGCATGTTGTGAGGGTGACGATCAGGAATTGTCAAACTTTGAGACATATTGCACCAAAACTGAAACAGCTCCACACAGTGATAGCGAAGAGAAGGCCAGCTCAGACACTTGATTTTGGCAGCATGTAAATTATTCGTCTGATCTTTTCCAAACATTGCAGGCCCATTGTACAGGTACAGATCTGCACATATTCAAAATGTGAGACACATTGCCCCAAAACTGAAGCAACAGCACTTAGTGACTACAAATACAAGGATGAGGCCTAACCTTGTGAACAGGATAACTCTATTTGTTATATTGTTATACTTTGTTGTACTCTAATTACTCCATTTGAACTTCGGTGGATCTTACTACCACTTCAAAAAACATTATTGGTAGCAGTACAGTAGCCAGTGGGCGAAATGTATTGTGGTGAACTACGTGAATTTTTTTGTGGGGAGATTTGACTTGTCAAATCCTATTCTTAAATAATGCTCCCAGTACAAACTGACTCTAAATTACACTACTTCTGAGTCAATTTCACTTTAAGGGTATGGGAAACATATTTTAATAGTGTATTATGACATTGCATTGTGTTGTTAATTGTCTGTAGACTATGAAGAAGACACTCAAGTAAGAATTTCATTGTACTTTGTATATATGACATTCCTTTCTTAGCTTAGAATCGATTGTATGCAGAAGAAACTTAAACTGGCATTAAAATTTGAAGATGCTGAGCACAGAGGCACACAATAGTGTTCGGAATATTTTTTTCTCTTGTCTCTGAAAATATTCAGTTTTGAATATCTACTAGCCACTCGCATATGTGTAGCGTTAATTCCTCATGTAGGTGCATAGATGATGCATAAAATCAACCCAGAAACCAGGTTGTGGCCATGATGCAGTTGAGCGTCGAATACAAACCGGCCATAACACTACGCAAGATGCAGTATCACCAAAAATCTTTATAAGATTGTGAAAAGGCTAATTAATTAATTACTAATTAATTAGTTTTATTTTTTTAATTATGTGATATTATTACAAATATAAGCTTATGATAAAAGCTTGTGATGGCTTTTTAAAGAGCTATGAGAATTATTCTCTTTAGAACTACTGTAGTTTACGCCAGCGCTGCTGGGTCCCGCTCCTGCAGATCTAGCTCCCTGCAGAGTGTTAAATTAGGGCTGCACCCTAAGCTCTGCAGGTTGGTAGATCTGCAGGTGCAAGAATCATCAGCACTAGTGTGTATATGCCACGTAAGCCTATTATTTTGAAACACCAAGATCATTCTATCATGATGTTTGGCAAAGAATTAAAAATAGTCTCGCGAGTAATGCATGGGGTTTCTGTTAAATTGCTTTGCATCCAAGAGAGTTTTCATGAATGCCCTTTTAACTTCAGAATCTACAAATTCATTTGTAATGTACAAGCATGCACGGATTCCATTCAACTACAGTCTAGGTCAGGGGTGGGCAATCTTATCCGCAAAGGGCCGGTGTGTATGCAGGTTTTCACTGCAACTCTCTAATTAAGTCTCTAATTAGAGGACCGATTGGCTGAAGAGTCCTCAAACCTGGGTTTGAACAGCTGACTGACCTAAAGGTTATCCCAAAAACCTGCATACACACCGGCCCTTTGCGGATAAGGTTGGCCACCACTGGTCTAGGTGATACTTGCTTTGTATTCTAAGGCAGGTTGTTTTGTTTGTGTGTGTTTCAGTCAAAAACTCCTGGGATGGGCTTTGTGAAGATACATGCTCCCTGGCATGTCCTCTGCCGAGAAGCAGAGTTCATGAAACTCAAGATGCCCACCAAAAAAGTTGGTTTGGAAAGATGATTTTTTTTTCCCCCCTAGTCGTTGGTAATGCTGCGTTCCACTGTGTTAACAGTGCTTTCATTTCATCTCAGGTGTATGAGGTCAAGCACGGTAGCAGCCTGGTTGAGAAAATTAATACATTCATCACCAAGGTGACAGAACCCCTGCACCCAAAAGTAGAAGAGAACAGAATACACAACGTCAAGCACCTTTCCTACCCATTCTCACGAGAAAAGCAGCATCTGTGAGTACCCCCTACTCCCTACACTCCCTCCAGAAGGATAGCCTCAACATTCTGATGGCCTGCGCAACCTTATCTGTTATAATCAATCAGACTCAAAGACCCTTTGTATGGAAAATAAAAAAATAAAATGAAAACGATAAATGATGAAAATACAATCTCCACTTTGCCATTTAGTTTTCAAAGTCTATGTGTAAAAATTCTGCCAAAATGAAAATTAAAATGAATAGCACCATGTTCCACTGATGCATGAGTCAGATGTGAAAAAATAAAAAAAAATAAAATTAAAAAACCTTTTTGTCTTTTAGTTTTCCAATTTGACTTTTCATTTCCTACTTTACTTTTTCATTTTCAAGTTCAACATGAAAATGTATGTTAATTGAAGTGGGAAGTGGGTGGAGCTATGGATTACTGCTGTGCTTTCTCAGTGCGTTTGCGGATTCCGAAATCATTGTGTCTCTTGTATATGAAAAAAGACAAAAGGTTAATTAATTTTATACAAGCTAACTCCCTGGCTTTATTTATGGCCACAGTATTGCCTTTTAGTGATTACATCTTTGTATTTTTCATACAGCTCCATCCGCAGCTTTTGTTCTGCGGCAGAAAAAAAACACAGCTCTCGTTTTACACGCTTTCCGACTCATTTGATCGATCTATTGTTCATCCATTCATTTGGGCTTCTAAAATATGTCAGGTGTGCACACTAAGTGAGTTTATGCAAGTCTGTCTTGTATGAGCCTTGATTAGTTAAAGCTGAACTGCATTTGTGGAACGACTTGAAGCTAAGTTTAGAGATGGCGCTAGTTTGGGTCTAACTTTTTCGGGAAAGTCTGACTTTCTTTAGCTACTTTCATGGAATACCCCCCAGCATTGGGACTGTGCCTCTATTTATTTTCAAGGTTTGCTTTAAAAAAAAAATAAAAAATCAGGAGGAGCATTGCCTTACTCTTAATAAGGAAAGAATATTGATTAAGCTTTATAAACTCTTGCATTTTAAATAGAACAGATAGAAGATAACATTGTTATTAACTTAAATGAATATTCCTAGTGAGAAAAACAGTTACCTAGGCCTGATCATGGTCCTTTGGGGTCCCTGGGCATCACCTGCCTTTTGGAAGACCCCTGTCATGGAGGGGGGACCTAGTGGTCAACTCAGTTTATGCAGACGGCCTTGTATATGAGGGTCATAGTGTTTTGCTTACACTATGAATGTTGCGAGTCTCGGCCACTAGTGTTCTGAGATCCCTTCCCGCCCAATGTGTCACTGGCCTGACCCATAAGAAACAGAAAGAGATCAAGAGCAGGCATTTAAGTACACTACTAACAAGACTCAATGCGGGGTAGGTGAGAACCATAACCAAATCAACCAGTCACAAGGAGTCAGTCCAATAGCAAGGAACATGTGAGGTGTTTTTCAATTAACAGTTGCTAAAGACTTGGAAAGATTAAAAAATATTCAGGGCTAGCTATACATGGAGAGACAAGGAACACAAGTAAAACGGAACATAATTAACCAAGGCAAGGGCAGGGTAACCATAAGGACATACGCCAGCGCTGCTACTTTGCACATCTATCCAACTTCACCATTCATCAAGATTCATTGACCTTTACACCCCTAGTTTGAAATCGTTAAATCACCCCCAGTGATGTGATTTTCACTAAAACAAGACATATATGTATTTTATATATATATAATATAAAATATATATATATATATTTTTTTACAGTCGAATTCCTACAAACTAACACTTATCTACCTTTTGCGCATTTAAAACCTCCTGCCATTCTGTGTTTTGACAGGTGGACTTTTCTCTGTTTGAATATTATTGTGTTCTGGAGTGGTTTGTGTGTTTCTGTGATATAAATCCATTTGAATTCTGTAGCAAGACTTAATCCTGCACTTGGGTGTTTTGACAGGTTTGATTTGTCAGACAGAGACTCCTTCTTTGACAGTAAAACAAGAAGTTCAATAGTAAGTATTATGCTTAAATATATATTTTGGGTGAATGCTTAATTATGTGCATTGTGTATGTCACGCCCAGCTCCGTCCATTCCTCGTGTGTGCCACGCCCCCTCAAAACGGGGCAAACACCAACAAACATTACAATACAATGCCGAATCTGGCAGACAGGGGAAAACGCGGACTAATATACAAAAGACAGGTTGGAATTAACTAGACACAGGTAGGAACAATCAGGAGGTAATGAGGGGGCATGGCACACACGAGGAATGGACGGAGCTGGGCGTGACAGTGTATGTTAGCAGATTTTATTTATCAGGATAAATGCATTCTGTATGCTGTAGTTAAAATACAAGTCCTTTTGAGTACTCAGATCCTTAGAGTAATCAAGTAAAAATGTTAGTGGTTACACAACCAGCTCACTTGTGCTTTCGGGTATGTTTTCTGTCATTCTGATGTAGTACAATATTTATTTGGATGTTTCTCTGAGTTATCCTTCCCAATTTCAGGTTTTTGAAGTACTGAAGCGCATAAAATGCACCAAATTCGAATACAGCATGGGTAATGTTCGCTTTGAGCACACTTTTTGATCATTGCTTTGTTTGCATCATGGATATTATTCAACGATATTGCACACTTCTAATCATAGCTGCACAGTGGTCGCCTAATGGTTAGAGAAGTGTGCTGGTGATTTCAACGTTGCTGGTTATTTTATTAATTGCATTGGAGATTTCTGCTTGCATTCACTCTTAAATATTCATACTTCATCTCCAATTAAAAAAATATATTAGGAAAATTTTGCAACATAATTCCATCCATCTTCCAACCCATTTATGGAGTACAGTGTGGTAAAAGAGGAGCCCTGCAGCCTTCTGTAGGCAGCATAGCATAGGCAGCACAGGAGGGGACCACTCAGGACAGAATGCCAGTCCACATACAGGGTACATATAGAGTGTGGGCAATTCACTGAGGTACATGTGTTTGGCTTTCCAATGTAACTGTTACAAAAATAAGATACAGGTAAACTGCTTTGCCAAACATTCTTCAGTGTTTAGGGTCAAAATTAATTTTCAAGTATCTGCAAGTCAAGTAGATAATTTAATCTATGTCAGGGACATTGACAAATGAGTTTTCTCTTGAGGTGGTTCTGTGGTTTTTAAAAGTTAGGATATTTCTATGTAACAAGTGTTCAAAATAATGGGATTTAAAAATTCCACACGTTACCCCCCTAAATTCATGTTATATCCTTTCATGTTTGTCACATTTGTTTCACAGGGATTACCAGCCTGCTTGCTAATGGGGTATATATGGATGCTTATCCACTGCATGATGTAAGTATTTATCACTGGTTTTGAATTTACAGCTGTCAAGGGATAAATATATTTTCTGGTATTTGCAACAGGTGGTACATGTGCTAGACTTTACAGTGCAGGGTACCAACATTCTTAAATCTTAAGTCTTACATTTTTTTGACTGAATTTTCAACACAATCCTTATTCCTCTGTTGGTGAGTTTTTATTGTCTTGGGAACAGTAAGTCTTATCTTCCACTGCAGGGGGACATTGATGGAGAAAATGCTGACCCCAATGACAGAAAGGTAAGAGCCATGCAGAGATTTCTGCAAGGTACCTCTTCAGTCCTCCGTAGTATTAATGCATGGGCCAGTGAGAAGTGAGGGTCCCAGTAGAATGAACACCTCTCTCTGTTCCTGGCCAATGTTACTGCAAGCCTGACAGTTCGTTTTCGTTGTTTTAAACAATTTTATCACCCAGCCCTGGTAGTGAAGCATGCTGGCACCGGTAACACAGCCTCTCCACAGACAAGGATCACTGAGTACATGTCTGGACATATGTTTACTGTCACAAAGGAAATCTCTTTAATAAGTTGCTCCTAGAGTGCTGTCTGGATTTCCTCAGCCCATGAGCACCTTGTTATATAACACCGATGTTGAGACTAAAAGGGGAAGATGCTTAAACAGAACAGCTGTTGAGGAGCCTGCTGACGGAGTAGTGTGAACAAGCCAGATCTCTATGGCCGGCCATTCACCTCCAGGCACAAGGTCTGTGTTACAGGCCCTGCTGTAGAAAGTAGGGTCTACACTCTAGACATGACTGACATTTAATGCCATGGAGCTGTACTGCAGCAGCCCCATTAACAGGGGCATTGTAGAGCAGGGGAAAGTTAGGACAAAATTGGGACAGACCAGGATTAGTCTGGGTTGCGGGTCCAATATGATATGTTTTCATGGGACCCGTTATCTCTAGCAGCACCTCAGCTCACCAAAATTTGCTAATACCAGGGTTGGGGCCATTCCGGAATGCATTCATCAATTCAAATCCAAATCAGGAAATGGAACTGGAGTTGGGATTGGAAAAAGAAACTATGAGGAACAGAATTGGAACTGAATTCAATTTTCAGGGAGAGATAAATTCTAACTCCAGTTCCATTTCCTGATTTGGATTGGAGTTGATGATTGTATTCTGGAATGGCCCCAACCCTGGCTAATACGATGCATATTTTCCATAACATCTTACACAATACTGGTCTGTAATGAGCCTGAAGCCTATCTCTTGAAACACAGTTTACAAGGAAGGGGACAATCTGGATAAAATGCCAAGAGATACAATTTTTCTGTACAACTTAACTCTATGAACCACCATAATATCTTATTGACCTATCCTTGGCCTGTGATTATTGATCTCAGGACCATTAGACCTGGTAATGTCATCAAATCCATTCTTTCAGTCATTATAGGATATCAATGCACAGTAACGAGGAATCCCCTGCCCCCCACTGTCACCACCTTGAATTCCCTCTGTCATTAACTTACTGGTCACCCTTATGTGTAAATGCAGCTGGGCTTTATTGACTCCTAATTCATTACGGTGCAGTTTCATGAAAAAACACTGTATTCGTTAATGGGCTGTTACAGAAAATCCCTGGCAAAAAAAAAAATGTCCTTGAGACCTTGTTAAGCAAAATTATTGCTAATTTAGTATTCTGGACAGATTATTTACTTAGCATATGACAGAATGGCCAGCCCTGTGCTCAAGCTAGGTGACGACTTGTAATTGATGGCTTTCCATTAGAGGGAGTTCAAGTCTGTTGCAGGGCGGTGCCTTGCTGGTCATGAATATGCTTTGATGAATGTGCTGTGCTGCGTGACATAATATAATATGGGGGCAATGATGGGGGTGGCATGTCTGCCACAAGGAGGCAACACAAAAGAGGGTGTCTGTGTCACAATGTCAGGATGGGATGGCAGGATGGTAATTTTTTCTTTATTTAAATTTTTGTGGCCATACTAAAATTACAGTGATAAAAAGGAAATCATGCAGAAACATCTTAGCCTCGAGACTCAAAAAACATGGGGGGCTGTATTTCCGTAGCCAACAGCGCCACCACTGATCAGGCAAAACGAAGAAGCCAGCAGGCCGGGTGTGAGCTGAGACGTGACTCATAAGGCCTGGCATGTTCCCTGACCCAGTATGCAAAAACACGCTTGCAGATGGAATTAGGCTGACCTCCCCCTCCCCCCACCCCCCACTGTGTGCCAGATAACCTGAGACCGCAGATCACACATTCACAAAACTAGCATCAGTGCCTCCGGATTTATATGTGCATGTCTTACTGAAGTGTTTGTAAGAATAGGCGTGAATATGCAATATTTCCTCGTTTGCTTAATTTCAGCGTTTGGACACTTAAGCAAATGAAAATTAGAACCAGTAAGAAAATACCCAGTACCGGGCACCCAAATAATTTTTTCTTTCTAATTTCCATTCCTGCTTATCGGTTCCTAGATATTGCATATCTGCCATTACCTGCTGTAGGTGAATATGTCATGCATCAATGCGCAACAAGCTAGCATGCGTGATGACAGTGTGAAGGAATGAATGGTCAAAAGTTTAGTTTCACTGCTGACCTTACTTGTCCTAAATTGATGTTGTTTTGGCCAAAGCCCATTTATCCCCCGCGAGTCAGCTATGGCGGCCGCACCCCTTACAAAATGTTTTTAAATGCATTATCAGAACCTTTAATGTCTACTTTAAAATGCGTTATCTGTAAAATAATACAGTAAGTCAGCATTTTCATTAAATACATGCAAATCACAACATGCTCCTTTATTTTTTTTCTCTCAAGGCAGATTTTCCGAAGTATGTGACAACAACCTAAATAACTCTGCTTGTTTATGTCAGACAGACTTAACAAAAATTTCATTAAAACCCTTAAAGTGTCTTCTGTCAAATACACCCACCCTCAACAAATGAAAACATCTACTTTTATTTGAAATCCTTAAAATGATCAGTTAACCATTTTTTTCGTTGCCCCCCCAAACGCGAACAGCTATTGATATGCCACGTGTGGAAACCCCGACAAAGAACGACAAAACTGCATGCGAAATCAGCCAGGTTGTATTTGCTAGTTTTACTCATTTTCCGTGGAAGAAGCCCTGCAGCAAGCTGTCATTTCTCAACGGCAGTAATGAAATTAATTCATCCTCTGATGAAGTTTGTGATAGTGATGAGGATTGTTTTAAGAAGAAATTGTTTTAAAGACAGGCACAAAACAAGCTGATTGTTCTTAATCATGCTAAAATAGTTCTTGATTTCCATATTCTGTCATACTTACCATTCCTATTGCTTTAAACAAACAAACTACAAATTACATATGTTTTTGTCTTGTTTCACACTCATATTCCGCACTAGACAGACCCATTGACAGGTTGATTTGGGCATGGGGAGTACCCTAGGTGAATATCATTCATATTTATGACCGCAGCTGTTTGGCCGGGTAGAGACAATTGAACAGAAACAGTGACATAGTTAAGTTACAGCTCTCTTGTTTATTAAACTGCAAGGATTTTTCTGAATGACTTACAGGCAGGAGTTGTGCACTGCACTCAATGCACTTTATTTAGCATTTTACTCCCATTGCTGCTGTGTTCAGAATAAAGATATTTTTTGTTAAACATTTGTCCTCCTTTTTTTTACCTTTATAGAATCAAAACAGGTAATCGATAAGCAGAACCGGAATCGAAATCGATAAAACTCAAACAATACCCAACCCAAGTCATCACTGCGATCTCCTCTCACCAGAGAGGGGAACGACCAAGACAATATGAAACACAATGGCGTCTGTTATTTTATATATAAAATTACCCTTCCCTCAGGATTTATATTGTTTTTAGTTGTGAAAGTAACAGGAGTTTTTCTAAAAAATTTCTGATCCCCTTGCAGCTCTTGTATGAAGAGTGGGCGAGTTACAGTGTTTTCTACAAGTACCAGCCGATTGGCCTGATCAGGTAGGGCTGCTCACATGCATGTCGTGCTGTGTTTACCGTCTGACTTCCCCCTTCTTCAGCACATGCCTTAAACTATCCCCATTGTAATTGTCTTCCAGGAAGTACTTTGGAGAGAAGATTGGTCTTTACTTCGCATGGCTGGGTGTATATACCCAGATGCTAATCCCTGCCTCCGTGGTTGGGGTCATTGTCTTCCTGTACGGCTGTGTCACGGTGAATGATGACATTCCCAGGTATCTGACATTTTTGTAAATCTCCTGGAATGATCATGAATGTTGTGACGACGGCAGTCTGACCTACTAGCAGGTTTTTCTAATGAAATCATACAAGTCGTACAACCCCATTTCCAAAAAAGTTGGGATGTTGTGTAAAATGTAAATAAAAACAGAATGTAATGATTTACAAATGATTTATAAACTCATTTTTAATTGAAAATAGAACAAAGACAACATATCCGATGTTGAGACTGAGAAACATCGTTGTTGTATGACAAATATACGCTCAGTCTGAATTTGATGCCAGCAAATTCAAAACGTTGTTTATATCAAAATCATCGTTGCTACTTGCCAACTTGCATAGATAGATAGGTAGATAGATAGATTGATTGATTGATACTTTATTAATCTCAAAGGAAATTGAAAGAAACAAAAGCTCTGCAGCATTGAAAATCAATTCAAGCGCAGCAAACTACAAAAACAACACTTAGACACTGGCGAAAATGTGAAGCTGCTATAAAGGCAGCCGTTCCCCAAAGCGCCCAAGGACTCGCTAATGCTTCTGTGAAAATTTTTATGCAATACAAAAAAACTACAATGGATGCAATGGCTTATGCTCCATCCATGTACATAGATCTCCACAAACCAGGTATGTGTAATAAAGCAGTGATAAAGCTGCTTTCTGCCCGTGCGCTAAAAGCCTGAGTAAAAAAGGATGTGTGTGACAGCGGGGGCGATATGTGACGAGTAGCATTTGTCCTTCCTGCCAGACTTCCCTCTGGTTTTCATCCACATCAAGGTATTTTGACATAATTTGCCGTGTTTTCAACATTATGTGATCCTCAGTTCCGCCATGAGCATTAGCAGGAATCTCCTGCCGTCTGAGTTATGCTTGGACCATTTATTCCAACAGCTCCAGTTCAACAATGGTATGAATACTGGGAATGAAATGGTTTTCATTTCCGCTATAAGATGGAGTATGCTTTACGAATATATTTGAAGGTGCTTTACACTCCATCCTTCTGTCACAGTGCAAATATTTTAGTCTGGCAAACTTCTAAATGACAATGACAGTCTTGGTATAAGTTTAAAGATTTGAGCTTCAATATGATAATATTCGTATTGAATCAGTAACTATACAGCACCTGTACATTGGTCGTCAGCTTTAATGCCTCTTTTCTCTGTTTATGAGGATGGATATGTTACATTGCGTTGTTTGATTGTCAGGAAAGCTTTTGATCAGCTTCTCTGCAGCAGCTCCCAGAAGTGTAGGGTGCTTGTGGGCTGCTTTGCTTTGAGTCTTCAGTCCAGTTAGCCTCACACAAGTACACAACGGAGGTGGCAATTTCAGGTCCAGAAAGTAAAAATCCAGACCATGATTTACTTTCAACCAACCAGTTGAGCATAAAGAGTCACAGTCACAGAGTACTCAACTGGTTGGTTGAAACAAAATCTTGGTCTGGATTTGTCCTTTCTGGACCTGAAATTTCCATCTCTGGTACACAGTGATGGAGGGCTGGAGACTGGACCGGCCGTGTCATTAGTTTGAGTTGACTGTTGGTCGTCGTCTTTTTTAGTTGTGCCTCATCTTTTGGGTTGTTATCTTGCTGAAAACTGAAGAAAGAATCATCTGTAATACTGGTGACATGGCATACCTTTGAAATTGTATGCTAAATTATATGAGATGAAAAAGGAAATTGAATCCTAAAATAGCCATGCTGGTTGAGATTGCCATAGATTATGTAAAGATGCTCAATAAGCCTCAGACCACAACACTTTCTCCGCCATCCTTGGGAATCGCACATACAGCCGTCACCATCTCTACATTTTGTAAATACACAGTAGATAAATTCTCAAAATTTGATTTATCAGTCCATGACCCTGACTTGCACTCCTCAGACATGTAGTATCTTTTTGCCCTAGACAAGCCTCCCTCTCTTATTGTGTGCTCTTCACAATGGCTACTTTGCAGTGACTCACCTGCTTAGGCCTGTATCATGCTCTCTCTGAACTGAAACATCTGTACTTCTAACAGCAGTCACATGATCTTGTATTTGTGGGTAAATTCAGTTTTTCTTAAAATCACATGTATGAATGCAGCTACTCATGGTTTCCTAACGGTATAAATGCACATATAACATATTGAATGTTAATATACAAGTGTGTAAAGTTAAAAGCATAACTTACTACTCAAACTTTCGATTTAGTTTAATGTGTACCTTTTTTCTGCTGGATATATTTCAATGAACAGCCATATGTCTCTTCTCAGTGACTTCGCCTTTATCTGATTTCCATTCAGCAAAATGTTATCATGGGCTAAATGTCAAGAAACATGACGTTTTTTGAAGAACACCCTTCAGTTAATAAGTCATTTTGCCTGTGTGCCAATGTCGCCCTCCCACCAGCATGGAGATCTGTGACAAGAGGAACAACGTCACCATGTGTCCGCTCTGTGACCGCGCCTGCAGCTACTGGAATCTCGTCATGTCCTGTGGCACGGCCAGGGCCAGCCACCTCTTCGACAACCCCGCCACGGTCTTCTTCTCTATCTTCATGGCTTTATGGGGTACGTGCACAAGCTACCCATTCCTGAACACATGTCACAGTCTCATATCAACATCTTCATCCTAGGCCATCATGGACTAACAAATTGCATTGCCAGTTCTCACTGTGTATTGTTTTTAGGCAATGTGTCTTGACTTAAGTCCATCCTTTGATGTTATTTTGAAGATTGTACAGATCTGTGACCAGGTGTCATCTGGGACTGAGCCCAGAGACCGCAAGGAGGGTTTGCCATGATAAACTTTGCGGGGGGGACTTGTTTCGCATGATACATTTAGCGTTTTTTTACACTTAGTAAATGTGCTTGACCCCATCTATTCTGTCACTTCGTGCACAGCTCTGAATTTGGTATTTCATGACAACACAACCACATTATACACATAACGAACAAAACATGGTTAAAAATGATTTGGGTCTTTGCTGAAAACATTCGGGCCTGACCCTACCGCCACTGCTGTCTGTAATCAGTACAGTTTTGCCATTGGTAGCTTTACTCTTACTTTGGCGCAAACCCTAAAAAGAACAAAAAATTTACAAAGAGAGGAGGCCATTCGGCCCATCAAGCTCGTTTGGGGAGAACTTAACTAATAGCTCATTGTTGTTAAAATTTTATCTAGCTCTGATTTAAAGGACCCCAGGGTTTTAGCTTGTGCTACACTAACAGGAAGACTATTCCATAGTCTAACTACACGCTGTGTAGTCAGAGACAATCCGCCATGTTCTATCAAATTTCAATATTTGTTTGAAATGGTATCATTTCTGGTCAAAGATCCTGTTGAGCCAAAAGTGCTGCTTACTAAGCCACCATGGCAGAATACTGTACATGATGTTAGTCATAACTTAAGCTTTCCTATGTCTCTCTGCTAGCGTATACTTTTTCACTATATTTTAAATACTTAAATGGCTTTAAGAATATAAAGTGGTTAATGGAAATATTGCCATTTATGTATTTTTTTAGCAACTGACTCAGGGGACACTGTACTCCTTGTGCTTTTGGATTTAACAACTGCTTTCGACACTATAGACCATGAGATCCTTGTTTCTAGGTTGGAGCAATGGGTAGGTATCTCAGGTTCAGCTATCCAGTGGTTTAGGTCTTATCTTACTGACAGAAGTTTTTGTGTTTCTATTGATGATTTTACCTCCACCTCTGTAGCATTTCCTTGGGGGGTACCACAAGGCTCCATTCTCGGTCCTCTTTTATTCTCCCTATATCTGCTGCCTCTTGGAGCTATTTTCCGGAAACATAATATCTTATCTCCTTTCATTGTTATGCAGACGATTGTCAGGTTTACCTTCCTCTAAAGCACAATGGGATGGGTTCTGTTCAGCCCCTCCTTGATTGCCTTAGTGATGTCAAGAGATGGATGGCTTTAAATTTTTTGGATTTGAATGAGAACAAAACTGAAGTCATGTTGTTTAGACCCAATGGTGCCAGCAAACCTTCATGTATTGATCTTGCGTCTCTGGCACCTTTTGAGAAGGATATGATTCTAAACCTAGGAGTCAGAATGGACCCTATGCTAAAATTGGACAGCCAGGTAAATGCTGTTGTAAAGTCCTGTTTTTTCCAGCTGAGGCGGCTGTCAAAAATTAAGCCTTTTCTGTCGAAATGCAATCTCGAAACAGTGATCCACGCTTTTATAACTACTCGCCTTG
>JAODLC010000007.1:23405218-23478612 GCA_026781145.1 Hippopotamyrus pictus | reverse complement strand
AGAACTCGAACTTTTTAGGATTTGATCCGGAGTCCGGAACGGATTAAGTTCGAGAACCGAGGTACCACTGTATTTTGAGTATTTGTATGCAGGGAAAAAACCCTAACCCAATCAATCACAAGACAAGAAAAAGCCATTATGAATGAAAATGTTACATATGGGTATGAAAGGAAGGTTCGTATACTGCATAACCAGAATATGTAACAGTTTTAAGCAGGAGTTTTTTAAAGTGACTTATTGCCACAGATTGAGAGATGTGTATCGCATGCTCACCTCAGATGTGCAGCTTTCAGGTTCACATGCTTGTCCACTATACTGTCTGCTTCTATGCCCAGTGTTATGATAGTGGAATATACTGCAAAAATAACATACCAGAGAAAAAAGCTAAAAGAACCCTGGGGATTCTAGTCTGCTTTGCCAAATGTGGACTATACTTCTGCTTGTACAATCGACTGGAGATAAATAAGATTTGTTTAATATAATCATCAATAATGTCAATGACATTTTAAAACATAGACAATGCTTTTTTCAAAAGCCAAAATTTAGACTCAATGATGTTCAGCAGTTTCATTTATGACCCTTAATAATGCTTTAGGGAATTTCCTTTTTTGCAAAGCAAGTGAATAGCTTTCAGGCTACATAATATGATTCTATAATAAACATAATTAATTTATTTATTTTTATTTGTTGCCAGTTGTGTATTCTCTTTGGTTTTCTCCCACAATCCAAAGGCATACATACAGATGAAATGATTCTTTACTTGCCATTACAGGTTCATTGGAATGCTTTTCTTTGCCTACCCTTCCTTACTATCCATGAGACACAGACACATATGCAGGTGAGTGCAGGCTTAGGAGTCACAGCACAGGCTCAGCCAGTGTCCAGTGCCCCTGGAGTTGGAGGTTAAGTGCCTTTGCTCAAGGGGCCATGGACATATGACTATTTGACCAATACCAGGGCTGGATCCAGCCACCTTCTGATCACAGGCACAGCCTGGTGTCTTCCTTATTGCTCATAACGGTGCATTTTTTTGCCAGCTATTCTGAGTTCCCTCTGCGTTCACAGCTACTCTGATCTCCTCCCATAGTCCTACAACACACTGGCATGTCAAAGACGTGCGTACTCAGTACCTAGTGACCTGCTTCCTTGGACGTCTCCACCTCCTGTCCTGTGCTGCCTGGGATGAGCTCTGTGCTCACGGCAACCTTGTGCTGGACGAGCAGTTAAGGTAGATGGATTGGGTGCTTGTTGCTTATACTTAAAAATCATTATGAATTGATCCATCATTTTGGATACGCATGATCTCATCGACATAATAAAATACATTTATCAGTACATGAATTTTTCCTATTCTACATCAACAATACATGTCATCAATATGCTACCTTTTACTAAAAGAAGCTGTTTGACTATGAAGTGGCTGACAATAAGACGGATGACACAGGACCACAATATTACGCTGGAGATTTATTGCACAGGGCACATGAAACAGAATATGAGACTCTGGGACAACAGCTGTTGACAGGTATATAGTGATGGGCAGTTGGCAGCCATCTTTGTAGCCCATAGCAGTGACAGAGAGGGACAGACCAAGTTGGAGCAAAGGTGTGAAGAGAGGAAAGCCTGAAGACCTAGAAGCACTTCCGGTGGACGATGGAGGGCCCAGCCTCCTCGTACTCATCTTTGCTGATCCACATTTGCTGGAAAGTGGAGAGGGAGGCCAGGATGGAGCCACCAATCCAGACTGAATACTTACGTTCAGGCGGAGCAATCATCTGCGGGAGAAGTGGGCAGAAGTCAGTCATCTCTATTCTTATGAGCCTACTCATCACCAAAGAGTGTCTACAGTATGTAACTCGCCAGATTACCTCAATACCTCAAAACCGTTTTCAGTTTAAAGCAGTGGTTCCCAACCCAGTCCTCGGGGACCCACAAGATGGTCCAAATTTTTGCCCCCTACAAGGGAGCTGGGAGGGAGCAAAAATGTGGACTGTCTGCAGGTTCCCGAGGACCATCATGGGAAGCATTGGTTTAGAACAAGAACACTGTCTGAATATGTCATTTGCATAAAATGAAACCCTGTATTTGTCCATGTAGACAGTGCTCCTGGCTCCATTCCCCCGGCTGTTCTTGCCAAGGTCTTCACATGCACTTCTACTGCTGCTGGTCATACAGTATGTCATTTACGAAGAAATCTTGTACGTGTGACACACAGACAACATCTGTACCTTGATTTTCATGGTGCTGGGAGCTAAAGCAGTGATCTCCTTCTGCATGCGGTCACCAATACCAGGGTACATAGTGGTACCACCAGAGAGCACATTGTTGGCGTACAGGTCCTTGCGAATGTCAATGTCACACTTCATGATGCCGTTGTACGTGGTTTCATGAATGCCAGCAGACTCCATTCCTGTGAAGAGCACAGTCACATTGCAAACTGCTGCTCTAAGTCACTGAGGCCCACATATGTTTAGCCTCAGGAGCAGTGGTACTGTTGCTAATCACCTCACCATTTAAAGTTACTTTATTGTGCATCAAAGCACCAAAAATGAATTGCAGGTACTAAAATGTGACTGAAATATGGCACTGGCTTATGACTGACATCTTCCATACCTGATCTGATGCTACATTTGGCCTGGCATGTATATGGTACCTTGCTGCTGGGATTTAGTTTATATTTAAAAGGCAACTGGGCAAAAACTTTAACCTGTATTTTGCTGTCAAATGAATAACATCACACGCAGGAGATGGTTTAGCATTGCAAATTTTTTTTTTAACAAAATATTCATGCAGTGGTGCTGGACTAAATATTAATGAAAATATAACTGCAGTATTATTTATTCATACCACTATTACACTGCCAGCCATATTGACCCTGAACATGTAATAATGAATGCAGTGTTGGTTCGGATAATCGGAAGACACTGTTAGTAACAGACCAATGAAGGAAGGCTGGAAGAGGGTCTCGGGGCAGCGGAACCTCTCGTTGCCGATGGTGATGACCTGGCCGTCGGGCAGCTCGTAGCTCTTCTCCAGAGAGGAGGAGGAGGCGGCGGTGGCCATCTCGTTCTCGAAGTCCAGGGCCACATAGCACAGCTTCTCCTTGATGTCACGCACGATCTCACGCTCAGCTACCGGGCGGAAAGACAAAGTCACAATGATAATCAGCACCACGCTCGCTTCAGCACTCATGTGTTAATACCAAATGTACTCTGGTTCAAGCAGCACACATTACGCATATTTTATATGTATATCTACTCTGATTGTCTAAGTCCTTTGCACTGTACTATGTATATTAAAAATTAAATAAAACAGAACTTTATTATTTAATTCACTGTGTGTATGTAATACAGTAGGTAATACAATGACTGGGTAATTATAAAAAACAAGGGATTGGGGGATCAGGGTTTTAAATATTATTGACAGAGCAATGAATAAAGAATTAGATGTCATTGGTTAAGATCAGTAGATCTGGCCTTTCTAAGAGTATTTCCATAGTACCTTTTAGCACTTAACCATACTAGCAAATGTTGTGTTAGACATGACTGATAGCCAGGAGATGGCAGTCTTTCAATGCCATTGAACCACTAAAACACCAGCAGCACTGATTTTAGTATACTGAATTTCATTCAGAGAAAAAATAACTCCAATGCCTACATTACTGTTCCAGCCTGTTCTATGACTAGAAAATGATTCGATTTTTGTCAGCCAATTCAGATAAGATACAGTAACTTTATTTTGCAGATAGGGAGCACTCTTTTCCTGCAGTTAACTGGAAGGGCATTTCCTGGCCCGTGGGAAACTGAGAAAGATTGATTGTGTTAGTTCTTTTCCAGGCAATATTACAAACACAAAGTCTTTCTCTCTACTGCAATAAACTAAGAGGAAAAAAATATCCAGCAGGGTGCTGACACGTCGTCTTGTGAGTCTGTGAGTGTGATGAGCGGAGGCATGTGTCGGGCTGACTCAGGGCGGGTAAGGGCACCGCTCTGATTCCCACACGACGTGGCCCAGCTGAAACACAACTCTTTATTGTTCGACATGCAGTGCAAGTGTTGCAGACAGAGTTGTGGCAGCAGACACACTTTCTGGATAACTAATGGGCTGACCGCACTCTTAGGATGAATAGTGACATGCTTCCGATGTCTGGGATGCCACTCTCCGGAGTCACAGGACCCCCTGTCTCCACCCCCTGCACCCCCCACAGCTGCTAAACCCACTCATGACTTTCAGCCACCCACCCCCCATCTGCCAAGTGCTGAAAACCCTCTTCTATTTTAGTTCTCTTATCTTATCTACTGTTTAGTTGCCTCTAACTGATATCCAGTCTGACACTGAAAACCTATGAAAATGAAAGGAGTTTCTGACCAGTTGTAACAAATGAGTAGCCTCTCTCAGTCAGGATCTTCATGAGGTAGTCGGTCAGGTCGCGACCCGCGAGGTCCAGTCTCATGATGGCGTGGGGTAAGGCGTAGCCCTCATATACTGGTACGTTGTGGGTCACACCATCCCCGGCATCCAGTACAATACCTGTGCCAGTCAAAGACAAAAACATTTTTGTATCAGTGCAGTCAACAATAGCAACAAGAAAAAACACAAATGAATTTTTTAACAATTTGTTTCCCTATTTATACAACAATTATCCAAAGGAGGTGGCATGGCAGCTAAGCTGGCTAAAGCACTGCTAGTTTGTATTGTTTGGATTAACTGCGAAAGCTCTGGGTGTATGTGGTTTTCTTCCTTTACAGTGTTTCATTGTATATATATATATACAGTACAGTGATAACAAAAGTATTCTATACCGTCACTGAGAGCAGATTCAAATATCAAGATTTGTATTCAATGCAGGTAAGGTGAAGTCAGACTAACTCAATTTCCTTTGTATCTTCTAGCGCCCTTACTACAACCAGACTTACCAGTGGTACGGCCAGAGGCATACAGGGAGAGAACAGCCTGTATGGCCACATACATGGCAGGCACATTGAAGGTTTCAAACATAATCTGCAGAAACAAGGACAACACCATTATACTATATAATGTACTATAAAGTGGATGGACCACTGCATGAAATGAATAGGTTTTGGACTCAGAGAAGTACAGTATACATGTACATTTCATTGGACAGGTAGCTATTAAACTCTTTTATTTATGGGTAATCTTGGGGGTATACAAGCACTACATCACAGTGCTTTTAATAAATAGTCATCTGTGACAAAATGACAAACATCTAAAAATGAAATGACAGCATAGCTATACAGTTTAATAGCAGATCCAGAGCATTTTCCAGTGGAAGGAGGACAATATGACCTGGGTCATTTTCTCCCTGTTGGCCTTGGGGTTCAGTGGGGCTTCTGTCAGCAGGACAGGGTGCTCCTCAGGGGCCACACGCAGCTCGTTGTAGAAGGTGTGATGCCAGATCTGTGACGAAGCGATGAAGGACACGTGAAGTGGCAACACGTGGGCAAACAGGGAGACATCAGCGTTCACCTTCTCTTCTAAGTGGTCTTTAATTACCAATTAAGTTAACGAATACCCTGAAAATCAAGAAAAAGAATCCTACTCTGAGACACCAGGTAGATTATTATTCCAAAGACAATGACATATTAACAATACACATACAATAACCTCACAACTCTGAAAATATATCTGATTTCAAAATAAAATGTAAAATGAAGCGTATTAATATTTTCTTACATTACAATTTTGTAAGGATGATGAATTATTCAGTTTTTAAGTTGGTCAGCTGCACCTGATACGCATGTAATTTTTGACATGGCTCGATTGTGTGTCTCTGTGAATAATTGCACCTTTTCCATGTCGTCCCAGTTGGTGATGATGCCATGCTCAATGGGGTACTTCAGGGTGAGGATGCCCCTCTTGCTCTGGGCCTCATCTCCCACGTAGCTGTCCTTCTGGCCCATACCCACCATCACACCCTGGAAGAAAGAAAAGTGCTGGTTACAGTTCCACAGCTTGGAAAGTATAAATCTAATTGACCATCAATGCTGAGCGCTTTTCTGAACATACCAGGCAATTTTCTTGTCATTCTGGTCGTGAACCCTAAGGTTTGCTGTCTATATATGACGGATGGAAATTTAGTGAGGTGTTCTGCATTTAGTCTATGGGCATTGTGAATGGGGCTAAACTGGGTTAACACTGATTTCCAAATTCCTTAGTGGTCTACTAATACTAAAGTATCAGTCTAATTATGTCTGTGGCAACATTGCTTCAAGTCACTTCACTTTTGGTCATCAGTATCTCAAGCATCGTTAAATATGAATGCCAAAAGATGCCCTCTGCTTATCTTAAGACACCGGGCTAAAGAGATTATGAACTGCAGCCCAGATGCCATCATACCATTGAGACGTGCTAATGCTTACACAATTAGTGCCTCTTCATTAAAGGATTATATACTGCTTACTAGTGAGGTTGAGCCAAACTTGAGATGAGTAACATTGTAAACCCAAAGACCCCAAAGGACATGTGGTAAGACGGGGAAGGGGAACATTGCAGGAGAAGGAAAACCGAAGTAAGAAAAGAACAGTGTATGAGTGTTGGACAATGCTCACTTACTATCAATTTGCCACAATGAAAAAAGTCAAAACGTACAAATCTTTCTAAAAATGTGCATGGCCACGGCATCTGGGCAACAATGTCAATCAGAGGGAAATTCTCACCTGGTGGCGAGGGCGGCCCACAATGGAAGGGAAGACAGCCCTGGGGGCATCATCGCCGGCAAAACCTGCCTTAACCAGGCCGGAGCCATTGTCACACACCAGGGCAGTGGTCTCCTCCTCGTCACACATGTTCACTCAGACAGCTGTAACCCTGCACTCCAGAGCAAGACAGAGGATCAGCTTTATTAGCGTGGTGGATATCCTAAACATTACTGACAGCCAATAAATAAATGCAGGCATTACAATTTCTGTTCAGTGAGTTGAGACTCCATCTTAAGTGTTATGCTAGAGCAAAAATAGATTAAATAAAAAGAACAACCTACAAAATACTTGTTATACTATTTTAATAATAAAGTACACCATCAGACAATCCATATTTGCCTTGAAATTTGCAGTTTTAATTAGGTATATTGGTCATCCAGATCCACATCTTTCAGAGTTTTTAAGAGTTTATGGGTCATGTCATGTTTAAGGCTTGTATCACAATAATTAGTTATCAATATCTAACAAAAGATAAATCTAAATAATACGATAATGGACTGAAGTAACCCAAGACTTCTGAAACTGTAACATCAAATAAACTTTAGACAACAAAGTTTATAAGATAATTATGCTTTTCACTCAAAAATATAAAAAAATGAATTATAATTAGTTAATTTTGCCCACGTGAATATGAAATGACCTTTCTCCAGCTGTATTAATTCTGACACTCAAAAATGTTCTTTTAAAGGGCGCTTGCACTAATATCACTAGAAAAAGAGAACAGAGTCTCTTGTGTGACTCACCTAGGAGAGCTGGAGAGGAGACTTGTGAGCTTGTGCTCCCTTGAGAGTAAAAGCCAAGCTTCACCTGGTCCAGGCATTTATACAGGGATCCCCACGGTCCGTGCCACCGAATACCATCAGGCCGTCAGCCCTTTTTAGGAGACATTGCCATGCTAACAAGTGGACTTAAAGTCCAAAGGCATTTTGTCCTCCATGAAAAAGGACACAATTGCTGTGTGAAGCTGGAATCCATCCCACCAAATAGGTGGGCAGAAGTCTTTGTATGGGTTTAATATTAGACTGTAATTTATTGCATGGAGACACGTGGCCCATTGTGGGAAGACAGGTCGACCGTGTGTCATAGAGGATGGCATTTTGGAATCCTGCGGCATTGCACACTATAAATAAGATCCTGTGTGCATAAGTCATAATGGAGGTATGGCCTTTTGTCTGTCCATCCACTGGGGCGTCACTACAGCAGGCATTCCATAAAAAGTACTACAGCAGGAACTCAACCTCTAAAATGCCTTCAAGGGAAATTTCCTTCTGCAGCGATCAGGGTTTAATGACAACAATGGTAGACAAACCTCCACCAATGACAATAAGAAACAAATCCAATTTAAGTGCTGTCAGAAAATCACTATTAAAGAAGACATAAAAATTAAAAGCTATTAAGTCACAAACTCGTAAAGATAGGATCGTAGATTTAAACTGCCTTTTCATTTGTATGTCAGTGCTGCAAAGTTCAAAGAAAGAACAGTAAAATTTTGGGGTACTAAGAAGAATAAGAAAATTCCAAGAATAATAATTGCATTTCAATAGGTTAATGAGCACAGAGGACAAAAGGTTGTTTTCAACAGCTTTATTAAAATGCTTCATTTCGACAAAAAATCTGTAGTAGGCAAGAACACCCTGCACTATATTGCACGTTGACCCTATCAATGATACTCAATGGTGAGGGAACAGTCTGGTGAGGCAAAAGATGCTGATGACCACCAGCTCTTCTTAAAAAATAGATATTATATAGAAAATACCTTGGATGCACTCAGTAGCTTTTAACATAGATTTGATTCTTCATTCACACAATATATACAAATCAGTAGGACCGTAAGAGAAATAAACATTTTGACAGAGTACACTGATGCACATATGACTTGTCAAAGAAATAAATCTCAATGTACAATAAAGGTTTTAATATGACGTGCCAAACCTGATATACATAAACCCTTATATAATATACTCTTATCCTAACAGGACTGCTTTTAAATAAATTAAAACAGCAGAGATCTGTAGTGCATAGCTCAACCAGCAGCTAAAAACAAGATTGGGAGGCCATTGTACTTCAGTACCTTTAGAGTTGAGTATGTATTTGTTTTGTATAGTTTTTGCAAAGCTTTAATCCTGGAGGAGTTATATTTAAGATGGTTGAACAATTTAAGCAGCAATGTCAACATTCAACTCAAAATGTGTCATCATTCTTTAACACGTTTTGCAGATTTCCAGCATTTGTTTTGCTGCAGTATTAACTGTGATACATTTTATAGGGCCCTGAGGGTGTGAAGGTCTGTGCTGTGAAACCCCTGTGGCCCTTGTGAAGAGCCCTTAGGTCATTTAATGCTGGCCAGCAGAGTTAACAGTTCTACAGGGTACCAGTGAAGCACATGAATACGATGACGTGCAGTGTCAGCAGATACGCAAGAAAAAGGTAACGAGACTTGGCCCGTGACGTCAGCAGCTTGGAGCAGTACAGACTCCGCCCCCGCAGCCACCGCTTGCAGGACAGAACTCCGCCTTTCATCTGGTGGGTGAAAAAATAACTTGCACTACAGCCGACAAGCTCAGGTTCTGCATGGTTTATGATGTGCTGATGAAATTCATTGTCTCATGACAGCACATAGTAAGTAAAAAGCTCCTGGTCTTAATGATGGCGACAGAGGTGAACACTGGAATGCACTAACCTTGCGAGTGACAACATTCTCACTGGGGTCAATGATAAGTGCTTCCCGTTCATCCTCAGACTCCAGATGAATAGTGAATTCTCCTTGACTTGCCCTGGAAATGCTAGCATTCATGCTGAAACACAATAACCAAAAACAAGTGTCAGGGCAGGAAAAAAAAAAAAAATTCACAATATACTGGGGTTTGCAAAGATTCTCTGGGGTTAACAGTTATTGTGAGTTTATCTACGGTCAGTGTTTGGAAAAGGAATGCAGAAGCTAGAGGGCCTGAAGTGATGATGGCACCTATTCACTCTCTCCTCAGCGAGTCCCAGAGCATCTTCAGCCACCTGCCTCCTGGCCCGCTCCTCTCTCAGGTTCTCTGCAAGCTGGGTCAGGTCGTGTTGCGTAGAGACCAGCTGCTGCTCCACCTCCACCAGCCTGCAGCATATGAACATGAGATTTGGAGGGGAAGTGGGAGAAGCACAAGGCAAACAACAGAAGGACACAAGGGCAGAGCAAAATGCACAAGCATAACACTTGTCATTTTTTTTACCTCCCTTTTAATACTATGCGAGGGGGCACAAATATTTATCAACGTCACCTGGTTCTCAGCTCACTAGCCTGGGGGGTGTCCATTGCCACCGCGGTAATACTCCGTTCTTGGGGTGCTCCAGGAGGAACCTCTGGTGCCACTGCCCCCTTGTGGAGAAAGACTGTCTGGTCAACAGGAACTTGCAGGAAGCATATTTACTAGTCCTAGTATAGTACTAGTAATATATGCCCATAAACAAAGATCTAATTTGGTTATATAATTATCAAAAACAAAGAAGGACAACTTAATAACAGTGACAGAGACGCTTGAATTCAGGAATAACTTACATGAGCGCGACCCTGGCCGGGAAATGTCTGCATCTGACTCTCGAGCCAGTAACAGCGATTCTGCAGATCACCCAGGTTCAGCTGTGTGTCCCTCAGGGTTTGAGACATTGTCTTTAACTGGGAAGCCAAGCCCATCTTCTCCTCCACAGTTTGCAGAAGCTTGTAAAGAAGACGGGACACAAGTAAAATACCAAGCAAATGTGCCTTACACATGCTTCATACAATAGTTTGCTTTTCAGAACTGTGATACAGAAATTTACATGGAATTCACTGCTTCATCAATAGAAAAGAAATAGGCCCTAGTGTAGTGCCAGTACCTTGGCGTTGACCTGCTGAAAGCGTAAATCTCGCTGATGGATCTCTTGGAGACAACGCTGGAGGTCGCTTTCAAGCTGGCGTCGCTCTGCCAGAAGCAGAGGGAGCTGCTCACCAGATGAGTCCTTAGCTAGTGGGGCCGAGTTCTCCTGAAAGCACAATCCGAAATGAAGTCCTGGAACTTAGTTGCAGCCATTTCTAATCCATTTTTACAAGTGTGGAGTGGTGGAAAAAGTTCAGTTATCATACATAAGCAATACTTAAGCAAAAGGACAGATACTTCACCAAAATGTTACTCAAGTGAAATTTATCCACTATATTATTACATTAAAAAAATGGTTTTCAAAGTACTAATGTAAGAAGTACAAAAAGCAACTAATCCTTTTAAATTCACTCAACATAGATTTCACTACAGCATTGTCAATTATACTTCAACACAAGAAGGAAAAGTCATTATTTTTATTCAGAAAAAGCTATGAAACTTGCCTTGCTGCACAGATTAGTGGAAAGACTTTTGTACTCTGTGAAAAACAAAAGACTGATCTACGAGCCAGATTTAATAATAAGTTATAAACATATCATGGGCCAGTACTATAAGACCTTTTATAAGTGGTAAATGACCCGACGAAAACCCTTGTCCTCCACTACCAAAACAGCTGATCATCCAATGCAATCAACACCATTACTTCAGTAGCAGCTGTAGTGCTGCTAACTTTGAATATCCACAAATTAAAATATCCATCTCATAAAAACAATATGTAATGAATAAGAAGAAACAAATATACTGCTGAAGAATCGAGAAAGAAAATCACAGTCTTGATTCTGAGTGAATGAAATCATTATTAATATTTTACCCAGAATTGTGCAGCTACTCAGATGCTCTGCATTTCATGTTCATGCAGAATGTATTGGAGTAAAAAGTCATAATTTAGCTCAGAAATGTAGTGAAGTGAAAGTAAAAGCTGCAACAACTAAAGTAAGGTATGAAACTGTTAAAAAAAAAAAAAAAAAAAAAAAAAAAAAAACAAAAAACCTATTTATTTGCAACTTTGTTAATTCACACTTCTGTAAGTATGAAACTTTTCTTAGGTTCTATAAGTTCTACACAACAATCAACATGAACAATCAGAAGAGTCTACAACCACACATAGCGAAAGATGAGGAGGATTATTTAAATATAGGCAAGCATTTAACTGGTTTACTTCCACCTTCACAGGATAACTGGACAGGGCTCCTCCGATACCACGCTCTAGCCCAGCTCACCAACCTTTTCAGCCATGGCAACTACTGGCTGCTTGAGGCTGTGGTGCTCTGACATCAATTTGTTTCTCTCAGACCTGAAAAACAAATGAGACAGCATCCATCAATGTTACCTTGGCAAACTACAAACAGCATTCACAGGGCTAGCTCTTCTTGGAACCCCTGGTTACAGAGGGTATGAAGCCCCCCCTCTGGGGACCACTGCCAGAGCCTCATGCCTGTAATTCTTCCCCTGCTTCTCTTATGTTCACTAAACATAGCAGTAGCAGTTTCCATCACAGCCTACAAAAAACAGCTCACTTGCTGTGCAGTTTGCAGAGGGCAACCTAGAGGACAGTTCTGACATATGTACACTTACGGCTTCATCTAAGCAAATGCAAAATATGGCTTTGACAGAAAGAAGCCATGCCTGAGACAGACATCATAAAACAATTCAAGTCGGAAGCAAATGGGTAGAATCCTTAACAACTATGGGTCAGTCAGAATGAAGTGTTCCCAGTGTCATAAAAGACTCTGCAATCATACCTGCAGATATCACTGATTTACACGATTCTGTTCTCTTTGGAAACTCAGGAAACTTTACTGTGGAACATGACAATAACAACAAATACCTGTTTCTACTAAATACAGCTTTCACCATTTTCAAGCAAAACAGAAAACTCAAAAATTTGAAATATCCAAAGCATCCAAAGAAATGTCAGAGGATCTTACTGTGTTCATATTGAGTGGAACCTGGGTGTTCCCTCTGTAAGAGTTTAAAGACCCCCATAAAAGAGAAAATATGCACCAGGCAGGGGGTAGGGAGGCGGTAAGTTAGTGGGTCTGACCCTGTGCGCTTGACCTCCCCTCCCCACCCCCTTATCCAATTAGCAACTTTCATTATGCCCCCCTCCGAAACTTCATGTCATGGTCAGACTGCTCACTAGGCAGATACGATAATTCGAACATTGATCTTACTTCAGTTCTGCAAGCTCCACCTGGTACGTCTTGATGTCCATCTCTGTCTGCGACCTGTGAGCCTGTGCCTCCTGCAAAGCCTTCTCTAGGTCAGCATTTTCAGACTTCAAGCTTCCAACTTCTTTCAGCTGTCCCAGAAAACAAAACTAAAGTTAGAATGATGATATGACTTGATGGACAAAGCACATTTATACTATGTGATTTAAGCTAGGGATGTAACGATATATCGAATTTCACGATATCGCGTCATGGGACTATGCCGATATCTACTAGAATATTACATGGTTATTTCGCTAGCACAGCTACATTCTCTCTCTGTCGAAAATTGCATTGTTTTTGTTTGAACAGCAGAGGGTGCAATCAAACTAAAAATACTGTCGTCTCACTGAGAGTGTGATTATTGATAAGATTCAGCTGCTACAATAACGTATTTTATTACTTATTTTTATTTGCTGCTACTACCGACTGCTGCATTGTTTTTGTTTTGCGATTGTGCATACATAGTTCAGTGATTCATTGCCAATGACAATGCTATTTCTGACACATGCTTAGGTCATGCCTGGCAACTTCTGTTATTTAATTAAAGACGGAAAGCTAAAGCACTAATTAAAAAGAAAAACATTTAGATGAATGAAAAAAGGCTGATTTAATAAAAGGACAAAGTCATCAGTTTTCTTTATATTTTAATATTGTAATAGATACTGTACCATGGACTACCATCACAATATTGCTGTATAATGAGATTTTGGTATCGTTACATCCCTCATTTAAGCTATGGAAAAAAATGAAGAAAAAAAAAGTGGTTCATGCTGCTGACCATTCAAGACACACGAAAAAATGATTTGTAAGCAAGCCTAACAAACTGATATAAAAACTTACCAGCCTATTCCTCTCAGTTTGGAGGACATCAAAACTGCTATTAAGATTAATCTCCTCACTGCCCACAGGTGTAGCTGTACTGGCACTTGTCCCCTGCCTGGACTCAAAACCCCTTTTAGCTTTTGCCAGTTCCTGAATCAGTCGGTCTCTGTCATCTTGAAGACTGGCCATTGACCCAGAGAAGGCTGCCATTTGCTTGTTGTACATGTCATTCTCTTGTGATAGCCTGTTGAGCTCTGTTTCCTTTTCTGAGATTATACAGCATAGCTCATCTATTTGTTTTGTCAACTGAGAATGAGTGTTGTCACTTTCAAAAGCAGAGAGTTTCTGGATTAGAATATACCTCTCTTTAGTTAGACTGATAAGTTCAGAATTTGTGTCACGGAGTTGCCCCTCAATCTTGTTCATAGCTGCTGTGGTCTCCCTGAGTTCAGTGTTGTATTTGTTATGTAAAACTTTGAAGTCGTCAATGAGATGGTCTCTGTCATCCTGTAGCGCAGCCATGGCTTTTGCTAATGACTGATTTTGAGCCTCTGTGGTCTTGCACAGATTCTTGGCCTCGGACAACAGTTGTTCGGTTTGCATTAATTCTTTAGCAAGCTCTGCAACCCTGTTCTCCGCAGTTTCTCGCTCATTTCTCATAAGGTCCACTTCTCGCTCAAAGGCATTGAGTGCATTATTATATTTATTACTGGCTTCTGCTAGGTGATTCCTTGTTTTGACTTCCAGTTCCTGCATCTCTCTTTTCAGGTCATCATTGGTCATTTTCTGTGCTAATAATTTTTGTTGCAGATCATTACATTCTGCAGCTTTAGCAGCTACTTCCTCTTGTAGGTCAGAAATCACTTTGGTTTCTTTCATTTCAGCTTTCTGTTTCTTCAGGGCCAATACCTCAGCATTAAGTTCCTGAACTTGAGTGGCAAGTTTTGAATTCTGAACTTTTATATCATCATTAGCCTCTTCTTTTTCCTGAAGATCCACCAAAGCCTCCCGAAGTTGATATTCAACAGATGTTTTCTGACTTAATATGTTTTTGAGGGAATCCTGTTCTTTCTTAAGGAGTTCTTTTAACTGGCTGTCTTTAAGGGATAAGACTTGATTAAGATCTTCTCTGTATCTAATCAGCTGTGCTTTGAGCATAGCATTTTCAGAGTTTAGGTCATCAATCTGATAAATTAGTGTTTTGATCTCTTGTTCCGAGCTATTTTCATTGAGGTTCTCCTTCCTGGAACCCTCAGTTTCCCATAGATTACTTTTATGTTTTTGCTCCAATGTTTTGCGATCAGAAAATAAATGTTCCTTCTCTGTTTGCATGAGAGAGGACACTGGAGAACTCCTAACAGATTCCTGCTTTTCAATTAGTTGCATTTTCTCTTCTGGAAAGAACTGCATTTTACCTTGTTGCCTTTTGACTTTAGCCTCTAACTTTATGGATGTCTTGTCTGCTTCCTCTCTTTCACTGTAAAGGACATTCAACTGAGCTCCATAATCCTCAGTTTGAGCCTTGTGATGTTTTTGCAGATGCTCTAAATAATCCAACATCTGTCCATCACCGGAGGAGAGCAGCATGGAAATCTCAGTGTCTTTGTTATGAACAAGTGATTTTAGCTGCCCTGCTATGGCTTTTTGTTTCTCAAGATCAATGCGTAGCTTGTCATTGTCAGCTTGTACCAAGAGAATCTTGGACTCTGATTCTGATAACATATTTTTAAGTTTCACAAGATTTGACTGCATTTCACATACTGAACTCTCTTTGTCAGTAAATTGTGCATTTAATACATTTTTATCATGCTCCAGCTTCTCAATTTGTGCATTATGGTCACATATATCTAAAAGCTCCAAATTCTGACCGAGTTGAAAAGCATCCTTTCTTGTCAGTTTCTCTTTAAGTTGTTCTTTTTCAAAATTGATGCTTGCTATTTCATCTCTAGCTTCACTTAGCAGAACTTTATATGACATAATTTCAGTTTCGAGACTCTTTATCCTTTCCTCAAAAGCAGAGATTTTATTATTCATCTCCTTTTCCATGAGATGACCATTTGACTGAGCGGACTTTAAAGAGCTTTCCAATTCTAGAATCAGTTCCTGATATGTAATACAGTCTTTATGAAGTTGATTGATTTCTTGATGTTTCTCCTTCAAGAGTTCTTGTAGTTCCATCTTAATGCTTTTTGAACCTTCACTTCCTTTCTGAAGTACCTTCAGCTTTTCCTCAAACTCCTTAAGTTTCAATTGTTGTTGTTTGTCATCTCTGGATTTCTCTTCTTTGCTTGAGGTTAGCTGAGTTGATAGATTCTTATTCTGCACTTCTAGCATGCGGACTGCTTCTGTCAACTCATCAATTTTTTCAGAATTTTTGAGAAGCATAGTCTCCAAGTATTCTTTTTCATTTTTCACCTTCTCAGAAAGCTCTTGTACATTCTCAAGCTCTTCTTGCAGAAGGGACTTGTCATCTTCTAAAATCCTTATTTTCTCATTCAGGCTGTTAATTTCCTGAGAGTTCCCATTAATTTCTTTTCTCAGTTTCCTAACATTATTGTCCTTCTCTTCCAACTGAGCATCATAATCTTTCTGCAAATCTGCATTTTTTTCAGCCAGATTTAACTTCTTTTGCAGGAATTCAACCACTTCAGTCTTGTGCAAAATTTCTGCTTTTTGAGCTTCAATTGTAGAAGTTAAGGTATTATTCAAATTAAGCATTTCTTCCATTTTTAACTGCATATTAAGCTGACTTCCTTTTGATTCACTTTGCCACTTTTCTAATAAGTTATTCGATACCCTAAGTTCTTCAACTAAATTAACATTATCACTTTGAAATTTGTTCATTTTGTCTTCGATTTCAATTGAAGATATTTTCAGGCTTTTAATTTCCTCTTCCAGTTCACTGTTCTTGACTGTCAGATTTTCAATTGTGTACTTCTGTTCCTCAAACTCTTGTATCTGCTTTCGTATCTTCTCATTTTCAGCTTCCAGATCCTGAATCTTGTGTCTTTTTGAACCGGTCAACTCTTGAATCTTTTCCTTCATTTTTTCAGTTTCATTTTTGGCTTCAATAATTTGCTTCTCCAGCTGGGTCTTTTCTGATTCAGTCTGCAGTACTCTTAAAAGAATTTCTTGCTTCTCTTTACGGGCTACCTCTAAGAGCTGTCGCATCTTGTCCATCTCATTGCTGACATTTTCATATGCTTGTAAAAGAGATTCATACTCATGTTTCAGTTCTGTGTGTTTTGATCGCCACTCTGACAACTCAACAGTTTGGGAATCCTTTAAGGACTCCAACTGGCAGGAAAAAGCTTGCTTCTGGTGAGTGATATTCTCTATTGTGAGTTTAAGGCTTTCACAGGCAGCTGAGAGGTTATGGTTGTCGCTTAAAATCTGATCAACTTCTGAAATGAGTTTATCCTTCTCTTTGCCAAGAGACAGTACAGAACTTTCCAAATGTTCCTTCTGCTGTTTCAATTCTGTGAGAGATTTCTCAAGACTTGCAGTTGATTTATGAATTTCTTCATTTTCAGACCTTAATGCTTGTATTTGTTGTTTGAGGGACTGGTTCTCTTTCAAGGCTTCTTTTCGAGCGATCAAAGCTGCCTGCAGTTTCTTAGCCATCTGTTTACTCTCATCTACCTGCTCCCTTGGTCTGCAGGCATCTGGAACTTCTTTGGTATTCTGCTGCAGTTCATTAATAACAGTTTTCATTTGTTCCATTGAAACCTCATGAAGATGAACTTCCCTTTGCAGTTGCTGTTCCAAACTAGCAATGAGTTGTTCTTTTTCCTTAATCAGTGCTTGAAAGTTCAGAAAACCATCTTCCTTTTCTTTAAGGTTTACTTCCAGTTGCTTAGCATAGGACTTTAAAGACTGAAACTCTTCTCCAGAATCCAATTCCAAAGCTGCTTCTTCAGTTACACTTAGTTTCTTTAGCAGCTCTTCCCTCAGTTTTTCTGATTCGTTAAGCTTTGTTTCTAGAAGGCTAACCGTGCTTTTGACATTTTGAATATCAGTAAATGCATCAAGCTTCTCTTTTTCTAATGTTTCAATGTACAGTTTATTACTTTCAATTTCAGTCTGTTTATATTTTGAGTCAGCCTGTATTCTTTCTAGCTCTTTTTTCAAAAATTCCCTCTCTTGACAACAATTGTTTTGTACTGTTTGAAGCTGAAATGACTTCTCAGCTATTATGGAATGTGCTTTTTCAAGCTCTTCCTTGAACTGAATGTTGGCATCATTAAGTTCTTTATTTAATTTTTTAAATTCTTCACACCGTTTTCCCTTTTCACCTTCAATTCTTTCTATTGCATGCTTAAGATCTTCAACCTCAGCTTGAGATTTTTGAAGGTGACTATGCAAATTAGCATAATTATCAATTTCTTGTTTATAATATTTGTGTTGCTCGTGAGCTGTATTAATTTCTTGTTCCAGTCTTAGAATCTTTTCCATTTTCTCCCTCATCTCAATGTGCGCCTTTTCGAGCTCTGTCTGTCTCTCTGTGAGTTGAAGGTTAACGTCTTTGGAATGCTCTTCTAGAGATACAATCAAAGCATCTTTACGTCCCATCTCAAAGGTCATCTTCTGTAGTTTGTGATGAAGACATTCTATCTCTCCTTGATTTGCGGTGATGGCTTCTACCTGCCAATCTCTTTCAGCCATGGATATATCAAGACTGTTCATTTTTTTCTCTTTTTCAACAATAAGATTTTTAGCAGAGTCCAGTTCATATTCAAGTAAAGAAAGGGAATGCTGGACATTTTCTAATTCCTTCACCTTTTCAGCGTATTTAATCTGAACAGTATTAAATTCATCTCTTTGTTTGGAGTTCTCTTCCAAAAGTTTGTTAAATTCTTCTTTTAATCCAGAGACCTCCTGGGCATGTCTTTTTTCAAGCTCTTTATATTTTTTCATTAGCTCCTTTCTTGCTATTAATGCAGCATATGACTTTTTTTCTTGAACTTCTTTTTCTTGCTTTACTAAAGAAAGTTCCTTTTCAATTTCAGAATATAAGTTCTCTTTCTTTTCCATCTCCTCTTTGAGAATATTTATGTCCATCATCATCTTACAACGTTCATGATCATGAGTTTCTTCTTTTGCAGCAATACTGAATTGGAAACTATTAATAATTTCAGATTTTTCATGAAGCAAGTGGAGGGTGTTAGTCAAGTTTTCCTCTTGCTCATCAAATTTTGTTTGTAAACAATGAATGTTGTGATTCATCTGTTCAAGGAGGAGATCCTTTCTTGAAACATCCTGTGTAAGTTCATTGATGACTTCTTCTTTCTGCATTATCTGTTGTCTTAATTCATCAGTCTGAGACTCATGATCTTTACTTATTGTCTGAACTTGTAACGTCAGTTCTTTTAACTTGTCTTGCAAAACAGAAAACTCCGGAGCAATGTTCTCATTTTCCTTTATCTGCTTTTCATACCCATCAATTTTCTTTAATAGGTCCTTTCTAATGACCAGAGCAGCTTGCAGCTTTTTCCTCATTACTTCTTTTTCTTTGCACAACCTGTCATACTGGATTTTCAGTTGATCATTCTGATTGATTAAATCCTTATTCTCCAGGTCCTTAGTTTGCAGTTGTTCCTTATAAAGAAATAATTGAGTTTTGCTGTCCTCCAACTGTGTGGAGATATTTTCAAGTTCCCTGACTGACTGATTATATGTATTTTCCAGGCTTTCTAGTTGGGAGAGCAGTATATCCTTTTCCTCTGTATGCCTTACCATTTCATTTGATGCTGATACCATTACTTGTGTGACTGATACATCTTTTTCTTTTAACTGCTGGGTAAGTGAAGAAATTAATTCTTTTTGCTGGTTTAACTGGATATTTATGCTACTTATTGTATCATCTTTTTTTTGGACCTCACAAAGAATACTAGATTGGCTAACACCCGCCTCTTCAAGATCTTTGCTTCTTATCTGCACTTCTTCTTTGAGGTGTCTTATTTGGTCATGCAGTAAACATAATCGTTCATCGTTATCATGATACACTTTATCTTTGTCTAATAGCTCACACTGTTTTTCCTGCAATAACTGCACTGTCTCATCTAATTGCTTTTTCAAAGAATATACTTCGGATTGCTGATCTGATTTCAACTGGTTAATTGTAGCTTGCAAAGAGTTTTTTTCTTCCTCAAAAGCAATTAACCTTTTAGTCATGGTTTCTGAGAATTCTTTTAAATCTTTCTCACAAGACTGTAATTCATTTTCCTTACGTTTTAAAGTCTGAGTCAGTTCAAAAATTTCTTTTTCTTTTTTGTGAATAGCTGATAAAATTTCCTCTAAATGGTTTCGGTTTTCTGACACTTGTTGACCAAGTTCAATAATTTGCAAGTCCTTGCTTTTCAACTGATCTGAACTAATGTTAAGTGCTGCCATTACCTCTATACTTTTTTGCTGCAAAGTATCTAGGTCCTGTTTCAAGGCCTGAACTTTAACATCTTTTGACTTCATCTCATTTTCTACATGTCTCAGCTGCTCAGTGAAAAGATTCTTTTCCTGGATTTCTTTATCAAGGATAGACAACCATTCTTTTTCAGACTCCTGTAGAGTCTGTGTCATTTTCTGAATGTCTAACTTTAATCCAGTGATTTCTTCAATCTTGGCACTAACCTGCAGCTGCAGATGCTCCTTCTCGGTCATCATTTTCTCCATGGCTTCGCTCATGCTACCAAGATGCTGCTGATGTTGGAGTTCAAACTCCTCTTTCAGCATTTGCAACTGGTCGCTGTAACTTTTGCAAAGATCTTCTTTCTCTGTGATAGCTTTCTGAAAATATTCTTTTTCACTGATGGCTGCATCTAGTTGCCACTGAAGGTCTTTATTTAGACTGCTCTCTTGCCTTAATTTTTTATTCTCCTCCCTTATTTCCTGATTTTCTGACAAAAGATGTTCTCCACGTTTGACTTGGACAGTGTACTGATTGTTGATTTCATACAAGGCCAGTTCTCTCTGTTCTAGATTCTGTGTCAAGGCATTTACCTGTGCAGCAACTTGTAAGTGTTGTGACCTTAACCCCTCAATTTCAACCATTAAATTAGAGGCATGTACCTGGTGGGTGGTGAGAGCTTCTTCCTTCTGCTTTGAAAGTTCAGCATGAGATGCTTGAATATGCTGAAGTTTCTCCCTAAGCAGGGCCATTTCACTACTGAGTACATCTACTGTGTTTTCAGCAGTTTTATTTGAATCCTTAGAATCCGTGAGAAGCTTGTTGAGATTGTTGATTTCTTCATTTTTTTGAGAGAGTTCCTCTAGATTTATAGCATATTTGTGTTGCAGATCTGATAAGGCACTTTGCTTCTCTTGTGCATACTCGTTGAGCCTTCTATATTCTAAGGAGTTTTCCTGAACCTGTCTCTGCAATTCTGAAACCAATTCTGTACTCTCCATGAACTGAGTTTTGAAAAGTGCTGCCTCATCTGCTTTAGTCTGAAGATTCTGAAGAGCTTTAATTTGCTCCAAGGCAGTAGCCTCCTTTTCTGCAAGTGTTTCTTGAAGTTTGGCTATTTCGGAAGACTGGGCACACAGTTTATCCTTCAGTTTAGATACATCTTCTTGTAGCATAGAGACCTGTTGTTTTAAGGTTTCACATTCAGCATCTTTGGTTTTGTAATTCATATTCAAAATATCACTGTTTGCAAGGGAGGTGCTCTGTATTTCTATGAGAGTCTCTTCCTTTTCTTTTAACATTTTCTTGAGCTGAATGGATTCTAGTGATAATGAATCTACTTTATCTCTAAGCTGTAAATCCATATCTTCCAATTCAGAATATTTTGCCCTTAAACTCAAGTAGTCATCTACCTTATTCTTCAGGTGGCCGTCTTTTTCTGCAATACTCATATTTAGCTCCTTATTCTTTTCTAACAAGCTCATAATCTCAGCCTGTAGATTGCTGATAGTCTCTACGTTGGCACTAATTTGGGTTGTTAATGCATCAGATGCAGTTACTGCCTTTTCTTTGAGCTGTTTCAGTTGGGTCTCTTTCTCTTGTGAGGACCTCTCCTTATCCTGCATGGTTTTTTGCATGAACTGAATCTGAGACTGCAGCTCAGTGATTGCATCCATCTGACTTTTCCCCTGCTCCAACTGGTCTTTCAGCTGCTTTATAAACATCTCTTGCTGATTCACAGACTCGGTTTTCTGCCGTAATGACAAATGCATCTGTTCATTTTCTTCCTCAAGAGCCCTTAACTTCTTTGTCAATGAAACTACTTCATTTTTTTGGTTAGATGACTCTGACTGGAGAACAACAATTTCTTGCACTGTTTTGGAGGTCTCTGCTGCTAAATTGTGATATTCTGTTTTGATTTTGTCATTTTCCTCATTTAAAGCCTGAAAGCGATTATGAAGCTCTATTAATTCAGTCTGATTCTGTGACAAGGTCTCTCTTAGCAAACAGTTATCAGAACTTTGTTTATCTATTGCACTCTTCATGTCCTCCTCAATCTGACTACAACACTCTTTCTGCTGTAAGATTTCACTCCTTAAAGACCTCAATTCTACATCTCCCTGCTGCAGCAAAGCATCTTTCTCCATAAGCCCTGCTTTTAAAGCAATTCCTTGCTCCTGTAGCAGGGACAAAGTCTCTTGGAGTTGTTCTTGGTTTGAATTTTGATCCCTAATCATTTGATCTTTTTCAGATACCTTAACTTTAAGTTCTTCTATTTCAGCATTCAAAAGAGCAACATGATTGTGTAAACCTGCTACGCTTTCCTTACTCTCACTGAGTAATTGTGTTAGGAGACTGCATTCATTTGTTTTCTCAAACAAACTCTCTGACAGGAAAGTTTTGTTTTGTTCAGAGTGTTTAAGTTCTTCAGTCCTTTCAGTCAGGTCTTCTTTTTCTTTCATTAGAACTTGAATAATTTTTCTGTTTTCAGATATCTGCTCAGAAGTCATATCATTTCTTTCATTCAAATCAGTTACCAGCTTCTTTTGTTCAACAAGTTCTTCCTTCTCCTTCTGAAGGGCCACATGAAGTTGCTGGTTTACTTCATTTAAAGCTTGTAAGTGATTTTGAAGACCTTTAATTTCAGTTTGACTCTGAGAAAGCTGCTCTTGCACCTTAATGTTATCAGCAACTTGAGTTTCAAGTGATTTTTTAATGTCAACATTTGCAGATTCCAGCATTAATATTGTTTTGTTATTTTCCTCTATCTGACTATTCATTGACACCGTGGATTCAGTCATCTTATTATATTCATTCAGAAACTTTTCGTATTCCTGGGAATAACTTCTGAGATTTGCGTCCTTTTCTTCCAAAACTTGACTCAGTCGCAGGTTTTCCATCTGTAGTGACTCCTTCTCAGCCTGAAGCTGAGTAGTAAACTGTTTGTGCAACATAACTTCATTTTGTAAGGAATTTACTTCAACTGACCCCTGATGCAACAAAGACTCTTTTTCCATAAGCCCTGCCTTTAAAGTAGTTACAGTCTGTTCAAGCTGACTTTGCTGCATTTCACAATGGGCATTTTTGTCTAGAATAATTTTCTCTTTCTCGGTCAAACTACCTCTGGCCTCTTCTAATTGATCATTCAAGTGAGAAACCTGATCATGTAATTGGGTTATGTTCTCCTTACTTTCACTGACTAATTTAGCAAGATGACTACACTCATTTGTTTTCTCCAGCAACATGCCAGACATTGAAATTTTATTTTGCTCAAGGACTTTTCCAAGTTCCTCATTTCTTAGAAGTAATTTTTCTTTATCTTTCTGCAACCCTTCAATAGTTTTCTGGCTTTCTGAATGCTGTAGTTCATAAACTGACATTTTACTATTTAGATCCTCAGCTAATGCTAACTTATTTTCATCCTTGTAAGCAATTTCTTGTTGCAGCTTTTTGTTTTCTTCTACAAGATCAGCAAATTGTGATTTCAGGCTTGCATGCTGATCATAAGTTATGGAAATTTTCTCGTTTAGATCTTCTATAAGCTTCTTCTGTTTACTTAGTTCTTCCTCCTCCTTCTCAAAAGCAGCCTTAAGCTGCTGATTAGCACTTTCAAGGAATTTCACATCCATTTCTAGTCTTGAGATAGATTCAGATTTTGCTTGGAGTGCCTGTTGAAGCCTTTCATTGTCTGAATCTCTTGCCTTCAACTTCTGATTGAGATTAACTTGATCATTTTCTGCCTCTTCCTGAGATATAGATATATTTTCCAGTTTTTCACTTAGATTTTTAATCTTTTCCTCAGCCTTCACAGCCTCAGCAATAAGTTGGTTGCATTCGTCTTTCACACATTTCAATTCTTTTTCATAATTCTTCTCTTTATCTTGTAGCTTGACCTTTAACTTTTCAATGGAAGCATTTGCTTGAGAGAGATGACTTTCTGAATCCTGCAGTTTTAGAGAAGTTACTGTCACTTGGTCCTTCAGTGAAGAAATCTGAGATTCACACTCCAAAAGATGGCTTTGATGGTTCACAGTCAACTTCTGAATTTCCCCACAAAGATTTTTGATATTCTGGTCATCCGTCTGAACTTGCTTCATAAGTTCCTCAACTTCCTTGGTCTTCAGGTTTATTTCCTCTTTAACTTTATCCAGCTCAGACTCTGTGACTTTAAGCTGTTCTGTGAGTTGTGTGATCTTGGTATTCAAGGCCTGCTGGTCAGAAGACTGGGAGTCTCTCATGACCTGAGCTTCCCGCTCAGTTTTTGTCAAGGCAGTTTCCATGCGTACAAGATCCTCTTCTTTGAGTTTGATATCCCGTTTGAGCTCAAAAATCTGTTCAGAATACTCAGTCATGCTATTAGAGAGGACACAGATCTCCTTGTCTTTGTCAGCCAAAATATCCTTAAGACTGTCTATCTCTCGTTCACAGCTTTGAAGGTCATGAATTAATTGCGCCCTTTCTTCTAAATGGGTTGAGTTCAATTTGTCCAGTTCATCATTTGTTTGCTCCAGATCATTCTGTAGTGAAACAATAGTGGTCTCCTGTTTCTGTGCCTAAGATTTTAAAACAGAGGGAGGGTGAAAGTGGACTGTAAGTGAAAGATCCAGTGAACTGTCTCCCCCCAAATCAAAAGGTGCACAAAATACGTTTAGTGATACTCTCAAATGCATTACATATTTAAAACTTTTTCCAAAGAAATGTTTACCTTATCTTTCAGCATACTTGTCTTCTGAGTAAGATCTGCAACTGACTTTTTCAAGTCAGAACATTGCTTTTCATAGCTACTGCATTTCTTTGCAACTTCAGAAAGCTGAAAGAGAATAAATCTACTGTGAACTGCAGCATTTCATAATTCCACAGACAAAAACCTCAAATCTTTATTTCTTACATTGTGCTCTGCTTGCAGGAGTTTCTCTGTTACTTCTTTGTACTGGTTCTCCTTCTCCTTTAAAGCACCTGTCAGATTATCGATGAACTCCAGTTTCTCTGATGCTTTGGCTAATGTGTGCTCTTTCTCCATGAGCGATGTTTCAAGGCACTCTTGTGTTTCACTTAAACTTTTTTAAACATAAAAGAAAATATTAATTAGCATTAAACAGCATATTAAATAATCCAGAATAAAAATAGGTTTAAAGTTTAGGAAGCTAGATTATCCCAATGTCATTTTTTTGCCAATTCTTTTTTGCTATAGGTGAAACACTGAAGCAACTGTGGCAGCATGTGTGTGGATACATAACACATTGTTTTTCAGATGTAACTAATATATAGAAGGGTATATGCTGATATGCTGGGGGTATAACTGTAACTGTAGTGCCTAAAATAAACACAGGAGCATTTCTGGTAAGCATAATCGATTGAAATCGTAATGAATGAACAGTTGCTGTGTAAGCTCACCCTTTGAGCTGTTCGTTAAGGCTTGCGACCAGCAACTGGTGGTTTTCGGCTTCCCGACTCTGCTGGCTCCGAAGTCCAGCCAGCTGTGCCTGCAGCCGCTCAGTCTCTGTCTGGATAGAGAACCACCGGGTTACTCTCAACTGGCATGACAGCTGGATGGCCAACAAACATAATTTCACCACAGCCACGCACATATGAACCAAGTGCTCTTGAATACACACCATGCAGCATAAAAGGAACTTACTATGGCTCTTTTAAGACCCATGAATTTTAAATAATGAAACTTCTGCATGCTAACATTTTTAAAAGTGTATTACTCGCTCCTTTTATGCTGGCAAAGGAATAAGTGCTTCTGTAACACACAGTGAAGTGGAAGCACAAATTAAAATTCACCCCTTTATTACAAAAGCAGTGACAATAAAATTCACCCATATGCATGTAAACACAAAATACTTTGAGGCAAACATTGCAGAGTGAGCAATCACCTCTGAATGGTGCTCTCTAGCACACACAGACACAAACACACCTGAGAAACCCAAAATGGCTGCCCTTCTTCATCTACATCAAACGTCACCTGTGTTAGAGGGTTTTTTACAAAATCATAGATTCCAATTTCTTATTCCTCAGGCAAGATATGTATTAGTTAAAACCGAAAGACTGATAAAATAAATTACATGCTCAGCAATTTGTGCAGAGAATTAATGCTAAGCATTCATCATCACTTGCTGGCAGCAAAAGGTCAGAAAGTTGAATGGCTGAGAGCAAATATGCAAAGCGAAATACCTGTAGGGACTCAATGCGAGCCTGCATCTGTAGCCGGTCCTCCAAGTCCTGACAACGCTCCTCCAAGCCAACAATCTGCTCCTGCAGCTGATTCCTCTCGAGTTCCAGCTCCTCCACCACCGACCGCAGGCCTGACGCAGGGAACAGATAAAAATCTTTACATTCTGTATCTTAAAAATAAGCCATTTTAAGTATGTTTATCCGATATTATGTCAATGTGATTAAAATGCATTTGTTAAATTGTGATCATGTGAAAGCCAGAAACTACAAAATGTGTGAACACATACATACTCCACGTTGTCATTAACCAGTTACCATACATCTATGAATATGCCGACTGTGTTAAGCGGATAATAACTGGAGTGGCACTGTGGCTCAGTGGTCTGCACTGCCACCTCACACCTACAGGGTTAGGGGTTGGAGCCCCACCATTGCTTTTGCACGTTTTTCCTGTGTTGCACAGGCTTGTTCCCTGGAACTCCAGTTCCCTCCAGCATTTAAAAGATACAGTCTCAAGCTAAATAACATCTCTGAACTGCCCGTACTGTATGTGAGTACATGTTTTTATATTACCCTATCCTTGTAAAGCACAGGCTTACTTCCAGCTTTGTGCCCTATGCGGCCTGTCAAGAGTAAGTGACCAGGGGATAACTGCTTGGATTTATTTATGGAGTAGAGATGCACCCATCGATTGGCCAGGGACTGGAATCGGCTGATTTTCAGCTGGCTTGGCTTGGACTGGGGACCGGCCAATCAGTCTTAGGTTTTTCCAGTCCCGACTGGTCCATTCTACGCATGCGCCACACATCATACACACAGCGGCGCAGGCAATAGCCTCACAGCTGCATGTACACTTACAGCCACACGCTAACATGTTGATAGCGTGAAAGTTCTTCACTGTGACAAAAGATGACACAAAGACTGCAATTTGTAATACATGTAAAGCCAAAGTAAACTGCGAGGGAACCAACACGAAAAATGCGGTGAAATTTTAAACTGATCATTAAACATGTACTAGATAATCTTGAAAATTAATAATCATTAAAATTGCAAAGCTAGCTAAGGTTATTATTATTAAAGTTTAACTTTAAGCCCCTGCTCTATAATGTCCATACAGTATGAAGATATGAAAAAACCTGGTCTTAATCTAGCTTACTAACGATGAAAGAATCACATGTGCATAACATGCGATGTTGGTATCAATGATATTATCCTGCATTTATTGTTATTATTTGGAAGAGTATAGTACACTTCAGGTTTTATTTGGAAGTTTGTAACCTATGGACTTATTTAAGACAAATAAAAAAAAAGAGAAAAGGGTCAATGTCGTATTATCTGGTGAATTTAAACATGCTGGAAAATGATATAAGTAACTGACATTTGTTATTTAAATCTGTTGCACCTGCTCTTGTTTGGTAAAGTAAAATATGTCACATAAAGCTGGGTGTACGGCAACTCGTTTGCACCTCTTTCCAGTCACAGAGCACTTTATTTGGAGACTTGTTTAAGTGAGAGAAGATTCTGTAATTTAGTGCAGTTTAGGGGGAAATTTAACAATTTCTTTATGAAAATAAAATTTTGCATTGAAGAAAAGCTGGTTTTTGTTTGTATATGCTGTCAGTTATAGTTCTTAGAAAAAAATGGGAATTGGTAAAAATTGGTCACACTTGCAAAAAACTCGGAAATTGGACTCGGCAAAAAAAAAAGTGCAAATCGGTGCATCTCTATAATTTCTGTGCATAATGCATTATTTAATTCAAACTGGTCAGAGTTGTTGGTTTTTCTTTCGACCAGAACTACTTTTTTTTTTATATATATTTGGCTACCAAGAAACCTATTCCTGACCACTGTGAACATCAGAAAGAAGTACAACCATCAACAAGAAACATTGCATGTCTGATGGATGTCATTGTTGCAAAAGGCAGAAAGTCAGTCAAGGGCCCCATTCTTTTGTTTCCAGAAGCATAAAAACCCCCTTTAAAAAAAAAGAATAAAATTAGATTGATGGACTTAAATGCATTCAACATGGAGTATGAGACACAAAACCAAAACTAGGCAGTTCATTCAGCACGCACATGCTTGAAAAGAATACTTATAATAATACTTACAATATAAAGCAAACACAAATGGGGAAAACAAAATGTCAACAACACACCGTGCTGACAAAGGTTAGGAAAAAAGTCCATGTAAAAAAAAGGTGTTAAAGGACTTTAACCACAAATGGCAATCAAAATACACGTGGGGCAAACACTGTGCATGCCACAATAAACTGGCTAGTTGGTTTCACACCTGCGTCAGAAGTTCTGTACTCTGGCCACCAACCTCCCATATTCTCTCCCTCTGTGGAGGCCGTACTCTCCAAAGCATTTTTTGGGTCTGGATAAGCCTGCTTCTCAAACTCAAAGTCCTCCTAAAGAAAGATAGGAGATTTGCTAGATTTAACCACCGTTTCCCAAGTTAATGAAAAATGAAACTCCACCAAGCAAGACGTACTTTGGCGTATGCAGCCCTTTTGTTTGTGTCAATGTGCCAATGTGTTAATAACAGCAGCGAATCGAAACCCCTCAACCAAAAAGCTGTAATGTCCCTAACAGAGTGGCTGCAATATTTTATAAAATGCTGGATAAATAGACGTAACTTATTGGTGATTTCATTTTTGTCAAGCTTTCCGGATTGCTTTTTAAATCTGTATAAAATAATTTTATGCAAATTAACCCAGTTAAAACACTTACTGTGTTGGTCCAAATATGAGAAACAGAGGCGATCCTAGGGTCTGTTGGGGCCCCAAGCAAAAATTCACTGGGGGCCCCCCCTCTAACCAGTTGTGTCATCATTTTAATAAATTTGGCTCTCGTTCGCCATCTAGTGGCTTGGGGGCCCCAAGCAGCTGCCTGCCCTGCCTGCTGACAAGATGCGCCTCTGATGAGAAAATTAGTGTCATCTAATATTCGGGGTCTGAGGTTGCTTTTTAAGCTGTGGTTGCTGGTTAATTTATTACATACTCTTGTCAAATAAAGGTAAAAGATTTGGCATTCCAGAAACTTTTCTAAAAATAGTTGCCAAAAAGTTGAGGAGGGGTCATTTTATATTCAGGTCAATATTGTAATAAAAATATATGCTTTATTTTAAAAGAACTGTAAAATGCATTGTTTTCAGCTGAAGTAGCTTGCCATTTTGCTTCCATTTGCCTCGACATATAAAAACGTAATGTCTGTATATGTCTGTATGTCTGCACTTTAGAAGTGGCCACTGCAATTTCGTTGTACAAGTAGCATCCGTGCTCCATGACAATGACAATAAAATGCTTTCTATTTCTATTCTAAAATGAATATGATAAGACATAACCTGTGTCACTTTTTTAAATTTCTTTTTGAAATAAGACTGCCCATACGCAACTGTATTAGCGATTAAAGTTAAAGATTGAATGTTATGCTAATCCATTGGCCCATTAGCGAAAATAAAAGGTGCGATACGCCAAAGTAAACCCCTGCTTGTCGTTAGAGAATGTTGAAAAAATGCTAACTGTTTTAGTGGTAAGAATATATAATTAATACAAAAACACATAGAATCATACAGAAATGTAAAACACGTCGAAGATTTTGTTAAATAATTCCATGAACAATAGGCCAATAAATATAAATATACAGCTTAGTATAAAGTATAAATGTGACATGCATAGTCCATTACAACAAAATTTATTTACAGGCACTGATATATCAAGAATGACGTCCATCTAATTTGACTTAGTAGTAATGAACGATGTTTTAAAAAATGGTAGAGACATTTATCATCAATGCATACATTTCTGTTGTAAAATATAGAATATCATGTAATTAAAACTGCACATCGTGCAATTCTGCACCCTGAGGTCATACTCAAACCTGTTCACTGCACATCATCCTCAGGTTTCCCCATTAGTGACCATTCACTTCTGATGGTGACCAGCAGACCTCAGCACGGTAGACGTCCTGCAGTGAAACCATGCCAGGGACCCTCCCACAGTACCTGTAGGCTGCGGCTGGTAGCCACAGCCAGCTTCTTGCCCTTCTGCTGCCGAAGCCCGCGAGCCTGCACCAGCTCCTCCTCCAACTCCTGCTGCCGACTGACCAGCACTGGATCGGAGCAGCCAGGAAAGAACCAGTCATCCTCAATCAGTTTTGTGCCACAAGGGAGGTGTTCGTTAAGCTCAGACATAGAAAGCGTACGTGATAGTGGACATGGATACAAAGACAGACACTCAGACTCACAAGCATGGATAGAGCAGAACACCGAACAGCAGATGAGCTACGGTGTAGGACAAGACAGCAAAAGTCAGATGTGGCAAGCATGCAAACTATGCAGCCTTCAAAGCATTTGGGATATAACTCAATGGCTCTGAGAAACAGAAAATGCATCTTAGTCATTAACAAGGATCCTGTATCTGTGTTAGAACGACAGATGAGCTGTCAGCTGAAGTTACCAGCCAAACTGGGCTATACCAAAGATACTAAAGCAAAAGTATTACTGTTCTTTTACATCCAAGAAAAAACTCTAAGACCAATTAAGTGTTTATAAACCCACAAAGATTTAGAGTGCCACATAAGTAGCTCTTCACCACATCTCCACCTACTTCCCTGTTTATAATGTTGATTTGTACGAGATGCATGTATGACAGGATCTGTCGGCCAGAAAATAAATTTGGCACCACAAGACAGCTCAACGGGTCAAACCCTGGAAATCTCATAGAAAAATGAACTGTAAATGTACAGCTGTAGAGACGTAATATATAATACCATACTGCTGGCATAAATTAACCACTACCTGCCATACTTTACATTGAATTAAAAAATGGCACTTGTGTGTCACAGCTACATTTTAAAGCAAAACCATTTTTCAAATTTGTTGAGAGCTCCATTTTCACACCTTACAAGATTGGAATATCTGCTTATTGGTCATTGAACAAGTCATGAAATCACATTTATGTTTAGTTGGTGTAATTGTAAAGTAAAAAAAAATTCCCATCCGTTTTGTGAAATCAGACATTTGTAGGCCTAAATTTATGTATTGCTATAGCGTGATGAGAGAATATGAATTAGAAATCGAATACCAAGCTTTCAGGGGCATACACATTTTTAAAGATTAGGCATAGATTTTAAACCAATTGCTCAGATTGTTTGAAAATAGGTTAAGAATGATTATTACATGAGGAGGTGGTACCATGCGTTCACACTGCGAGTAGCGAGAGTGTCAAAGTGACCCTAAGTCGTTGATTCACTATGGGAGGGCGCATCGCGATTTGTTCGGCGAGAGTGTCAAAATTAAGTTGAAGTCTGGTCAACTTCATGGTAATGAGCTATAACAGTTAGGCGGTAACCAATCAGAATGTAGAGCTGCTCCACTAACACAAATGTGTAAACTTTTGTTCCAACAGTTCCCAAGCACTGTCAAAGCATAAACCATGAGACAGAATGCGCCTCAAACACAGCATTTTTACCCTATGGACATGATAAAAATATCCGTGCTTAGGCGGCATAAAACTATGTTTAATAAAACCCATTTAGACATGCATTTTTATACTGAGTGAACATGGTATAAAAGTACGCGTTAAAAGGTCTTTTGGTACTGAGATATATCTACGTAGGCTAATACTTTTCCATTCAATGACAAAGGTTTCCGTCTGTAGGGCATTATATTGGTTGGCCTGTTATATTTGGGCTTTTAACCCCAATGCTCTCGCCGCCCGTGGTATGAACGTATGGTTACATTTACAATTAAAGGGATGATAGGGAGGAATTATAAAGATGGTTACAAAGAAGTGACAAAATTGAAGAGATAAGGCCTTTCAGCAGCCCCCTGCCACCAAGAAGCAGAGCCCCAAAGATTCAACCTGTAATTAAACCCTTTAGATGTTGGCCATTAAGGCAGTTCTCATTCCTTCAGCTTACAGGATTGAGCATATGACCACTGTTTGTTAGGTTCATAGGCATCTCATCAGCCAACAAACTAAAAGCAGGTTAGTCAAAATGAGCTCATAAATCAGGGGTGGGCAATCTTATCCGCAAAGGGCCGGTGTGTATGCAGGTTTTTGGGATAACTAGTAGGTCAGTTGTTCAAACCCAGGTATGCGGACTCTTCAGCCAATCAGTCCTCTAATTAGTAATATAATTAGGGAGTTGCAGCGAAAACCCGCATACACACTGGTCCTTTGTGGATAAGATTGCCTACCCCTGACATAAATGATGAAAAGAAAAAAGGAACCTTCAGTCACAAGTGAAGCATTTTATATAAAAAAAAAAACCTTAAAAATGTCTTTGCCTTGGGCTAACAGCATTCAATTTAGTCACCTGAGACAAATAATTTAAAAGCAAATGATCATCATAAGAAACAAGCAAATAAAAGCCAGTTAAAGGAAATGTTATTTGGTAAGTCCAGAAAAACAGAAAACAGAAACATATATGGTTGATATTAAACTGTACCACCCAATACTGTACTGCCCACAATTTACCCAATGAGAGCAAGGGATGCTGGGAAACAGCAACCAGTACAGTACAGACTGGCACTAGGGCCTGCATGCACAAAACTGATGGGAAACTGTTCTCTGTGGCTGTCCAATCACAGTGAGGAGGAGTGGAGGGGGCTAGGGCACAAAGTGAGGGCTCATCAGGAGGTATGTGGAGGAGAGGAGAAAATAAACAGGAAAACAACATGCCCAAAACAGAGAGCAACAATGAGCAAAAAACCTCACGCAATTCTAAAAAAAATTAAAAATGCATATAAAACATTTTTCAACATTTTTATCCGGGAGGCTGCAAAAAAAAACACTAGTTAAAAAAAATAAGTCAACTATACACTAAAACAGGTCAAGACATGATAAATATAGCTTAAAAACAGCTTTAAAATAATACAATTAAATGCCTTGCACAAAATCATTATGAGAAAATCCATCCAAACTGGACAAGACTGGCCATGCAGGAGAGTGTACAGCAGATGCATCAAACGACCCTGAGGAATGCTGGGCTTGCAGGGGGAGCGGCCGGCCGCCGCTACTGGAGGCTGCATGAGCTGCCTTTTACCTTCACGCTCCTCCTCGATGTGGCTCATTCGCATCACCAGGGCAGCCTTCTCTCCACGGGCTTGCTCACGGCCTGCCTCTGCCTCCAACACCATATCCTGCCACTCTAACACCTGGCTCTGCAGCTCATCCACACTGCCCGATTCGCTCGTCTGTGAGAGACAAACATGGCCAATGTCCCATCTATACTACTGATCACATGATCCCAATGCATCTTAACAAGGGAACATGGAAATTCATTTGATCAGTTCTTCGTAACAATGGGACAGTTCTGCCCTCTTGGTATTACAAAGTCCAAGCTTCCTTGAAATAGACAGCAATGCACTCCATAAAATACATATAGGTGACAGAAGCAAGAGTGAGCAAAACTATAACCACAAAGCAAGAAAGTCTGCACGTCAGAGTAGGACTGGGGCGATACAATGATAATATCGGTATTCAACGATAATAGACAAGTAACCTGGTGTCGATATCTGACAGTGACTAACCAATGATTATCGCCTTCAGACACAAGATAGCAAGATAAAGATTTATGAACTGCTTACAGTTCAGCTTTGTAACCGACATTTCCTGAGCTAGGGCTCACCATAAGTTTCTAACCTACGACTTTGGATGGATTCAGACAGTCTGCAACATGCTTTAAAATCAAGATTAAACGTGGCCTGCCAATCAATTGTTTTTCCACAGAGGCTAAAAACAATTATCAGCTAATATATTGCTAATCCGAATCCCCCCCCCATTAACTATGTAACAGATTAAAATCTGAGAAACTTCCATTCGTAATTTTGTGCTTTCCTTTAACACAGCAAAAAAATGACAGAACACCACCTATTTGGGGGATTATACATATACAATTTTTCATACTTTCACAGTTCACTTTCAAGTGCTCTGCTTGGTGCTGAATGCGTGTGAGGTAGTTGGATGACTCAGTGTTATCGTTCATCCCATTACTTTTAAATAGAAATATCACATTTTTTTTAGATACTGCCCAGTCCTACATAGTAATATGGTGAAATGTGAAGCGAAGTAGTATTCCAACCTGAGAGGCAGCTCGCTTAGTGACTTGCTCCAAGTCAGCTTGCATCTTCCTTTGCTGTTCTTCATACGCCACGAGCTTGGCTATTAGTTGATCTAAAAATGAATAAATCATGTTGCAAATGTGAGATTTCTGTTTTTTATTGCAATGTATTTATTTAGCAGACCCATTTATCCAAAGGGATGTACAAGTAATGATTGAGGATAAAGGTTAGTCAGTGCCTGAAGTAACTGGGGTTAAGGACCTGGTGACCTTCTAATCACAGGCACAGTGTCATGATTCACAGCCACCCTTACGTACATTATGTATCTACATTCATGGATTTCAGGCGCAGGATTACCGTTTTTAGTTTTTAGTTCATCATACTGGTCTAGTTTGCACAAAAGCTCTTGCCGTTCTTCTTCAAGATCAGTGATGCGGTTCTGTAATGTATTCATATCAGGACCAGAGCATCCAGACTTAGGGGAGACAGAAATAAGAATATAAAACAGATTTCAGAGCCCAAGTAGATGACTGACAGTGACCTCAGCTGTCATGCACTGCAGTAATACATTCATGGAGGAACAAAGTACAAACTGCTTTGGCTACTAATATTAAATGTGAAAATGTAAAAATGTGAAATAAACCCAGTTTTCTATAAAGGAAAAATATCCATTTTATTTTCACTTACCTGTGCTTTCCTTAACTCATCTTCAAGCTGCCTGATGCGCGATTTGGACCACGCTTTCATCTTCAGAAATTTGGCTTCAGACTTGCTTGCTTCCTCAGCTTTCACCTTCAATTGAGCTGGGCAGAAAGTTGCAAGCTCAGTTGAAACACCACGGCATTAAGAAGAAGAAACACCAAGCTGACAACAGACTGGAAAACCCAACCCTTTATCATAAACCACGCTCCCGACATTAATAATACATCAGGTTACACTGGCGTTTCTGAAGATTGACAAAACCGTTCCGTTATTGTGATAAACGGAGAATCCAGAAGCAGCAGCAGTAAGTTAAGTCACCTTCCATCTCCGACAGCTTCTTTGCCGCTTCCATGTCCACCAGGGAGTCTGGCTTGGTGTCCCTGGGGCGCTCCTCTGCCGGCTGGACAGCTGGGGTACTCCGGAGTTCTTCCAGCTGCCGGTGGAGTGACTGCTCCTTCTCCAGGACCTCGTGTTCATGTTTCTCTGCTACCCGCTGCAGCTCCTCCTCATGTTTCTGCATGAGATCCCGCAGCTGGGCTCGCATTACATGTCTTTCGGCATCCAGCTTTGACTGCATGCTGTCCTTCTCTACATGCAGCCGCTGCATCTTCTCTGCCAGGTCCTGTGAAGGGTGTTAATAATGTTAATAATAATAGATATTTTATTGATCTCCATGGGGAAATTCCTTTTATGCCTCTCCCAACTTGCTCCATGTAAGTGAGAGCAAGCTGGCCATGAAGGGCAGCCACCTGTTGCGGCACCCAAGGAGCTGGGGGTTAAAGGCCTTGCTCTGAACTCTGTTTACAACAGATACAAATAAATAACTGATAAATAAAAAGAATTCATGTAAGATTTTTAATATTACGTCAGTAATAAATGTTTGCCTCTATTTGGTTACTTCAGAAGCTGCGCTTGATGGTGATGTGCTCGTATATATATACGCATAGCCAGACATTCTGCATGTTTAGAGTGCTGATGTTTCAAGTGCTTAAAAAGATGGGTTGTGTTGTCACCTGCTGTACAAACAGTATTTTGCAAAGTTAGCAAATTACAATAGATTGGTCTATGTTGGATTTCGCAAATAGGAACCATTTCAACGCATCAAATTGGAACCTTTTTCGGAACCAATTCTTTCTTAGCTATGCCACACTCTCTTTATTTGACAGCGTAGCCCAGTGTTTCCCATTCCAGTCTTTGAGGACCCACAGACAGTCTGCATTTTTGCTCCCTCCCAGGGAACTCTGAGGGAGCAAAAACATAGACCAACTGAGGGTCCCCAAGGACCAGACTGGGAAACATTGGTGTAGTAGGCCCATCTATGGACAGTGTGCTGTTTACCATGTGACAAGTATAATATATTTAGCAGCTTTTTAGGTCAAGATCTAGCCACTAAACAGATTGTCTGAGACATAATTGACGAAAAAGTGAGATATACAGGCAGTGCTGTTATGCAGGTTGAAATTGCTTTGTTTCACATCAGCCTGTTTTTGTTGCAGTACTCTTGCACCTCTTGACATGCAGGCATTGCATGAAAGGTCCTTGCAACTTTGTATTAAGTAGTGCACTTGTAATCGAGTATTCACTGGAAGCTCAGCTTAGTTGAACTGTCTATGACTCCTTGACAGCACGTTTGTAATGTGCTGTTTGCCTTACTTGTATATCAATTAGGACAAAAGCATCTGCTAAATACAAGTGTAAATGTAAATTTAGTGCTGCACTGAGATTCTTGTAATAACTCTGAAACCCTTATCATGGATACAATTACAAGCGGTCACAGTAAATTACAGTTATATCGCCCAACACTATTTGAACCTGTAACAAGTAAAACTGCTCACCTTTATCTGCTGGTCTTTAGCATCGACCTCCCCCTGCAGAACATTTATCACCTGAGTTTTTCCCAGCAACACCTCCTCCTTTTCATGGAGCTTCTGTTTCAGGGCCTTCAGGAGCTGAAACAAAATCAACCACATTCTCTCTGCAACTTGTATGACCCCCCCTCATAAGAACAAGCAACTGGATATGTTGACTGGTTTATGAGGAAAAAGGCAGCTTACCTGTTCCAGATCAGCACTAGCATCAGACTTTGCAGCCAATCTGAAGAGCTCCTGTTCATGCATCTGGTTTATTTCTGTTAATTTGTTGTCTTTCTGAAGAATAATGTCTTTAAATGTTTGGATCTGAAGCATGAAACAATAAGCAGGATAAGGGTACTGCTGCACTTGATACATAAGAGAAAAAATACTGTAAGCATAAACACACACACACACGTGACAAAAGCCACTTACATTCTCCTTGTACATGTTCTCTCTCTTTTCAAATTGGGCCTTCTCGTTCACCAGTAACTCTTTAAGGCTCTCTGTCTGTTCCTGCAGAAGGCTGTATCTCTCTTCACTCTCCTCAACCTTCTTGGTGAGGTGCTGCACTAACAGCTGGAGTTCCTGCATAGAAGCAGGCTCCCCTGCTGACTGAAATTAAAACATTTGCAGTATAAAGTTCAGTTACATTCCAGAAGGATGTTTATCATGGCAGAAGTATCAAAACTTAAGAAAAAAAAAATCATAAAATGACTGTTTTCATGTATATAACCTACAAGGTATACACATTTTAACATTCTGCTTGGGTGGGTATGGGTTATACTCATATTTACGTTTCCACATATTGTACAAGCAGCAGAAAAAATGCATGTATTTTGTAATTCCATATTTTAAACACTAAGCAGTTTGCATTTTCTTAACAGGCACATTGAAACCTAATAAAATTCATAACTGAATTTATAATTTTCAGTTTTTTGATTCTTGATTCATGTTGTGTACAAGAGTTTTTAAAACGCATGACATGATATTACGCGGTACTGATAAATGTTTAGAGCACTATCTTTTTCATTCTCAGAAGGAGCGCCTTCAAAGTCCCTATCATCATCATCATCATCATCTGAGCTGGGGAAATGTTCGGCAACAAATGCTTCCGCTTCAAAAGAAAATATACCTCCAGTTTCCAAGGACCTTCAGAGATTGGACTGCTGATAATTTGAAATTATCTGTGCATTCATGACTGCTGCATTGGTATTGTTAACTGGATCCAATTTAATATATACAACTGATTTAACAAAAGATTTATATTTCAGTTTAACTATAGCGGCTTTCTACGGTCAGTTTTACATCTTTTATGTACTGTAGGACAAGCAGTAGTTTTACAATCTATGGTACATACATGGTTGTGTTAAATTTTATAACTAGAATTTCAAATGTAAAACAAAAAATAAGTAAAATAACGTGACAAAATAATTTTACAAATGCATGCCATATTCAATTGAGTCTTGAACCTTTAAGCATGCACACAATCTCGTGTACATATTACATTACATATACCTTTCGTTCCACTACTTGTGGTTGGTGAGTTTGTGTAGTGATATCTCCTCCCACTGTCATCTGAAGATCAATGATATATGCCTCCTTTTCTGCTAACTTCCTGTTCTTTTCTGCAAGCATGGCATCCATTTCCATGCCCCGCTGCCGCTGAGCCTCCAGCTCCTTAGTCTAATACAGACAGTTCAGGAAATTCAGTAACATCAGCACAAGACATAAACAACCCAACAGTATATCCATTGACAGAGTCGACAGCATGGATCCACTTACAAATTTAAAATAAGTATTTACTACTTATTAAATTAGACTGGCTTCACATTTTGTATCTAGTTTCCATGTTCAGTACTTCCATTACTATCAAGTAACAAATTGCTAGTGTTAGCATCTAATCCTGCCATTAATCTTCTGTAAAAAATATGTAACATGGGACAATTCAAGATGAACTGTGATTCACTAATGAAGTATTTTTCGCTGATGGTTAATCTTTTACAATAAGGGATTCGAGTACTGCTGTCCTTGTGCTAACTTCAGTATTAGGAATTACACGTTTTGTAACAAGCTCAATGTTTAAAAACAGTTGTTGGGTTACCAAAAATGACAAGAAACAACAAAACAACAACAAAAATTGCACAGGAAAAAAGAACAGCAAAATAGATACTGCTTTGCTTTTATTTTCTCCTGTGCAGTTTCTTTGGAATGTAAGTTATGCAAAAGGACCCTAATTTACTCCCAAGCAGAGCACTGCGGTCGAGGTGCAGGGTACAGATAGGGGTAAAGCAAAAAAATTAAAAATCATGGATAAAAGCACAAGAGTGCTGAATCAAAGCATCACCCATGACACAATGTGTCCCTGACTTAGGATGCACAGAAAGACATGGCTGGTATGTATAGTGCAGTGTCACCTTCACAGTCAGCTCTGCCTCCTTCTGAAAAAGCTGGTGCTCCAGTTCCTCCGTCTTCTTCTTCAAGAGGAGGATCTTCCCCCGACTTGCAGAGGCATGTTCCTGATCCCCATCTCCTCCACTCTGGGACACATATGGCCACATCAAAAATCCGTAAGAGACCCCAGTAAAGCCAAACCTGTGTGCCTCACTGCTGTTTTTTTTTTATTACTCGTTTATTCAGTTTGTTTTATATGTTTCCCAAAGAGATGTTGGCAGGTTAACTGGCATCTCTAAATTAAAAAACTTAAAGTGTATGTGTACCTTGCAATGGACTACATCCTATCCAAAGTACAGCTCAAGCCTGAAACCTAGGCTAGCTTAAGTAGTGAGAGAATGGATGGATGGATGCTTTGTTTGGTAATACCTTGCATAGTGCATTACATGACCTTAAATAAGTCCTTTGCGAGCACGGTATGCAGTGGGTGTCGAGGCCTAATAATTCAAGTCATATTGCCTCAGCCATACCCTCTTGATTTCCACCTTCCCCCCGAAGACAGCAAGTTGCTTTTTCAGATCCTCCAGCTGAGCATTTAGAGATGTGACCTTTGCTTTGTTCTGGAGCTTCAGTTTGGACAGTTTGGCCTCAAATGAGTCCTTTTCCGTCTATTAATTGGATAAAAATTTGATAAGAAAAATTAGTTTACTGTTCATAACAAACCTGGGGTTTGATTATAGTTGCATGAATAGAATGTAATAACTGGACAACAAAGTTAATTTTAAGTTCATTTTAATTATTTTGTACCTATTTATCACAATTATCAGAAATAGGTCCTAATACTTTTTACCTTTTTATCATATTTCGACAAAATGCCAGCAAAAATAAAAAAAAATAAAATAAAAAAAACCAGAAGCAGCAGATGCTACCTAAATAAACATTAAAAAAAACATTGGATTTGGAGGAAATTGTAAGTCACCAGAACTCAAATCCCTAGAATTCGCCAGAATATCTGTTATAGTTAAGGTTAAAGTTCAGTTTATTGTCATCAACGACTGTACAAGTACATAGCGAGATGAAAGAGTTTCTCTGTGATCACAGAGCACATATAACAGTAACAATGCATGATAGCTATATCACACAGTAACAATATCTATCTAAAGTTCATCTGTCCTGATGTCATACCTTGAGCTGTTCATCTTTGGCTTGTAAGCTGCTATCTTTCTCCCGGATGAGTTCTTTGAGCTGTGCCACAAGCTGTTGTGTCTGCGCCAGTTGATCAGTGACCTCAGCCATTGACTGGCTACTGGAGCCTTCCTGGGATTCCAGGGCCTTGGAGTAGGAGTGATATGAGATTAGTAACAGTGGCTACTCAGGGAGTGCCTCCGATGTGTCATTGCAGACTTGCCTCTTCAGCAGTCTCCTTAAACCCATTCCCATCTACTTGGTGACAGAAATTCAAATCAAGATAAAGCGGTGATTGGGAAGCAGCAAAAACTAAGTTGGCAATTCTTCAAATGCAGCTTATATGTGGCTTCCATTCAGGAATGGGAAATTACAACAAAATTTGAAAATTCACACAAAATTCTGATCAAGTTACACAACTATAAAGTATATAAATGGAAATGGTTCATCTTTCATCATTTATAATTCATACTTACTGCCTGATGTGGGCCAGATTCATCATTTGAGAACCACTTCAACATTATGACTTTCTGTAAAACAAGGAAATCAGGAAACAGTGATGAACAAATTCTTTAAATGTTTACACTATGGAAAAACAAACTAAACTGTAAGACAAGGGAAATACTGATCACAAGAAATATATAACTTAATGATTAAGGTATAGGTCTTGAAGAGGGGGTGGGGGGGGTTCAGTTCCGGCCTTGAAGATTAGTCTACAATTCAGCACCCTAGCCACCCCAACTATAAACTAAATTTCACCCCCCTGCAGTCTGGTAGGAGAATTCATAGTATCAGAACACTGACTACAGATTAATTCTCCATGCCATTAGTGTTTCAAACATACCGATTCCCATGGAACATGCACTTTATAGCACTGTCACCACATGTCATTAACCACTAGATATTGTCTAGTTTTGTCTTGTATGGTTTTGTCCTATCTTTGTAACAGAGTGGAATTGAATAAGTATTCCTATGGACCTGATGCAAATGACCTATAAATATCTTGAATCTTTAATTTTCAATATGAAAAATTCTAAAATTATATAAAATTATATTTAGCACTTGGATGTTTCAAAGCCTTTAAATCCAAATAACTCTTCTTTAGAAATACTAAAATATTAGATACTGATATAAATACACCACCTGCACCAGAATCATAGTTCATCCCACACGATGTTATTTTATTTCTCAGATTTAATAATAACTAACAAGATTTGTTTTATGGTCATCTTTAGGTGTGAATGTAGCATTCAAATCTTCAGCATAGACTGAGATAGCATGAACAATTCCTACTTGTGTATTCTCAGCCAAGTGATTCTGCCCCAGAACATCAAACTATGATGTATGAAATGAGTCAATGTTTGATTAGGGTTAATTCCAGATTACAACAGAATAAGCGACGTTTTAAATGTACCTGGTGACGTGTGTAACAAGGGCACGCGGCTGGGTTATTCAGTTCTGATTGCATGCATCATTTTAAGATGGTATACTGCAGGTGCTCTATAAAGATATATATATATATATAAATAAAGCAAGTCTAAGACACAAACAGCTGACTGATTCCGTCAGTAGGGGCAGACTGAGTGGAACAATTGACAAGCCGGCTCGGCCTCGGAGGTTATCATACAACTAAACTTTGCCCAAATACACTTCCCCCATTTCGATTATAGCGATCAATGACATTACCAACTAAATCACAAAAAACTAAACTGAACCTTAAATTGACTCAGATGCTGAAATCGTGATTTAACTGTTTTTCGCGTAGTTACAAACGCTGCAATTTGTTATTAGTAATGGTTTACACAAACATTAATGTCAAACTCAAAGTATACTTTTTTACGAAGTTGGTAAACCAGTGATATGTGTAAACTGGACTACAACAATCATAAAATTGAACGTATATCCAACACAAATCCGATATATTCGGCTAAGCTAACATTAGCTACCTTAGGTGCGGTATACTGTATATCCAAGTTACTTTAGCGAAAGAGCCTCCGAGTTTTATCTTTTGACTGACGTGACGTCCCTACTTAATGCAGTTTACTTGTACACAATTTGATGAAGAATAAGAGACGAGTTTTCAAGCAAACAGGCTAGCATCAGTAGTGTCGGCTGCTCGAGTTAAAAAACCAGCACGGCTACGTCACAGCGAAGACTGGCCGCAGCAAAAGCTTACCTGCCAAACCTGCTCATGTGGACGCTGCTTTTCAGTTGTTACTAATCAAAAATAAATGTTCATATTTATTCAGACCCTACTTTCACATTCATACGACGGCTTCCTTACATTAGAAAGCCATTAGAACTCAGTCGTAACCAGCCATCTTAGTAAGGTGAACAAACACAGCAGAGAACGGCAGTGCTGACGACGCACGCAATGGACGTCAGTGTGAAACAGCAAGGAAACACTAAACTCCATACTCACGTTACCGGTTAGCCCGGGCTCCTCACTAATACAAAGGCAACTCACAAATTTGTTCAGGCAGTACTGTTTGATTAATGAACCCGAAATAAATTGAATATATCTATTTGGATCTGAGTTTACTTGTATTATATGGGACAAAACTATATTATTGTTGTAAACATAATACTACTACATGACTTTATGACGTGTCTGACCCTTACAGAAAAATGCTATGGTATTATCACAAAAGTAATAGCGTGGTAGTAATACTATGCTAAAATCATTGTAATTTGTCCATCTATATACCATAGTATAGTACAGAGTATTACAATGTAAATCTTCATTTAAATACTGTGGTAATCCGTTAACCACATCCATGTATTATACCATGGTAGAAACATGTTTTAAATATACTATATTATGGTAGTACAGGTTTATTTTCAGTTGTATTTTACATAATGTTTACCACAGTATTGTAAGACACAATACTGAAATTAGATGTCATAATTACATTAAATTTACCATGCATGAAATGTGTCTCTTTTGGCTTAATGGAGAAAATGCTTTAACGATTTCATAGCCACATACATCAAACAAACCAGTTAACTACCTACCAACGTAAGTGTTTCAATGGCAATAATTTCAAAACACATGTTGTGTCTTTATTTGATATGGTTAAAATAAAATATATGTGTTTCTTAGCAATACCATGAGTACTGAATACCATAGTACCAATACTGGTTGGAAATAAATACCATGGCACATAGCAGAATACTGTGGTATCAGAACAAAGTACCATATAGTATAAAATAAAACACTGTTCAAATACTAGAAATGTATATCATATGCATATCACCAATATCATAAATGCACCATGAACAAAATAGGAAAAACACAGAAAGTACAATCTAACACAACCATGCTGAGATGATAATACCTTGATACCTTTTTTGTAAGGGGATTCTGCTACATAACATTTTTGTTTTGTTCTGTTAGTTACTAAAATACAATACTGTTCCCGAAAAAGCTGGAATGCTGTGTGAAATGTAAATAAAACAGAATGCAATTATTTGCAACTTATATAAACCCATATTTACTGAAAATTGAAGAAAAATAACATATCAAACTCAGAAACATATTGAAATTGAGAAATGTTATTGTTTTATGACAAATATATGCTGAATTTGATGCCAGTGATACATTTTTAAAAAGTTGAGACAAGCTAGAAATTACTTGAAAAGTTGTGTAATGCTAAAACAAAACACCTGGTTGAATATCTCACAACTAATTAGGTTAATAGGTGACAGGTATGCAAGATGATTGTGTATCAAAAAGAGCCTCCGAGACAGTCAGTCTCTGTGTGCAGTGAAGATGGGGAGAGGTTCACCCGGTTCTCTGAAAGATTGTGTGGGCAAATAATGCAACAATTTAAGAATAACGTTCCTTGGTGTAATATTGTAAAGAATTTGGGATTTTCATCATCTACAGTACATAATATAATTAAAAGATTCAGAGAATCTGGAGAAATCTCTGGATGCAAGGGACAAGGCCAAGACCCGATACTGAAAAGCGTCACTGAACCATGTCTTTATGGATCTTGCTTTCTGCACTAGGGTGCAGTCATGCTGGGACAGAAAACTTCCCACGAAGTTGGATGCATAGACTTGTCTAAGATGTCTTGGTATGCTGAATCATTAACCCTTATCCACCAAACTTTGCAGTTTACATTTATGGCATTTGGTAGACACCCTTAGGCAGAGTGAATACATTCTGATACTGGTTCAGTAGAACCCAGCTAAATATACTGTCACTCTAAAAAACTGTTGGCAAGTAATACATATACGTGTTTTTAATAATAAGAGTATAGTAGTACATTTGGCACAATGCAGTCAGGCAGGTAACATTCTCCTGGCATCCGCCAAACCCAGACTTATACATCAGACTGCCAGACAGAGAAGCATGATTCTTCATTCCATAGAACTCCTTTCCATTGCTCCAGAGTCCAGTGGCAGGATGCTTCTTACCGGCGATTCTCAAGCCATGGGTCGCAAACCAAATTTGGGTTGCGGCAAATTCTGAAAGGGTTGTGAGGCAAATGTAAGCATTTTAAAACCAGCAAGCTCCTATGCTGGTCCATGATCAGATTTCCCATCCCCAGTCCTAGAATTAATATATATAAATGGGTCTTGGGTCTGCAAATCCTTAATGCAAAATTAGTGAACATTTAACCAATCCAAGAAGCCAAACTACAGATGCCTAATTTAAAATTCACTGGCACATTCAATCAGATTTGTAGAATAGGCATTAATTGGCACAAATTGTATGCACTGTGATTGATCATAGAGCAAGATCATAGAGCTAACAGCTTCCACTTTGCAATAATACCACTTATAGTTTAAATTTATACCACTTATTGTTGAAATTTCTAGCAGGGGAGAAATTTCACGAAGTGACTTATTGCAAAGGTGGCATTCTGTGACAGTACCATGGCTGAATTCACTGAGCTCTTCAAAAAGACCCATTCTTTCACAAATGTCTATAAACCGGACTGCATGGCTACGTGCTTGATTTTATACACCTGTGGTAATGGGTCTGAATGAAACACCTGAATTCAATGATTAAGAGGTATGTCCCAATACTTTTGTTCATATAGTATAGCAGTAAGTACTGTAACAGATACACCAGTGGCAAATACATAGCATTGGAGGAGCCATGGACAGTTTTTTTAGTATTTTAAACATACATTGTCCACTAAAACTAAAACAAAACATTCTCCTAAAGCCTTACTGGAATGTGAAAGACTTTCAAATGAAACAGAGATGGTATTGTTTGGGCCCTTTGGCCTTGTCTGTGCTCCCGCTAGTAATCTTGGCCTTCTGACAACCTACTGTAAACCTTTTGTTATAAACCTTGGTGAAATTTTTGATAGTGCACCTAAATTTGAGAAACAAACTAGATTTGGTGCTAATGAAAACTACAGCGTTGTATTCCCCTGACAGCCGTGTCATTTAGTTAATCTAATCCATACTCCTCACACACTCTCCAACTTGTAAAATTTATATAAGTACTTGGAAATGTGAAAGTTAATAAATATGTTTTTATTGCCGGAACGATGCCCCCCTCCCCCCAGGTGTGGAATTTTACTGACAGCTCGTATCTTGTGTGTACCCTGTCTCATCAATACTGAGCCCTATCCTGTGTCCTTAGCTCCCATAGTGTGTGCACCTTACAGTTCGGCATCTGACCACCTCGTGTTTCCACTGTGTGTATTTGGGGTTCCGTGCCTGTTACAGTCCTGTTCAGGACTAGAATAAAGAGTTCTGTCCTGGCAAGCAAGTCTCCTCGTTCTTCGCTACCCTTGCAATACCTCAGCTTGCCCGGTACTACTATAGTATTAATGTTGCATTGTTCTAAATTCCTTCTGGTTTCTCTTTCGGCTCTATAAAACAGCCCAAATGGCCTACTTAGGAGGCCCTCTTTGCATGTCAGCCTAGGGCTCCCAGAGTAGTTAGTCTGCCCCAGGTCACCCTGTAGGTGTTTTTCTGTACTGGTGCACCTAATCAGGGAGATAGGGCTTAACTGAACATCAATGAGTTGAAGCCAACTGCCAACAGATCAAGTCATTACAAACACACTAGAATAATATGATTCCATAGCTCCAACACATAATCATACACATTCTGATATACCTACATATCTGTGTTTGCTTTTACATTGGGGATGGAACACACTGGTATGAAAAGACAATAAGGTTGATTTACAGAACACAGGTCATATCTAAGTCTTCTTTTAAGCCACTATGGTTTAGTGATTTAAGGTAAAAGATATAACTGCATGTACACTGGAGTAAAATTTGCTCCATATTTTCACCACAACAATTAGGAATCATCTTGTCCATGCCACAGAATGCCAAATCCGAAACAGAATGATTGTCATCTGCAAAGTGTCTTGCAACAACTGATATTGGATCAGCTTGGCGAATAGTGCTTTTATGTTCACTGAATCTAAATCTATGTGTCTCCTTGTTTTCCAGGGCCTGTAAGACTCCTAAGGCTAAAATTAGTTCCTAACTGCCCAATTTAGGAGAAACTTAGTTATAATAAAATAATGGGTGTTTCACTCTTAAATTTAGAAATCCTATTTTTTTCACTAAGAGTAATTCACAAAGCAATTTAGCACAAAAGCAGCTCCTAAGTCTGTAAGAACTTATAAGTAGATGAGAGGACTCCTAACTCACTAAGGCCAACACACAAAGAATCCCAGAATGGTTGAAATCACTCCATGCTGCGATACTTTTGAAATACGTACTTCATGACACCGAAATACTAAAGAGGTACTGACTAAATTGTGAGGGAATAATGATTGTTGTTGATATTGTGAGGGATACCATAACATACCATAAGCAATTGGAATGATCCAATTAGTGCCAAAATTAAATGTTGGGCAAAAATGGTGGGAAAAATACTTTATCCATTATGGTCTCCCCACACACATACAGTCGGATCAAGGAAGAGACTTTGAAAGCTAATTGGTTAAAGAGATGCTGACAATGTTGGGTGTGAAAAAAATCACGGACTTTACCGTATCACCCACAAGGCGATCCTCAACCAGAGAGGTTCAATAGGACATTGTTAGACATGTTAGGAATGTTAGGACCCAGTCAGAAGTCCAAATGTAAAAAAAAAGCATCCCTGCCATAGAATGCATGCTGGTGTTCTGATGAGTTGAGCTTTTAGGGTTTTTTTGGGGGTTAGGGTTTTAGGGGTGCTTTGGGGGATAGGGTTAGGGTTTTACGGATTTTTTGGGGATTAGGGTTAGGGCTATCGATTAGCACTATGGTAACCTAACTCAACAAAGTAGCTCAACTCATTTCAAATCAGCGACCAATCGGTCATTTAGAGACAGGCATGCATTCTACGGCAGGGATACCTTTTTCGGCATAACACCGGCAATGTAATTTGCCAGTGACTATTAGCAGGATAACGTTACACCATTTTTCATTCTCTGGAAAACAAAAGATTGATGGGCAAATCCAATTTGAGTCATGAACATGGCGCGGGTCATGTAAGTAAAATATAAATAACAGGCTGTGTCACATTTTGATCGCGATCGATCCTTCGATACCTAAAAAATAACTGACAAAACGATATATCAGACAGAGCGCAGGGTTAACACCAGCAGTAACGGTAAAAAAGAATGGATTTTATTAAAAAGATACGAGACATTTGCGTCAACTTTATTTAGGACCCTATTTATTTAGCCTAGGATACATCATGAATTTGTTAACATTTCCTCGGAATCCATCATGGCGGACACTGAAGCTAATAATCCAATTTTAATCATAGTTTAAACTGGTTTAACTAATCCATGGTTAAATTTAAGATGTGCAACGCATCTCCGATTAATTAAAAACCAGTTTAAACCTAGATTTACTAACCGTAGATTAAGTCTAAACCAGGATTAACTTAATCTACGTTGGTGCAACCCAGCCTTAATGTATTAAACTATTCAAGTAATAAAGGACCTCTAGAACCTGCATCCTTACCGGCTATTGAAAGTTAAGGCCTACATCATGCATTTGCATAAATTTTAATGTAATGGCTGATTAGCTTTAATAGTCAGTATTAACACTGGCAAGGCCCCTCACAGGAACTGGACATTGTTACGTGCCCAGGGTCTGCAGGGTGGTGTGTGTGTGTGTTTTTTCTCTCGTTTTCTGCAGTATTGGTCCTGGTTCCTGTCCACCCCAGTGAGATCATGTGTGGGTGGGGTTTTCCCATTTATAAGGGAGCCTGCCGGAGGGGCGCCCCCCCTCCCTGTTGGTTGTTTGGGCTGCTCTCTGGTTTTATAACACTGTTCCAGGAAAGACCTGTCTTGAGATTAATTCCTTTTTTCTGCTTCGTATGGTTGTGAGGGGGGGAGTTAGGTTAGACTGTGCGCACATCTACATGTTCTCACGTAGGTTCGTTGTCTGTTTAAAAACATCAGTTATGGGGTGGAGGCCACCCTCTGTACTTTTGTCAGGGTTTAGGTAGCTTAGCTAGCCTAATCACTGATACTTAGTTTAGGGATAGTAAGCAATCAAGGCGGTTTTCTGATCAATTCTTTTCTTTAGCGCCGCCCGCGTCTCGCCCTTCCCTTAGGAGCAGTAGGAATTGTACTTGGCTCTCGCGTTTAGCCGCTTTAATCAGCTCTTGCACTTAGCTGCTTTAGTCCACCATGTGTTGCACTGTCCTGTTACTAATAAAATGTGAAAACAGCATTGCGTTGGTATGTTCATATTTTTTCAGAACCCGGCGATTGACCTCCCTGTCCACAGCATCCTCTTTCATGCGCTTGACCTCCTGGAATGTGTTCTCCAACTGCTGCTGCTGGTCCTAACAACTGCTGCGAAAGGAGCTGTGCCGCATCTTTGAGTCGATAATTCAGGCTTTCAAACTCCTCACTCGATCAGCTTGACCTTGAAGGCGCGCCTCCAACTGCCCATGGAGATGAAGTTCTCCTCCACATGCTGGGCGGACATCAGTGTGCCCTTCAACTCCTGAAGGCCCTTCTTCACCAATTCAGGATGAGGACCCAGGCTATGAACCTTCGCCATCTTCATCACCTGCATCAATGCCATCACATGCTGCTCCAACCTTTTGCAGCTTTCCTTGTTGGCTTTCATCTCTGCGCACTGTGAGGGATGCACAGGATGGATGCTGACGCAGACCAAGTTCAGGTATGTGGTTTTATTGCAGGACTAGCCGATGGAATATAACCAACATAGAACAAGGCTTCCAGCAGACCCTGAGGTGGAAAGGTGGCTGAAGGCACGACACAGGGAGAGGGGCGATCGGCGACAGAGTCCAGAGGGTGGAGGCAGAAGTCAGAGTTGGTGAGCCGAGTGTGGGTCAGGCGATCCGTGACAGTGTCCAGAAGGAGAGGGTGAAGATCAAAGTCGGAAAATCGGGCATGGGTTGGGCAATCGGTGTCGGTAGTGAAAAGGGGGACAGTTGAGGCTTTTGGTCTGGAACACAAAGCAGAGGTCGGTAAAATCAATAACAGGAGAAACGCTCGAACTCTGGGCACACCATGAAGATCTCGCACAGATCAGAAAACCGAGTAGCCAGATATAGTGCACCAAAACAAGGGGAAACTAGGAACAGTTGGGAGAGGAGTGTCCAAGACTGGAGCAACCGGTAAAACTAGACAAACTGGACAACAGGGCACGAAGCCTCGGGGAAGCCCTATCCGTCGGAATCCCCGGGGGGGCGTGGCTGAGATGGCAATGGGGATTCTCCAGCGCGATCCATGACTCAGTGCACAGTGTGTACAGCTTCTCCGCTATGGTGATAATGGGATCCATAACATCCATGGCTTTTAGCTCCTCCTAGTCGCCTTGTGTTGTTGCGGTCCCCTTGCAACAGCGTTCGGATTTTAAGGTAGCGTTTTCCTGGGGCTGGTTCTCCATCCCGACTGCTGACAGATGCTAACCAGTTCCACATATTTGCTGACCCTCCTTTCGAAAGCTTCACCAAGTGATCTACCCACCGGATTGTTAGCTCCAACAGTATGACTTGCTTGCTTGATTCAGACACATGGACAATGTCTGGTTGCAGGGTGGTGGCTGCAATGTGGCTAGGGAACTTCAGCTGCTGTCTTAGTTCCACCAATAACTATGAGTCTCTTACTAATGCCAAAATACTTGCAGATGATGATCTCTTGTTAGGATTTGGCTGCACTGCAGTTCTGATGAAGATATGGTAATCTTTGAGGGTCGCTACCACTTTGCCCATTCAAGTCCTGTGCTGATTGCTTCCGCGATGGTCCTCAGGACCTGATCGTACCTCCATTGATACCTTCCCTCTCCAAGTGCCCTCGTACATCTGCTGATAATGTGTTCTAGGGTCCCTCACTTGGAACACAGTGGGCATGTTGGTGTCTCTGTAATGCCACAAGTGTGCAGATTTGATGGGCTTGGAAGCACACTGTATACTGCCTGAATGAGAAATCCAATGTGGTGAGGCTCGTCTTTCCAGAGCTTGAACCAAGTCATTTTCCCCTCAACATTCTGCCATCTAGTCCAAGCTCCCTGCTGTTTCAATCCCACAGCCTTGCAGGATCTCTTCTCCTCCACTGCAGCTCCCACCACCCCCTCAACTAGGTGGCTCCCTACCTTCCCTCTGGTGATATCTAACTGGGGAGTTGGATAGGATGCTAACCTGGCTTAGCCTCGGGTGACCACTCCAACCGGCCTTCTGCGACGCAGCCTTGCCTCTGCTTCCTGAACCACATCCTCTGCCCTCCACTTCCTGCCAGCCCCCACATGGATCCCTGCGTTAGCCACCATCTGAACACATGTATCTCTGTGCTGTACCACTTCTCTGGCTCTTAATATCTTCCTCCAAGGATTTGATGGACAGTTGCAGTTTGTTTTTATGACTGTAGAATGCAATTGTTACGTCTCAGTGTATTTGCAGTGCTTTGCTCTGTGGTTGTGTGTTAGGTAGCTTTCAAGGTGATGGTAAAACTTGAGAATTTTTTTTCATGTATTCTGCCCAGGTTATTGTGCTTTGTTTCCGCTGCTTTAGTGGTTGTGGCTTTCTTTCAGGAATGTGTTGGTAATTTTGGTATAATTTAAGGGGAGTTAATTTAGCCCATGTAATAAATTGATAAATTGTTTGAATTATATTTTACCAAGATAAGGGTTTGAATGAATTTAATAATGTATTTCTGTTATGAACTTTTATGTTTTTCTGTTCTGAGTAGTTCATTTGGGACTGTTATTTTGAAGAACATGCTGTTTCCTACAACATTTGCGGTCTTCTCAGTCGGCAGGAAGCCTTGCTGAGGAGAGGTAGGCGTATGTTTGCGCTCCTACCAAAAGTGTATTGTAAAGCATAGAAAAAACTATATTATAAGAATGAGATGTTAAGCCACAATGTATTCTGCCGTGTTTATAACAATATACGAGTGAATATACAGACTTTTCAGCACATTCTCGTAGAATCACACTGATTAGCAGTTCACGCTAAGCTAACGGAGTTTTGTAATGGTTTTTTTTTGGTTTTTGTCCGTTAAGGATGTGTGGTGAATGTACTCCTGATGTGCTGTACTGAAGTTTTCTTTTATATATTTAGGTACGAAGCACTAGGTTATTGTGTTATGTAATTCTTTTGTAATTGCTAGTTTTGTGTTTTATGTATGTGACGTAACTTTGTCATTAATTCATGTTTTATAAATGATTGCTGTCAGTTAAAGAGTGAGTTAAAGTTAAATAAGAGAATATTGTAATGATAATATAAATATGTTGCCTATATGATAATACGGAACAAATGTTATTCTGATTATATTTTATTTTATCTGCTATGTGAATGTAATTTAGTACGCTCTGTCTCAGTTTGTGGGAAGCCTTGCTGAGGAGAGGATGTGTGCTGAACGTACTCCTGATGTGCTGTACTGTTTTCTTTTGTATATTCATGAAGAAACTCTACACCTGTCAGACATTCAGCAGCTCGGGTCGTCTTTTGATTCACACAACAGAGAACACGTAGAGAAGCCCACCGGCAGTAAAGACCAGTCACATGACCCTAGGGGGCCATCTGTCTTTTGTATGTTTGTATAAATTGGATGGAATCCACAATAATATAGCAATGCATTGTCACTGATAAGATACAATGTTTCTGCTGTTCTTCAGTAGTTCAAATGACACCTTTCAGAAAAGCTATTCATATGAGAAAAAGCAAATCAGTCTCTGCTTAGCAACAAAAAGGTTACTGGCACCCACCCACCCAGTAACCAGGTGAGACTCCCAGGGTTATTGAGTGTCTCCGTCCTGCCTGATGGATGTCTGGTCAAAAAAATGCGAGAGCCCTCAATGCTGTCATCAAAGCTAAAGAGGGCTATTTTGAAGGATCTAAAATTTAAGAAAATGTTGCGAAGCTGAACACTTCTTTTGGTTGTTGCAGTATTTGATATGTATTACTTCATTGCCTAGAGGCCTTTTACTATAAGGTGAATAACATAGCTAAAATATAGAAAAAAATGATTTAAAACAGGTGCATTCAGACTTTTGCCTGGTAACTGGTACTGTACCCTCACTATCTCTCACAGGGGGCCTTATATGGAAGAGGTACAGAACCTGGCAAGGCAGTGTGCTACCCAAAATTTGCACCCACAACTGACAACTTGCGTCACCCACAAAAGAGCTGATTGTGGGTCTCGGGAAATCTAGGAACATTGTACGTTCTCCTACTCCTGTTTGTCCTTCATCTGCACTCCTGAAATTAAGATATAAGATAAAATTTTATTTATCCCTAGGAAAATTGTTGATATGCATATGGTGGGATGTCTGTTACATGTTTGCTTCTAGGTTTTGCACACAGCAACTGGAAGTGCAAGATTGTTGAAATAAAATTAATTTTAGTGTGCAGTTGTATTAATTGCCTTATTTTATCTATCTATCTATCTATCTATCTATCTATCTATCTATCTATCTATCTATCTATCTATCTATCTATCTATCTATTTAATAGTCTAATATGGTAAATTAGTATGTATAATCTCATTATACAATACAAACTGTATTTGTGTCTTGTCTAAATGTTTGAAAATATATTTATATTGGCTTATTCTTGTTGCTGTATGTACCAGAATATCCCACTCGGATTGATAAAGTCCATCTTAATCTTTTCAATAAAGACCTTGAATCCTTTTGATCCTTAAGAATGAACACACTAGAAGTGGCGGCTCACTGTTTCCCTCTGGTGACAGAATTTTCGTAGTGCAGCAACACACGGACAGTAAACATTCCAAACGTCACTTCCTGTTACACTAAAGCAGAAAAACATATTCGAATCTGTAAATCTTGAAATATTTTTATTGATTCGAGTGAAAAATAAATCATCTTCAGCACGGCGCCTTCTCGGAAGGTAGCTAAGTCGCATTCATAAACCAGAAGTGACACGGAGAAGTTGTGCTGTGTTTCTGACAGCGATGAAGGTTAGTCGGGGTGGATTTGTTTTTGTCAGAGTCGTAGGCTGTTGCAGTTTCTCTTAATGCATCTAGCCGGATACTGTCGGGATGCCACAATTACGGATTGACTCTTTTATGTAATGAAAAAACAAAGTATGCCTAATAATTATATATAATTCCATTGCAAAACAATGTTGCATAAAATAATTTAGATAATTGGTCCATAGACGTTCTTGCATCAAATTATGTGGATACTGTCGCGATAATATACAGTGCCATTGGTTTTCTTATTTTGTTATTTATCCGCAAAATGGAGGCCTTAATGTTGTTTATATGGGTACTGTTTATGACCCAACTGTGCACACGTCTACAGGTGGTGAATATCCTATTAAACTAATAGAATAAAACCCACGTGTATAGCTGTATCAACTGAAGTACGTACTTGCTATACGTTTATTTTTATTTTCCTGCACCTGTAGCTGCTGTTGTTTCAAAGTACAGAACCCATTTTATACCAGTTTATACATGATTTACCTTTTCAATTTTTAATCTCAGTTTAGTCTTTTAAGTCGTTTTATTAGTGCAGTTTTTTTCCCCCTGTATTCTGAAATGAAACTCATGACTGTGTTAACTACCGTTCTCCATCACCCATTTTCCCTATAAAGGGACCCAACTCAGATAGTGATCTGGTGGAGGATGCTAGCCCATCGCCGGACAGCAGCAGCGAGGATCTGCCCCCATATCTCCGCGAGGGGCCTCCAGAGGGTGAGGCTTACTCATCTTCCTACACCAAGGAAAGGGAGCATGGGAGGTGACACAGTACTGGTTTTAGGGTATGCCGGGGTGCCTTCCAGACTCAGTTACTGGTGTGAGAAAGAGGTGCACACAGGCTTAGGTAAACAATTATGAGAGTATTAGTGGTTACAGCTAGTTTTTGAGTACATTATTTTTATAAGAACTGAAGGTGCACCCTCTAATTGTAGGTTCTGAATCGGTTAAACTTCAAAATTTCCTCTGTTTGTCTGCTGTATCTAAACTGTGTTTATTATAGGTTCCAAAAGGATGCATTTAAAAACTTAATTTGGCAGAGATCGCTAAAATCATAGTGCGAACTACAGGTGGGAAACTTTTAAAACCTTTCATAAGGTTTATGAAAATGGTTACATGTGAAGGTGTTATACTGTTAATTGATAGGGATGCAGCAATACAATCTTTGTCAGACAAAGTATGAGAACCAATACTTTTTGGTACTCACTGATACTGATATCACTTAGGCCTGGTTGATGAGCAAAAAAAAAAAAAGAAGCAAATTGCGATGTTTTAATTTATAAATATCAGGATGAATGGTAATGTGGAAATCCCTCCCCCCCAAACACACAAGAATACACACACGGTATCAAGTGAGGCACAAATTTTTTAGCTGAAAAAAATGTGAAAGCATGAAAGAACAGTATTTGGATAATTGACAGTTTTGGTTAAAGCTTGCCGGTGGGGCTGATTAGAGGGGCTGATTCTCATTTTTTAGTCTCTCTGGAAAGCGATGGATAGGCAGGCTGTATTTAATTATGATTTACAAACATATCCCTGGCGGTCTAAAACAATCTGAAGGTAGTGGCTTGCAAACTTTTTACACTGTGTGCCACCATTACAGCATTATGCTTGATAGCCAAAAACAATATACTGGATAAGGGCTTCTGTTAATTTCAATGCCCAGCGGTTATTGTCTCTTTTCTTTCTCTGTGCTAGTGTTTGTATCAGTTTGTTTACTAGTATACGGTGCATCCATACTAATTAAAGTACTTTTGCGGCATTCAGAGTTTCTTCTCTTTTGGTTCTGCATATTTACACGTGTGTACACGACCATATGTGTATTTCAGTGTCATCACAATACATTACATATTAGACCCCTTTTGGTTTATAAAATCCTTTAATGGGTTGACAGGTTCACTAGGAGAACCACAGTGGGTACCTATATCCATATTCATAACTGGCATATGAGGTTCTTGCTGGTAAGTGGAAGTATAGGCTTGTTAAATATTCTTATGATTGATGTCTGCTATACGCTACCCTTAGCATATTTCTTATTATTCTTAGAAGTGTTCAGTGAACAAACAAATAGCAATGCAGCACGTCAACTGTTTGACTGCTTTTTTGAAATGGACACTGACAACTGGTTGTGTGCAAAACAATTTTCATCTCTGCATCTGGAGTCATTCATATCTGTACAGATTTTGTTCATTTTAGTGGTAGAAATGGCCTGTAGCTGTGTCCATATGTAAATCATCAAGGTTCACAGCTGCCCAGCAGCTTGTCACTAACTGCATGATTATGGCATAGATAATGAAGGTCACTGGTGAAAGAACGTTCTACTGTTTTATGCCTTCAAAGCAGTGGAGCTGTACTCAAGTGATCGTAACAGCCACAAATAGTAGCGATTGTGGTGGATTTGCTGGAGGTATCCAAGGCCTTCAAAAGCCAGTTATTTCACAATATTTGTAAAGTACGCATTGAGTTCTTTTGTAGGGTACTGCACGAAGCATCTTTCCTGAGGATTTTTGTAAATGTAGCCTTGTGTCCTTAAGAGGGCACCATTGTCCAACTGAATACCAAGCTTTACAGCAAACATTTAAAAGCTATTGCTTTCCTCTACATCAGTGAAACTGGGTTTCAGGAAGTTCAGAGGATGTATTTTTAATATGTTAGTGTTTTTCCTATATCTCAGGATTAGGATACACACAGCTGGTCGCTTTAGTGTTGGAATGCTCATGCAGAATGAATTTGGCTTGCTAAAAACCTAGTGTGAGAGGATTTATTTACTGTTCCAGGTTTTCTAGATAGAAACATTATTTTTAGCATAAAGGATATGCCTTTGAAAATGATTTTACATCAGCATAATAACTCACCAGCTCATTGTCCTTTGTTTCAAGTGATAAGTGCTGTTCCTTAGAACAGCAGCTGGCAAAAGCAAGCTTCTTAAAGGTTTCTGCATAGCTGTAAATACTACAGTCTCTCATATGGAACTGGTCTAATTCTGAATACATTTCTTTTTCAACCATATGCTTGTAAAAGTATTGTATGTGGCAGAATCAAAGAACTATCTTAATGCAGTTTGTGTATTGTTGCATGCTAAAATTTGAAGTATTAGCTCTGTTTTAAATAATGGGGAAAAACAAGAAATACTTCAATAAAAATTTGCAATAAGAATGCGTTTTTAAATATGAGTTGTTGATATTAATATAGCAAAGTGTTACATTATAAAATGCGTTTTATATATTTTTTAATATTAACTTTAATCATTTTGCAAATACATGCATGACATAAAGTGTAATGAGATCAATTATCAAAGAAACAACACTGTAGTTTTCCTGTTTACATGGCAATGCTTCCTCATTCAATCCTCCTCTGATTCAGGCACATCCAGGTTAATCCACATAATCTACTGAGTGACAAGGGCTTTGTCAACATTTTCAGGTTATTTACTGGCTGGTTGTAACACATCACGCATAGGTCTGGGGCTGCAAAAAAACAGTTATTTTGATAATCAATTAATCATGTGATCAGTCGATCAACTAATTAGTTAGTTGAGCCAAAAAACAGGGTTTGAAGAAAGGTGCAAATGCTTTATTTAAAATACAAACATATTTTTAAAGTTATAATAAAAACTTTCCGCTGTGTTGACAGTTTCCATTTAAAGTGACAACGTGTCATAAAAACAAAGATCCGCTGTCTCCCCCATATATGGTTTAGTAACGATTCTGCGGTAATGATTTGATGGTATTTTCCAAATGAACATATTTTGAAATCTTGAAGATATAATTTGTCGAGCTTGGGGTGTCCTGGCTAATTTTGTTTCCAAGATTTAAAAATATTGCGATATATTACTGTAGTGCCTAGTAACAATTTTAAAACTCTTCATAAAAGTTTACCCATTTTATTACACTGCTTGTATTTGTGATTGTTGCAATACTTTTACCCTCTGCTGGTCTGGTGGAATACCATTGCTGCATGCATGTGCCGACCACGAGCATCATCCACGAACAAATGCAGTACGTACACAAGAGTCTGTGCACACAAACGTGCATGGACTGTTATAGCATGTGGAAAAGAGAACAATGAGCAGTGGTGGTGATATCATCATATGCAATGTATGCAGCAAACCGCAAAAATGCAACCAACCAAAATTCTCTGTCGACTTTTTTATTACAGATTATTATTGACGTTATTGATTAGGTGTTGCAGCCCTGCGTAGGTCATTCTCAATATTAGTCAAATCATACAAGGACCATTACAAACATCTGCAGAGGAAGGGAAGAAATGCTGGCGTTCACTTGCTTCTTCCACTGCTTTAGAAGGGTTTGTGTCTTTTGACGAATGAGGGTTGACCAGATAGTGATGTCTTCAGTTGCGGCATTTATATATATAAAACACTGTTAGTTATTATTAAAATGTACATGGGTTCCATAAGAGTAGGAGATGTGGAAACTAATCATAATAATTTTCTGTATGTCCTAAGGGTGAGTGGACTTCGTGGCAAGGAAATGATGTACTGCAATAATTTATGACTTCCCTTCTCCAAAGCTGAAGTCTTTGGGAACATATGGGGACCATTTTATCTTGCTTGTGTGAAGTGGAAAAGTTTGCAGGTCCCAGGCCATGATGCAAGTTAAATTCACAATACATGTAGAATACATGAAAAGGAATATGAAAACATTATTCTTGTCCCCCTCTTTACTTTGAAGATTTTTTTGTGTCTTTTATGTTTGATGCCATACTTTAGACACTACAAAGCAACTAGGCGATGTTAATTTTGGAGATAGTGCTGAGAAACTATTGCTTTGATACTCTAGTTTCATAGTAGATGATTTCACTCTTATGCCACTGACTGCGGTTAATGTGTTCAAGTGATGTTACATCCAGGCTTACATGGCTAGCTGATTTCTCCATTTGCAGCTCTGGTGCAGGAGATCTGTGGAGGTCTTAAATGCCCTCTATTATTGTCACACCCTGCATCCCTTCCCCCTCGTTCTCTCCCTCGTGTGGCTCTAATGAGCCACACCTGTTTCTTGTTCAGTCTTACCTCTCGTTACAGCTCTCGTGTGGATCACCCCAGGTGCCTCTCGTCTGCTCGCTCATGTGCCCTGTATAAAGCATCCTTCAGTCCTGCGATCCCGAGTACAGTCATTAATGTTGCTGCCTGCATGTGCTCCCCAGTGTGCCCTGTGTCTAGTGTTCTTGCCTGATCTTCCTATCCTGTTTTGACCCCCTGTGGTCTGTTTCCATTGCCCTGCCTGTAGTGTAGTTTCCTTTAATAAAGCCCCTTTTGGTGTTTCCCCACATCTGCCTTCGCCTCCATCCTTGCCCTTGATTTTTTTTTTTGCAGAATGGCCACATCAGTGAATTTGGGCAGCCACTGTCATATTAAAGCTTGTGGTCCATTCAGTTCTTTCTTGCACCTGGCCAAAAGACCAGGCCATCTGTTGTGGAGGCGTTTCAGATACCTGCCACAGTCATTTAGTGTATTGATTCAATGAGAATTGAAATTACATTTTATTTAATTGCCCACAGAGTGTCCAATAGTTTGTCTTACCGGGATCATGACAGACTGCTTTGGTACCTTTGGGTAAGAATGGATTAGTGGGGTTAAATACTTGGCAAGGCATGAGTGACATTGGAGACCCCAGTTCATATCTTCCCGAGATGACCTGGATGAAAGGACCCTGGTGGAATAATAAATAAAGAAGAAGTTATCTGAGGCCTTAATAGGCCTGTCAGAATGTGACGGAAGAGGCCAGGAGTAGTGCTCCTCTGCACCAGAATAATTTGTCAGGGGGACTCAGCCAAACCACTATTTCTGAGACCAGGATCCTTCTCACCTGCCTCTTAGACATCTGATGCATTTCCATCAGAGGTCTGGAAGATTATGTCAAGGATGCGCTTAGAGAACATTATCCTTGAATGCTGTGTGTGAAACTCTTCATTGACTTTAAATGTACTTATTTATTTATTGGAGAGATGTTTCTTCTCCTTTATGAGTACTGGGTCAATGCAAATAATAAATACTCTATGTTCCTCCCATGATGATCAGATGAGCCATTCAGAACCAGCAGTTAATTAGAGGGCCTAGCTTATATGAGTGGTCTGTCTTGAATTGTTTCTGTTAGAGGTTATCTTTGTTAGAAGGCAGCAAAAGATAAAATACAGAGGAGACAATTGACCCCCCCCCCACGCCCAACCCACATGCATAGCCTTTGTGAACCAACAGGCTCCTGGTATTCAGGGAAACTTCATATCTCTGGCTTACGGTGTGTGCTTCAGTTTACCATGCCTCTGTGGTATTGAAAGGCAGGTGCTGTTGTTGGCCATGTCTTTAGTGAAAAGGACACGGTTGAGTTCCATGACCTGCTGAAGGTGTAGGAATAAGTTGGATGGATTGAAGTGGCCTTTCCATAAGGCTTTTTCTTTGCTGTTTTGTTGTTCAAATCTTTGGGGGGGATTTGATCTTTTCAGTTAAACAGCAACTGTCTCACTATTGCAGTGTTTGGCTTAGACAAACATAGATGTTTCCTTTAAGCAGACAAACACACTGTGTCTGACACATTGAAAATCTTCCCTTTTTTGAAGACAATTAGTATTCTGTTTGTGTTATCAGTACAACCTAATTCTATACTTCACTTTTTTTTAGTTAACCTACAGTAATTGCAGAAGTCATGTCAAATTTAGGGATCCAGCACGAGTTTTAAATGTTTTTCTTTTGATACAGATTTGCTGTAGATTCAATAATGTCAAATATTATCTATTTTAAATGCTGAATGCAGCTATAAAACAACTTGCACAGGGAAAGTGTTCACATGCTAAGGCCTCCCGTCAGCTGTGAAAAGTAGCTGTGTGACACCCTAGACTCCAAACCCTATAAATAGTTTATCTAATCACTGCAGTCTTGTTTGTAAGGCCAGAGGGGCTGGCTGCACCTCACTGTGGAGATTTGTTGCTAAATCATGGTTTTGTTTTGGGGCGCTTCCTTTAGCGCTGGAAGGAAAGTTGAATAATTGATTGCAATTGATTTCAGTCCAGTGTTGCTGAGGATAGAATTAGGAGAGAACACAGCATATGCAAGATAATTATAAGCAGTATAGAAGTACATGAAGTCATACAGGAAGGCACTGCAAATTTTGTCCAGTGTCAAGTCATTGGCACGATTAATACCAGACTGGTCTAGAAACTGATGTCTCACTCTTTTTCTTTGCATCAGCAAATGTCCAACAATTTTATAAGAAAACAGTGTAAAATTCTATGTAACCTTGGCCAGATTAGGGAGACTGGGGCCCCGCCCTGGTGCCAGATCTGGGAAGGAGCCTTCAGGTGAACACCTGGTGGTTGGGTTTCTACCCATGGGGCCCCATCAGGCAAATCCCGAATGTGTTACATGGGTCCTCCCTTCTGTGGGCCCACCATCTGTGGGGGAGGGGGCTGCTGTGGGGGTCTGGTGCCTTGTGGATTAGGTGGCAGTTGAAAGCAGAGGCCTTGGTGGACCGTTCATCAACTGCCAATATTGTTCGGTGGGAAAAGGATCCTGAGCTTGTGTGTGAGTAGGCAGATACGTACTATATAGATAGTTGGACTCGCTTCAATGCACAGCATGGAACCAAACTCTTGGAAAGGGGGTTGCCCTGGGTGAGAGGTGCCAGGCAGTTGTGGGTCTACTTATAGCTCCTCAGTTTGGCACAAGTAAGTTGGACCTCACCACCGTGAAGAAGAGGGTTGCCTCCCTTTGACTACAAGTCTGTGGACGAGCTCTGACTGTTATGCACCTAACACCATTTCAGAGTAACCAGCCCTCTTGGAAATCTTGGATGGGGTTCTTGAAGACGCCTCGCTGGGGGGGCTTCTTCTACTGGGGGGCATGGGTCACAACTGCGAAACCTGGAATGGTGTGATTGGAAGGAATGGCCTGCCTGATCTGAACCCAAGCAATGCTCTGTCATTAGACTTCTGTGCTAACCACAGTTTGTCCATAAGATGTGGAGATTTTGGGTCCAGAGTGTAAAAATCCAAACCAAGAATTTGTTTCAACTAACCAGTTTAGTATAAAGAGTCACAGTGACAGAGTACTCAACTGATTGGTTGAAACTAAATCAACTGTTGATTCATAGCTGAATTGAACATTTCAACCAAATGTTGTTCTGGTCTGTCACGGTGAAGAGATGGCTGAGCCAGAAGCTATCAATGTACCCGTTGATCTTAATTCCTACCCTCACCTATGGTCACAAGCTTTAGGTAGTGACCAAAAGAATGAGATCATAAATAAAAGCAACAGAAATGAGCTTCCTTCACAGAGTATCTGGGCTCGACCTTAAATATAGGGAGAGGAGCTCAGACAGTCGAGAGGGGCTCAAAGTAGAGCCGCTGCTCCTCTGTATTGAAAGGAGCCAGTCGAGGTGGTTCAGGCATTTATCAAGGATGCCTCTCTGGGGAGGTGCTTCAAGTATGTCCAGATGGGAGGAAACCCTGGGATAGACCCAGAACATAATGGAGGGATTATATTTCTCAGGAGGCTGGGGCAAGGGAGGTCTGGGCATCCCTGCTCAGACTGCTGCCCCTGCAATCCGGACCCAGGTAATCGATGGATGGATGAATGGATGTAGTGTAGTGTAGTGCTGTGGCCCAGTGTTGGCCCAAGCGCTGTCGCAATGCATCACACCGCAAGGATTTTGGGTTTGAATCCCACCACTGCTGTGTGTTTGTGTGGAGTTTGCATATCCTCCCGTTGTCATGCCGGCTTCCTCTGGGTACTCTGGATTCCTCCCGCAGTCCAATCACTTGCAATTACACTAATTGGCATCTCTAAATTACTAGTTGTATGAATTACTCACTGTGATGGACCGCACCCTTGCGCCTCCAGACCCCCCCCACCTGCAACTCCGACGAGGATAAGCAGTGAAAATTTGGTTGGATGGATTGTAAGCTAAGCTGCCTAGACTGAAGGTGTCAGCTAAGCGAATAAATGTCTCAATGTGATGATTACTCCTTGCCGTCTGTAAGGAAAGCTGGGCATGCGACATCTTTTTGTTTCTGAAGCAGGAATTTTTGTGATGTTTATTGTAAACAGGGTTAGATGGGTCTTCTGGGGCCTCCAGAAAACTATGTTTTTGAAAAATGTTGTTGATTCCAGTGAGAAAGTTGTTTTACATGCCGTTGTTTGTGTTTCTGATGTCAAACAAATTCCTTCATACTTTTTGACTATTGCTCTTTAAATGCCTAAGAGCCAAATGTAAGTCTTTGTTGGGAGGATACTGAGTAGAAATGATTTTCTGCTTTAGTTACTCCTCATTTACTAGGCAATAAAGAGGATTAAAGGGAATAGAACCAGAGCAAATCTGCTTTTTCTGGACCTGAGGTTATTGGAATAGAAAGTCTCAGCAGGACACACTGCTCCTTGCTGCAGCTTTGCCTCCATTTACTACCGGTACCATATTTTCCTTTCATTGTCTTGTTTTCATGCTTAGATCTGAAAAATAAACACACTAGCATTTTACCGTGCAGTTCTCTGCTTTTTTGTCAGATTTTGTTTTTCGTCTCATTTCAAAATCACTTGCCTTTTAAAGATCTTTCTGAACAGTAATGCTCTTGTATCTATCACTAAAGACTTTACATCTTGTCAAATCAAGCAATGATTTGAAAAACTGGAAAAATGAACAAAGAACAAATTTGGATTGTGAAACAATATCAAAGACTTTCAGATGTATTTCAGAATGTGTTTAAATAGCTCCACTATTTTTTTGATGTTTTTTTTTTTTTTTATCTGAAATGTCGTATTTTTATCTCTATAACCCATTAAGGGGTGTTAAAAATTAGGACTCTTAGTATCTTTTTTTAGGTCAAGACCTGATTCATCAATTCTGTTTTATGTGTTTCCTATGTCTGGCTGAGACTGTGAATTAATGAATACTCACCTTAATAAACCTACGTATACTTAACAGGTTTAGATTTTTTTTTATTTTTTTTTTTTTTTTGGAACGTTTTTTCAAAAATTTAAAATTACTTTGTTTTTTATTGTAGATGTTTCATTTTGAGGATCCACTGTACCTGGAGTTGTTTCATAGTTTCCCTGCTCAGTCGATTCTCCAGTGTCCTATTACAGGCAAAGTGCTCTACAGTCACTGGGAACCGTTGGTCATCTCGCCATCACAGGTGAGAACAAATGACGCGTTGTTCTGGGGCTGGGAGTCCAGGCACCGGATGACCTGTGTACGATGTTTCAGCTGTTTCTTCATCATGGTGGTCTGCAGCTTAATGTGACCAGTGGCTGCAAACACAACAGGGGCCTTGTGAACTGTGCGGAGTTGGTTTGAAGGGTAATGCGCAGAATGCCATTAGGCATTATTAATATCAGAAATGAGGTATTATTGATTTTCTGCCCCCCCACCGTTCCATCATGATGACACATTCAGCCCATGTCAGGCTGAGAGGTTGATGGGCTGTGCAAAGGTGATGGATGGACTGTCAGTTGTTGGTCCTTGCTGGAGAAGCACGAGGGGCCCACTGTCCATGGCTTTCTCCCATGGACCCCTGACCTGCACACACTCACAATCGCACTCACACTCACACACACTCGCACATACCCTTTTTACTTAATAAGGTGTAATTTTTTTTCTCATTCCAAAACAACACCAAAGACACCATCTGTGCAGAACTGAGTGGGTTTAATCAACACTGATTTATTTGACATTGATTCATGGGTTTTCCAGTGTGGATGTTTGCAGGGGACCGTGGTTAGTTTTTTACCATTATCACAATATCGGCCTTCATTCTGATACACAAAGACAAACAGATGTTTGTACATAACCTGTGTCGTTTCATTTATGATTCCTGATTTATGATCACATGCATGTACAGTATTCCTATTGGGTCTTTTTTTTGCTGTCCAACCAGGAGTTCATGATGAATCATTATGTGACTGATATGTTAGGTCTCTTTTGCTTTTAAGGGACTTTAAATGGTTTTTAAAGACTGCCGTCATGGTGGTTCCTAACCTGTTGGAAAATCCCTGTGAAAAAAGTCCAGTCCCACAGAACCAAACTGACAGACTTACGGCCCCTCCTTGGGTGCCCCCATATGGAACTGTAGCAGCAGGCTGCAGGTCTACGAGGCGACCTTCTGTTGTGCATACGACAGCATGGAATTCAAACATAACTGTTTAATTGAAATATACTGCTGTGTTGAAGCCTAAATAAGCAAAAATAATGACCTCCGTATATAAATGTCTCTGCAACAAGTCAATAATATAACGTTATCTAATGCTGGATGAGAGGCCTTCTCGAGTCCAAAATAAATCTCTCACATCATGTTCTCACAAAAGCAGCCACTTGTGGTTGTAAACACTCATAGCCTCTGCTTACTGTGGACCTTTTCGTCTCTGCCTAGCATGTTTCAGTGCAGTGTACCAGCATGTCCTACATTTCAAGACTCTATTTGTTCAAGCTTATCTCTTGGTGCTGCTTGAGGACACTGGAAAATTGAGAAATAAGCATATCTGAGCTTGCTAAATTCATTTATAACATAGTCATTACATTGGATTATTCCACACTGGTGATTTGTCACATATTTCTCAGTAATAGATATATTCCCAGCAGACTTCATGAAGCCTCCCCAAAGATATTGGCCATCCAACAATATATTAATAATAGTATTAATAATGAATATTATTATTATTATTATTAATAATAATAATAATAATAATAATAATAATAATAATAATAATAATAATATATTATTTACGGGCACCGATCAGGACACTCCCCTCACCTTAGATGAATTAAACGACTTAATACATTTTAAAAACGAATAATATAAGAAGCTAACACAAGATAAATTAAAAAGAGTAACAATAAAATAATTCATGAAAAAGAGAAAGCTAACATATAATATATGCTTACACAAGGCACCTGATAAAATGGGCATTTAGCTTTGTTTGTCATCGGTCTGAGAAAAGGATTAAAACAAATTAAAACAAAGGCCTAAACAAATTATAGCAGTAATAATAACTCCAGCCTTCATTAGGTAGCCATTAAAAAAAAATGACAGAGACCTCTCAGTGAGGCTGTAGCAGATGCAATTGCAATGTGAATAAAGGACTTCAATCCACTTTAAGAGGTGTGGTTGTATGTGTTTGTTTTGAAGTCTTACACAGAGTATATCTATCAAACAGTATGCAGTGACCTTGATATTTCGTTGTCATATAAAGCTGCATATGGTTTATGCAGAAATGTGGCCTTCACGATTATCCCATCCCATCACTCATTTGACAGATGTATGCATATAGAACAACTTGACAAGGTGCAATGAATGATTCATATGGCAGAGGCATAAAGATCACATTCTTCAAATATATCTGAGTCAGACAGTTTTTTGGTATGCTGGAGGAAAAGCGGGTGCAGTGTCCCCTCTGCCGTCCTGGATGTCCCGCGGTATATGGAGTGATCTCAGCATCAGCAGCCTGGGTGAAAAATACCCAGTAGGTCCAAATGCATGAGTGACATGCGGCTCCCTGAGACGCCAGTAATTATATCCTCTTGAGAAGCCCAACAGTGTCCTACATCTTCCTTGGCAGAGTGAGTGTAGTTACAGTCATTCTGATGGCGAGATATTTCTTTTTTCCTCACTCCCATGGTGCGAGGCCCCCTGATCTACTGCGATCCAACTGGGACGTTTCGGCCGAAGGTCCTCGACAGTTTGACTGCTGTATTCACTTGTACATTGCAGTGAAATTGAATTAATAGCAGAGAATGTCGCCATGGCTCATGCACTGTAAGGCTGATGAGGATGCCCATTAGTCTCTAATCTTCTAATGTCTGTGGCCTAGATTTATACATTTTGTTTTCAGGACACAATGAAAGCCAGATTGTTGTATCTGTAGTGACTACTGTACATCTAGGAAGACCATAACCTAGCTAGTGCGTGATACTGAGGTCATTACTCATGGTAAGCTGCTAATATTCACATTCATATTTCCTGTGGCTTCCTATAGTCTTGAAACATTTGAGTAAAGCGCTGTGGGCATACCACTGATTTGTTAAATTTCAGGGGAATTAAGTTAGTTAATCCTGTCCATTATCTGGGGCAGCCATTGTCTTATCTCTTTTTGACCAAGAGTATTTGGGATCTGAAAGTGTGTCGTCTTTTTTTTATTATTACTTTAGTAAAATGGAGCATTTCCCATTATCTGGGTATTTTCTGCTGCGGTAAATGCAGGGTGAATGTTTCCTGTTCAGAAATCCATGCTGATATGGACTAGCTTAACTTGTTTTCTATGTTGATGTTTTATGGTTGACAGGTACAGACAGAAAGGGGAAATGTTTTAAATGATTCTTTGCAAGGTCTTTATACTTACTGGAATGATATTCTTAAATAAATTATTAAACATAAGGCCATTGGCAAGGCAAATTGATTAAATTGACTTGGGATGGAAGAATGTAAGAATGAGTTTATTGTGGTTTTGGAGTTTTTAAAATGAAGAGAGTTAAACAGGAAAACAATAAAGCTGTTTCTGGTCTAGCAGAGAAGGACAGAGGTGCGGAAAATGGGACGTTTAGGGAAGTATGACCAGCTGCTGCGGCTGACAGAGAGAACATACTCTAGAAGCCATATATTATTACAGTTTTTTATGATTGCTTAGACACTATCTTTGAAACAATAGGCCTTTATTGTAGAACTCTACACACTAACCGCAAAACCTTACATTAAACCAGCAAAACATTATACATCTCTTGAAAAAGTAAACAGTTCCTGCAATACTCTTAAAGATCTTTTAAAGAATTGTGTTTTCACGTCAATACCATACACACACAGACCAACAAATGAATTTGCACATGCAGCACCAACTGCACACTGAAAGTATATATGAAAAACGTCTGTGGCTTTAGCTTTACCTTTGCGCAGATCACTTTGCAAAGTGCTGTCATACATGTAGCAAACACATACACAGGCATCCAGATGTGTAAAGTATGGATGCGTATTCCCATCATAACACATTATCAATACAAATAAGGGGATAAAGGTTTTCTTTTTCTTCAAAATGTTCTAACACTGCTGAAACAACAAAAGAACACAAAAACCTTTGCGCTAGGATAAAATGATCAGAAATAAACTAGACTAAATCTGCTTTCATGTTCTTAATGTGGAAAGGTAATTGGAAAAATAGTGTAGGAATGTAGAGATCAGTGTTTAGAGTTTTGGTAGAAGTGTGTTGTAAAAGTACAAACTGGGTGTAAAGCAGTAAGCCGTGTTGCTTTAAGTGTGTTATAAAACTACAAATTGAGTGTAAAGCAGAGAACGTGCCTTCATTTTGGCACACTAGGTAAATGCGTTGGCTATATGTGTTACTGGTTTCTGAGACAGTTCCTTAAGAATCACTGATATTATATAACCAGTCAGGATCCGTCACCCAACTTTAGCCTAGATCTTTCATTTATGATTTTACTTTTGACTTGGAAGGTGTGTAATTAGAATGTCCTTGTTTGCTTGTGTTATTGTCTCCATATTATCTTGAATGTTCATCCCTAACAGTTGCAGTGAGTGGTATTCAGAGAGTAGTAGATGATAGAGAGGGTAGCTGGTGAAAAAGCAGTGGGCAGTGCAGCAGTGAGTGCTGACATGAAAACCAGGCTCCTGTGAGGAGCATGATGGCCTGCATTTTATCTCCTCAAGCACTTTGCTGGTCATTTGCATTTTACAGAATTATTCCTTTTTTGATGTCTTGTTTTCCAACATTGTGTCAGATCTAAATGCAATTAATTCCATTTAGTGGTATTGATTTATCTGAAGCATTCATGTTGTCATCTGCACTTCTCTTGCTGGCTTAAACGTTCATCAGCTTACTGCCATTATTAAAGGTAATGAACAAGGTTACTCACCAGATTCTCAGTGTTTAAACATTGGTGTGTCACTGGTGATCTCAAATTAAGATGGAAATTGCATTTTGCAATTTTCAAGTGGAAGCTGCCATGTTGTTCTAAATGTACAATACATTACAGATAAAGACTTTATAGTCTTAGAAGGTTAGTGCCAGTGGGACAGTATTTTGCATAATACAAAGTTTCAGTGACTCTGCTCTGATTAGTTTAAATGAGCATCTGACACTGAGATCGTATAGGTAATCACAATGGCAAAGAACGCAGGAATAACAAACACCAGTAGACAGAGTAGAGAGTAAATGATCCTGGGGGGTACTTGTGGAGTGAATACAGTCATTCTCAGAGTGAAGGCTGCCTTCAGAGCATGTGGTTCAGCCCTGTGTGTCTAACTCAAAATGGTCAAATGGTAGGTCGCTACAAAAACAATAAATCAGTCATTTGTAATGTCTTACAAGAGAGGTTAGTTAAACAGAAGTCAATGTTATGCTAACCTTCTTATACCCATTCTCTGCTCTTCAGAGAAATCAGTGGAATACAGCATTACTACAGGAATCTGGGGAACCACACAGATTAATCATGAGGAACAACCACAGTCCTGCTCAGCAGTCAGCCTGAGCTCTATCAGATGAGGGAGCGTGATCATTTAGGGTCATAAAGCCTGCTGGGAACACCATTGAAGTAATTGGATGTAAAGCTTACCGCAATTATCAATGTTAATGAAAGAATGTTAGCAGGCAGAAGAATGTAGCGAGTAACAAATTACTCAACCAGTGGATTCCATGTGGAGTAGCATTAAGATGCTGTTAAACAAAGATTTCACTTAAATAACATATAAAGTGAGAAACAGGACAAGACAAGGAAACAGAAGCAAAGACTAACAGCTTTTTCCAATCTACACTATATGCCAGAAATTTTTAATGCTGAAGACACTGTGGAATACCTGCATTTTGGAATTTTACACTTAGATGGTCATAGTTTCAGTCAATTATGCTCATGAAATCTAAAATTACTTTTTCTGTTACAGCCACAGACAAATGCTGGCAGTATTGCAGAGGGTTTGAAATTGGTCGCCTGATTTGTTAGCTATCAAGTTGAAAATGCTGCCTGGTTTAGTATGGACTAATGCCCCTTATCCAGGAGTGTCAGGGAACCAGATCTCAAAGTCATTTCAAATTGTTGATGCAGACTGCCGACTTTAATGGCCAATTCTGTAACCCTGGATACTTGTCAGTCTGACTGCAGACTCTGCTAGAAGGGCTGAAACTGAAATGACTTGCCAGACTTAGGTTAAAACAGGCTGCCACAGGTGTGACGTTGGTATTTTGGGTCTTCTTCCGCTCATGGTCATGACTCATGGACGCTTATAACAAAAGAACTGCTATGCCAAGGCAAAACTCATCTTAATGTGGCATCTTTAGGGCAGAGATGGGGGGAGCGAGCAGCTTGTCTGCCGAGACCTGAATGCAGTCGGCTCTGGAGGATGTCTGGAGGTCAGGCTATTCTATAAGGCTTTCTTAGGCTGTTCTCATGACTGAATATAAAGCAGTGAGTTTGTCTGCCTGCAATGAGAGGCATGCTGTGTGCCCCTGCACAGCTCACTGTAGAAGTGCAGTGAGGCTCAGTGGAAATTAAGTAAACTCACCACAAAACCAGAGAAAAAGAAGCTTTATTTGCCATTTGTGCAAGCAGATACACTGGAATGTTTTGTTTTGTTTTCCATCTTTCCAGCTCTTTTTTTTTTTTTTTTACAAACACACACACACAAACACACACACACACACACACACACACACACACACACACACACAGGTTTGTAATTATATCTTTGTTGGTTCCTCATTTCTATGGGGAAAACTCTAATCCCAACATGACGACCTTAACCCCTACCCAGCCCTAACCTTGCCCATAAGTAACCAAACAAAATACGAGACTTTTGGCATTTTTACTTTTTTGATTGCACCTACAGATGTTTGTGGGGGCCTGAAAATTGGTCGACACAACGTCAAAATAACAGGTGTTTATTATATTGTGGGGAACATTTGGTCCCCACAATGTAATATGAACATAATCCACACACACGCACATAAAATACCTTCACTAACATCCAGTACATTTGCATCATGGCTTAAACTTAATGACTTAAACTGAGTCCAAAAGAATAAACACTGCTGTACTACCCACTTATTCACTTAATATAAAGAAAAAAGTTTCCTCAAAATTAAAGTTCCGTATTGGAACCTGGGGACGGCAGTGAGTTTAGGAAGGAAGTCCACATGGGGCCTTTATGTAATGTTCCTGCATGCTGCATGTTCACAGCTGAACAGCTGTAGCTGGTCCCTTGCAGACAGAGACATTCTGTTCTGGGGTGTACTATAAATCCTTTTTGGTAGATTGTACAAAATTGCTTTAAAAAATGTTTTTCTCCCTCTCTGTAATATACTTGCATATTTCATGTCTCTTGAAGCTATTAAAGTAATTTCTGGTGTTTACTGCCTATAAAATACAGGCAGTATTATTTATTGCTATTTAAATAATTGACCATTTGGCTAATTATCTGCGAAAGCCAGTTATCAAGTGGGTTTTACTCAAATGTGCCCTGAGCTATTTTAATGTAAATTATTTGAGGGACGTACAGTATTAAACTTCCAAGGTGACTGAAGAAGGTAAGGTGAAATAATATTACTAGTCATTTGAACTCTTCAAGAAGCTGTTATGGGTTAATACAAAGTCAGTTTAATACAAAATATTTATGTTCAAGTTTTAATCCTGCAAACTTACATATAGATTTTGCCATTGTTTCTTCATCATTTTTTGTTACTAAACTTTTCACATTGCTAAACATTTGCAGAACTAGTCCCATGTCCCATGCTGATTCTGATGGTGGGAGACAGGAAGAGGAAACTGAAAAAGACAGTTAGTAAGGGTGTTTTCACAGTTGGTCCCTTTCAGCCCTGAAAATGAACTAAGAGCGATTAGTCAGCATTTATTTTATTAGCATGTATATGTGAACAGTCCAAGCAAACTCAGACCTCTCTGAAACAGTCCGAACTGAGGTGGTCTCAGTTTGGTTTACTTCAAGTCTTTGTTGCGGTTCACTTCACTTTTGTGAACACAAAGTGATCTAGTTTGGCTTCACCTTTTATCATTGTATTTTAGCCCTCTAGGTTTGCTATAGACAGATCACATACTATTGCACTGGGATGCTCGCGAAAACAAATACAGTAGATGAAACCATGGCTGAGAACTGACCAGGTTTTTTTTTGGTCAATAGCGGAATCGCTTTCCGCTCCCTCAAAATAACAATGCACCAACAATGCACTTTGCTCCACCTCATTTTAATATCAGCAACCCCACTGGCTCCCAGATGAGTGCAAGTACTTTTGCTATTTAAACGGCGTGGGTGCTGGACCGAAAAAAATTGACGATTGCGTCGGCCTTGTGCTAGCAAAGACTCGTGCACCGCGATTGGCACTTGTGCATGCGAGAACACCCCTAAGGAACAGCTCAGATCATATAACCATGTCAGCAAAACCAGGAACAGAGAGATGGAGAAAGGGCCATATGTGTGCAGCTGTGGGAAAGAGAGGGTGAAATGACGTAAGTGTGCTATCATTATAGTACTGGCACCTGAATGGAAAAGCGCAGATCCATTATAGCAGCAGCATGCAGATTACGAACTAAAGACAACAAGAACTATGACTGTTTCCAGACTCTTTTGGGTGCCATAGAGTGTGGCTATAATTTCAGGTTTGTGGCTGGGAGTGTGACCTCTAAGGAGTTTCAGTTTCTTAGCTGTAAGCCCCAATTCTTCCCTGGATGACTGTGTGTGTAACTAATATTGTTGGTCTCTAGCTTTGTTTGTCAGATAAGCTACCGCACTGACATGAGACCAATGTAAATGTGTACAGCTGAACTTTAGAATTTTACTGGAAATTCAATGACTGCACCTGCAAACGCTGTAGTCGTTCAGTTTCCCACAGTGTTTTCCCACTGAAATAAGATAAACTCTTCCATTGAAAATACTGAAGTTGGAAGTTTAAGAAGTAAGATTAAATTAACCTGAATGACAACAAATACTTTTGCCATGACCCATGGACTGCAGGAAGAAAAGCTTGTGCACAATGGTCCAAGCTACCAGACTATATTGAATTATCATTGGTGAACACAGGACTGGTTATTAGACATCAAAGCTCTGGTACACAGAGTACAATGCATGGCTCAATTCATTATCTGGTTCCCTCTAAATGGCACCTGAAGTACTTTCTCCAGAAAGTAGGTTCACTGTAAATGTTAAAGTAAACGGTTCATATTTGCCATAAATACTCTCCATACCAAGAGTTTGTTAAAGTCTCATAATGCCTAATGTCTGAAACATCTGAGAAGTTCTTTGTTACGTACCTTTGAAAAAAGCATGCCGGAAACTGGAACTTCACAATTGCCCATTATTCACCCTGAAGTGATATTACAGTATTTGTGATTCTGATCACGGAGGGTCTGTGTGAGCTTTATGAACCTCATGTAAAGCATGACCATGTCAAGAGACAGTCTGGCTCTTTGCCTGAGGTTAGTATTTTCCTGCTAGATGTAAAGCACAAAATCAAACATCATAAAATAGTGAAACTGAAATATGTACTTAAATATATATATATGTGTAAATTATATAAACTGAAAAATTTATACATTAGCAAGTGCGG
>JAODLC010000007.1:23323459-23379004 GCA_026781145.1 Hippopotamyrus pictus | reverse complement strand
GACTGTGAGGAGATGACTGTGAGGAGGTGACTGTGAGGAGATGACTGTGAGGAGATGACTGTGAGGAGGTGACTGTGAGGAGGTGACTGTGAGGAGATGACTGTGAGGAGATGACTGTGAGGAGGTGACTGTGAGGAGATGACTGTGAGGAGGTGACTGTGAGGAGGTGACTGTGAGGAGATGACTGTGAGGAGGTGACTGTGAGGAGATGACTGTGAGGAGATGACTGTGAGGAGGTGACTGTGGAGATAAGTGCAGACCGGTACCTTGGACTGTTGTTTTCTTCTCTACTACAATTCAGTCACTATTATACTTTGCAGAAACAAAACATATGATTGACAAAACTAAATTGAAAAAAGCAATATGTCAAATAATTTTTAAAAAGCCTAATTTTAAAAGTTGCCGTTTTCTCTTCTTCAGCTATGTCACAGCCTCCAAAATGCTCCTGCTTTGCAAAAGTCTTCGGCGGGTGACAGCCCAACACCAACTGACAGAAAGTAAAGGAATTGCTTGTGGCTCTTTGTTCAGCCATGGACCGAAGGTTTCTGCGTATGGAGTTCAACAACGTCCTCTCAGAAACCACATTACTGGATCCTAGGTTTAAAAAGCTCGCATTCAGTGACAACAGAGCTGTTGACGAGGCACTTCAGCAGCAGCAAAATGCACCCCAGCCAGCTCCACCATTAGAGGGCCAAGTGGAGGAGGAGCCACAAGCTAGTGATGTGTGGAGGCTCTTTGATGGAAGAGCTACAGGAGATGCTGCAGAGAGAAATACTACAGCCGATGTTATAATGGAGATGCGATGTTATCTTGAGGAGCCCCTCCTCCAACGTGGAGAAGATCCACTGAGCAGGTGGCAGGCCAAGGCCTCAGTCTTCCCACACCTGGTGAAGGTGATGGAGGGGAGACTGTGCATCGTGGCAGCATCTGTTCCTTCGGAGAGAGTCTCCTCAGAAACAGGGCAGATACTGACTGAGAGGAGAAACCACATCAGCCCATCCAAGCTGAGGCCTTTGATTTTTCTGAATGTCAACCTGCACTGAGGACATGCTGTTTGGTTACTGAGTTTGGTTCTGTTTCTGTTCTGTGGATTTGCTTGCAGTGTTTTGTTAATTTGTTCTTGTGTTAAATTAAAATTAAAAGTTTGATTAAAGTATTAAACAAAAGTAAGAATGCCTGCTTTTGTAACAAAATAAATACACAAAATTAGGCCAATATAAGGCTTCTCATAAAAACACTAAATGCAAAAGGGTTTATCAAAACACAAAGCATTCATATTTGCCAAGTTAGGCTAAAACATGAGGCTGCAGATGATAATAGCCGTTAAGATCCGTTTGGGAGCCGAAAGAGCCGGCTCTTCCTTGGGAGCTGTGCCACAAGAGCCAGCTCTCTGAAAAGAGCCCATGAAAACTTCCCATCACTACAATAAATGAATAAGTGAACTTTCAGATCTACGTATCGCAACAAGGACTCACAGCATTCATGTAAAAACACAAGTTGGTGTGTGTGGGAGGAATATGGATTAGATGGCCAGACCAAATGACAGGACTGTCTGTTTCGGACAGTACCAAATCTAGTCTAAGTTTTTTTTTTTCATTTAAAAGATAAAATCTAGTATTTATCCATTCAACAACAACAATTAGTTGTCAATAAGTATGAGTTATGGTGTCTAAGTGTACTGTTAGTTTGAAACACAAAATGAAAGCAACTAGTATTAGGAATGCCTGAAACTTTCTCAGAGAGTTTCAGAACTGGAAAGCAGGATTTCTACACTCTGCAAAATTAGGAATAATTTTTGGACTCTTTCACTGTCCCGGCCACACAGGTGGCTGATTTGACATTACCCTCCCCTGGAATGGACTGAGCATGAATCCACAGGTATCAGCTGTAATGAACTGGGATAAGCTGGGCCCTAAGCTGATCTCAGCACCCACCCCTGGAGAGACAAAGCCGGAGGCCTGGAAAGTTATCCAGGTAAAAGCAACAAGCAGCTGCCTGATTGACAACCACCACTCGAGCTCAGAGACTGGTACCAGGTGCTGTCTCGTTCAGAGTCTGAGTCAGAGTACCCCATCTAGGAGAGCTCATGCTGCCTTGTGCTCGGTCTTCCAGTGCCAGTGCCATGACAGCCCCCAGCATCACAGGACTGTGTGACCCATAGCCCCGCACGGCCTGGCTGCTCTGCAAGCCAGCCAGAACAACACCCCATGGACACAAACACACAGAGAACCCTGCTCATCAGGGACTCAATAATCAGGGATGTGAGTAACAAATCTTTAAAAAAATTCTGCTCCCAGAGATCCTACATAACTACCAGCACGCCGAATGGATTGTGGTGCATTTGGGCACAAATTACATCCCTAAAGAATAGTCTGAGGCTCTAAAAAGGGACTTACCTACTGGAGCTCCTTACATCTCTCTCAGTACAGGTGCACATATCAGGGCCAATGCCCACAGTCGTCCGAGGGGTTAGCCGTTTTAGCAGGCTACTGGTACTGTACACCTGGCTCACGTCTGCATGTGTGACTCACAAAGTACATTTCATTGACAACTGTAATCTGTTCTGGCAACACAGGTGTCTGTTTATACATGACGGGTTGCACCTCAAATTGTCAAGGGCATAAAGGCTTATATCAAATCTGCTGTACAACATCTCGCATCCACCCAGGAATCTTATCAGAGACAGTGTCATTCAGCAAAAAACCCACATTCAGCTGCTAAAGACATGCTTCGCATATGCAGAAGTGTGCTTGGGGGAATGGGTGAGGATCTGTCCCGTAAGATTGAGACTTACACCCATCCCCGTCATGCAATGAGATCGAGATGTGTAGGAATCCGTGCCACTACCCAAAAATCCCTGTTATTTGTAATTGTAGGTGGCATGGCAGCATTACAAAGAGCCAGCAGAGAGTTTCTGATAAGTGTGATTTGATTAGTGTGTCTTAACCTCAATGAAGAGAAACTAAATCCCCAGTTTCTCAAGGCTGCAGTGCTGAATGTCCACTCATTCAACAACAAATCTTTAATAGTAGGCCAGCTGATTGAAAAGCAGAATCTTGATGTCATTTACCTTCCGGAGACCTGACTTGATAGCAGTGGTACTGCACTTAATGAAACGGGTTTAGTCTTTTCAACGTGTCAAGGTTGAACCGAAAGGGAGACGGTGCAGCATGTTTATTTCATAGTAGTTTATGCACCAAGCAAGTTTCTTGTGGGGACTTTTCTATGTTTGAATACCTTGTAATGTATTTCAAGTGTGATAAATCTCTTCTCATGCTGGTTATCATCTACATAGCCTTATCTTGGGTTTTCTTAATGAGTTTGTAAACATTCTATCTGATATTTTAACTAATTTTAAATATGTTTTAATAACTGGTGATTATTAGATTCATATAAACATGACCACAGAACCTAAAAGCATAGCTTTTATGAGATTACTAAAGTCATTCGACCTGATGCAGTATGTGTCACTTCACACTCATAAACATGGTCATATCCTGGTTTTATTAATGTGTCATCCTTTGGTCATCAAGATTTCTCAAATAGCAGATGTTTTGGTTTCTGACCGCTGTTGTGACTTCTTTGAGATGCCATAGTATACCACAAGCTGGACCGATAAGAGGAAAGTTAATGCTATCTTATGGCTGATTCCACTGACACATTTAATAACCTTATTCTCTCTTTTCCTCCTCTTGAACTCCCCCTCCTCTCATTTACTGAGAGATTTAACTCCAGTATTAGAGAATGTATAAATATTATTGCCCTACTGAAAAGTAAGACTACATCAGATAAAGTAGGAGCCCCATGGAGGAACACAAGTCCAATTTTAAAACTCAAAAGAGACTGCAGACACATAGAAAGAAATGGAAGAGCAGAAAGCTAATGGATCATTGTGATATTTACAAATATAATATGAAAGCCTTAAACAGTGAAATGAAGCATGTCAGAAACTTTTCAAATCTGATAGACATTAGCAAGGACAACCCCAAATTCCTCTTTACTACTATTGACAGATTGATTAACCCAACACCAGACATCTCATCTGAGCTTCTTTCAGCTGATTAATGCACTGAGTTTGCATCTTTCTTCAGTGATGAAATTGGGGCTCTAAGAGCATAGGGCATACTTACCCCCAAAACCTGGACATCAATTCACCACACTCATCTTTTCAAAGTAATCTGTCTGTGTTCTCTCCTTTCGACCTTAATTCAATGGAGGTCCAAAACGTGCCCTTCAGGCTCAATGTCTCCGGCCTCCCTCGGGATGCAAGAGAAATTCAGCCAGAGGTGTGAGTTGAAGATCTGGACGGGGGGCTCTGCCAGACACTCCTAGCACCCCCTCACTAAGTGTTTGGGTCTTCCAGGTCTATCTGGCATTCTCCCTTGCCGTCTGATCCATCACCACCAGGTGATCAGTTGACAGTTCAGCTTGTCTTTTCACCTGAGTGTCCCAAACATGCCTATGCAGTTCGGATATGACTGAAAAATTCATCATCACTCAGGCGCCAGGTGCACTTATGAACGCCCTTATGTTCAAACATGGTGTTTGTTATGAACAAACTGGTTAGCACAAAAGTCCAATGACTTTGAATTACATTGAAAAGTCCAACTGAGTGAGTTCCAACGTACTCAGGCTTCTTTCCCACCAGAGACATTACATTCCATGTTCTTTGAGCCAGATTAGGTAGCTGACGATCAGTCTACCAAGACTACTGCTTTCAACTGCCACCTGATCTACATTTTACCTGACCCCCACGGCTCCCCCTGCAGGTGGTGGGCCCACAGGAGGTCAGACCCATGTTCTTTCTTTAGGCAATACCAAAGAAAAGATTTACCAGTCAATTTACATTCTCGCTCTCATCTATGGTCACGGACTGTGGATAGGGAATGAAAGAATGAAATTGTGGATGAAATTTCTTCCCTGCTAGATATTCCACGGTCAACTGTAAGTGGTTTTATTGCAAAGTTAAAGCATTTAGGAACAACAGAAACTGAACTGCATTATTCAACACTGCGTTGATTCATAACTGGAGAGTTCCAAACTTCCTCTGTCATTAAACCCTGCAGGAAAACTGTGCACCGGGACATGGAATGGGCTTCCATGGCCAAACAGTGGCATGCAAGCCTCACATCACGAAGTGCAATGCTAAGTGTCACATGGAGTGGTGTAAAGAACATTGCACTGGACTCTGGAGCAGTGGAAATTTGTTCTGTGGAATGATGAATAACGCTTCTCTGTCTGGCAGTCTGTTGGACCAGTCTGGATTTTGTGGATGCCAGAAGAATGTTACCCGTCTTACTGCATTGTGCTAACTGTAAAGTATAGTGGAGGGGTTGTAACTCCATGGTACGGGGTTCTTTTTTAGGGGTTGGGCTAGGCCCCTCAGTTACAGTGAAGGGAACTTTTTAATGCTTCAGCATACCAACACATTTTGGGTAATTCTATGCTTCCAAATTTTTTTGAACAGTTTGGGGAAGACCCCTTTGTGTTCCATCATGACTGTGTCCAAGTGCACAAAGCAAGGTTCATAAAGACATGGTTGGGTGTGTTTGATGCGGAAGAACTTGATTGGCCCACACAGAGCCCTGACTGCAACCCCATCAAGCACCTTTGGGATGAACTGAAAGGGAGACTGTGCACCAGGCCTTCACATCCATCATAAGTGCCTGACGTCACAAATGCTCTTCTGGATGAAGGGATAAAAATTCACACAGACACTCTCCAAAATCTTGTGGAAAGCCTTCCAAGAAGGGTGTCAGCTCCATACTAACTCTATCTTAATGTCTAGAAATTTCTAGCCTAAGAATATTACAGTACTACTAGGCAGGATTCAATTGACATCTGCCTTGTCAACATGCCTAGTAGGAAATTAGTTAGGCAAAACGACTGGTTGATTTAAAAATCTATCAATTACAATTAGTAAAAAAATAAATTCAAAGGAAGTAGTGTGTTGTAGCAATTGCAAGCCACAGTGCACATGCTTGAGCTCCTAAGGGAGAGGGACAGACAGACACACTCTTGTCTAGATGTACTTCAATTAACCCACACTGTTTCTGGATGGATCGTGACATGCTCCGATTTGAATTCAAATTTATCCCGTATTTTCATACACACACATACACTACATACACTAGGTCAGGGGTCCCCAACAGAACTACCTGCCTGGGACATTTGCCTAACCATTCTTCATGTGGGGTAGATATGTGGGTTTTTAGTGGCAGTGACTTGATTTGGAATAAATCATCTTAGCCTATGCTGTAGTGTATACACTTGTTTGGACTGTGCAATTAATCACATTATTATTTTATCAGCAGTGCATTCTAAACATTGTTCTGATTGAAGGAGAAAAAAAGTTGAAGTACTGTATGTGGACACATGGGTCATTGTCACAAACTCATTGCTAATTTTTAAAATTTGTTTGACAGACTCACATTATCTTATCTAAAATAGCATTATGCCAGTTGGGTAGTTAATCAGTTTTGCAATTACAATGCAAAACAAATGAAGAAATGAGTGTACATCATATTATACTCATTGTCTATTGATGGTTCTTGCACAGCCGCGCCTTCTTTTTCCGGTTAAGTGTGGTGGGTGTGTCCACGTCGATGAGGGGAGAATACACTTAACTCAGAAAAATGTAATATTTTAAGCGCTTTTTGATTTAAGGACCTGATAGGAGAATAAACTCCTAAGAATTCGGGATGGGGTGTGCAACCAGGGTGTTATAGATTCTTTTAAATTATTTATTTATTTGTTTGTTTGTTTGTTTGTTTGTTTGTAACTAACTGTCATGTCTTTTCGGGACAAAAGACTCAAAAGCAGGTGTTTGTCAAAACAAGAAGGGGTTTTATTTAATGAAACAGGAGCAGGGAAACAAAGCAATACCAAAAGGCATCAAAACAAGGAGGTTAGTGCGGGGTAGGGCGCAGGCAGACAGGAGGAGGGGCGCTAATGATCGGACTGGGTGTCTTGTGCAGCAGGACAATGGACGCGGGAGCAGGAGTTGGGGGAAAAAAAGAAGCTTTATTTGGGTCCAAGGCACAAAACAGAAACACCAGCTGGATCACGGGGAATCAAATGAGGGAGCAGAGCAAACTACGGAATGAACAGGCAACAAAGCATGACTGATATTAATTATGGAACTGGGGACCACGAGACTGGGAAATACTGAATCTACAAAGGAGCAAACAAGAAACAGTTGGGAGTGATTTACAAGTGGGCAGGAATGAGAAGTAAAGCTAAGGGGCACCAGGTGTGGCTTGTTAGGGCCACACCAGGGAGGAGACTGGAGGGTCAGACAGGGCAGGACATGACACTGGGGATGATGAGACAAACAGATGCTTACTGTATATACATAGACTAACAAGCAGTAGGCGTGGCTCATCAGGGCCACATTAGGGAGGAGACAGGAGGGTCAGGTGGACATGATGGGCAGAGCGTAATACTAACTAATATTTTGTCTTGAATTTTGTTGGCTGGAAGGCCACATTAAAGATGAAAAATGACTTCATTTATGTCAGAAAAACCTGATCTCTGATTTACAGAGGCTTTTTATGTACACTACACTAAAAGGAAACCCTTCTACAGTACTCATTTTGTCTTTGTCGGTGCTGTGAAGTGCATCAGTGAGTGAGCTCTTTCACGTTTATACTGTATTGAGACTGTTCATTTTCCTCCATAAGTAAGTTTTTATGAGGAGCCCTTATCCTAATGAGACTGTGCTTTGCACATTAAGTAGCATCATGATTAGCAGAGGCATCCAGGGAGGTGCAGTAAATTGTAGTCCTGAAATCAGAGACGAAAGGATTGAGGAAACCAGGTTTTGGAAATTAATACCAAATATTAACTCAGTGTCAGGGGAAAGGCTTGTAATGCATTTGCAAAAAGGTGGTAAACTTCCCCATTTTTAAAATTTGAAAACTTTATTCGCGACAAGTCAAACTCCTTCTGAATCATTTACAGATATCACCAAAGCAAATATTTGTAAATCATTTGAAATATATTTATTGTTTATGATGTTATATGTTAATTTTAGGGGCAGTGCAGTGGTCAGCTCTATTGCTTCATACTTCTATCCACACAGGTTCAAGTCTCCACCCATGTCTGTGGAATTTGCATGTGCCATCCTGGGGTTATCTCTGGGTACTCCAGGTGCCCCCCAACAATCCAAACATCAGCTATGATGATTTGGAGTTACAAACAACAAACACTCTTTATTTGCCATCTGCACAAGTACAGGTACGTTGGGATGCTTTTCTTTGCTGATCCCATCTGGCTTTCCATGGCTTGGGGGGGGGGGGTCACAGTGCAAGGTTAGCTAACATACAGCACTCCTGGAGCTAGGGGTTAAGGGCCTTATTGAGGGGCCCATGGACATGTAACTGTTCTGCCAAGACTGGAGCTTGAAATGGTGATCTTCTGATTACAGGCACAGACACTCAGCCCACTGAGCCACTCAGTACCCCCACCAAGTGGTCTGTTTTCCCTGCAAGGGGTTGGTGCCCCATGCTGGGTTATTCCCTGCCCTCCTCCGATAGTATCTGGGAGAGGCTCCTGACCTCCCGCAACCCTGCAAAAGACATTCGGGTATTGAAAATAGATGGAGGTTTATTTTAGCTATTTAATAGTACCTTTTGTCTGTTTAAAAGTAGGTTGAAGTTATTTATTTGGATATCAATTTCTGTCTATAATTAAGTAATCAGTGACCCACTCCTGGGATTCAAATCTGTTTATAGTAGATAGAAAGACATTCCCGATATGTTTAAATCATTTAGGGTATCTGAAAATGGTATCCTGTCCATTTGAAGAATGATTTGAAGGTTAAAGATAAGTTAAATATATTAGTTAAAATTAAAGGTTCTTAAATATTTCCATATTAAAGTACTAAAAAAGATTGATATCTTTTAATATCCTAATTTTTTTCTAAATTTAATATTATAAAGATTCATAGATGTTTAAAGAGGTCTGTTAATCATACAAAAGCAATAAAGTGATGTATCTAAATAGCCATCTGATGTGCTGCATGTTGTAGTGATTTCACTGACTTCATTGTCCTGTCCTTGCAGTTCGATGGAGGCACACCACAACAAAGTCAAGGCTTGAATGAAATGATGAGCTGGAGATGGTGGATGGAGTCCGCCTTCTCCAAAACCGAATAAAGCGGGATGTTATGACGTTTGTCCGGTATTTGAATGAGATGATTCTAAATAAAGACCATCTGAATTATATGGCAAATGGTAATAGCCACTTAGTTCCTGTTTGCCTGTAGTTGAGATTGGGCACACGCTCACCAAACATAAAGCTGAAGGGGAGGCAGAGGCAAACTTGAGGAAATTACCGTCTTCCGTAGCACTGGATTATTATTCTTCAGTAGTGTCTTGCCTCTTCTGCCCTTCATCTGTAGCCAAGAGATAAGACTCGACACATGCTGTGCATTTGGTGGCATCCAAGTCCTTCATATTGATGAAGGGTAGCTTTGGGCCTAGCTGGGTTTTCCTTTCCACCCTTGCTGTTTTGCCCCTGCAATCACTTCCCCATTTACATAGATACTTTTTTGACAGCAGCTGTGTTTGCTTAAAGCTTGCTTTAAAATCCTAAATAAAATCCCTATGGCTCCCCAAACAGCTAGTTCCATTGCCAGAGATCTAACTGCTGTCGGGGAACAGTCTTTTCTGATAATAATTTGCTCTGCCAGGTTCTATGCATGTGTTAAATCTGACTTTAATCAGCGTATTTTCTCATAAATATGCATAGTGAGATATGAGAGATACTCAGCTAGACCAGGAGAGTAAGCCTGCTCTTACTGTAGCTTCACCTGGCTAACATGGTGATAAGCTACCCATGTTGTCAGATGGTCTGGCTTTTTGTTCTGGGACATACATGGGATGAAAGATGTTCAAAGTGTATTTATGCAAATATAGTAATAAGCTTAATATGTTTAATATGCACTGAGTGATAAATAAGTACATTTATTAAAAATATCAAGCCTATGAGCTTTAAGACTGAAATCTTTTCAGGCTGCTTTTTAAATTTGTTCTGGTGACACTGGCAAGATTTATAAAACACACACACACACACACACACACACACACACACACACACACACAGGTTTGTAATTATAACTTTGTGAGGACTCTCTATTCAATCTAATCCCAGCATCCCTTAACTCCTACCCAGCCCTAACCTTAACCATGAGTAACTAAACAAAATACGAGACTTTCTCCATTTTTAGATTCTTGATTGCATTCACAGGTCTTTGTGGGGAGCTGTAAAATGGTCCCCACAATGTCACACACACTGTTGGTCCTATTTGTCAGTCCTATTTTATTACCCCCCCCCCCCCAAAAAAAAAGACCCCTTCATGGAATGAATTACCCCCAGGATCTAAACATTTGTACTAGGAAATATATTTTACTTTCTCTAATTTTTATTTTAATTTGCCCATAGATATTTACCTGCTATATCTATGTCTTTATGAAATATCCAGTTTGTAATATAATGATTAATAAACAGTCATAGACCAATTATGTAAAACAGCAAATGCTTGGGTAACAACTCCTGAGCACCTGATTTGCATATCTTATTTATATTATATATTGTTGAACATAAAGTTTAAATAGCACAATAAAGTTGAAGATTAATGAAAAGAGAAGCCTTTCATTTTGGTGTCACTGAAAACAGCACCATAAGGTAGCAGAATTATCGTTCGCAAAGTTACATTAATAATAATATAACTTTGATAGCTAACTACTCTTGGCTCTAGGGGGATGCGGAGAGGTCAGTGTTTTTGTCAAAGACGTTTGAAATGCACAGGGTAGGGTTAGGGTGTGTCTGATTAACAGGCTGAAATGTCTGCCGAAAGGAATATAAAATGAGGAGGTGCCTGTGGCAGCACAGGCCCCCTTAGGACGAGTCTCGGGGCTAGTGCTGACCATTTGAGGTTGCTTGTCTTTGCGTCACGAGTCGGCGCCTGGTGACAGCTGACTTTATATGGAGTAATTGAACTGAGATGGGAGAAAGAGGAGGGTTTGCATAGCAGTCTGCTGTCAAGTGCTGTTTTAATGAAGACGAGAGCAGGCCCATGTGGCTGCGTGGGCTCCTCCAGGACGCTGCGCGCTTCATAGCGGCATAAGATCAGCGCAGGGAAGGAGCCAGCCAGCACTCTTCAAGGGTCCAACGGCAAAGGAATTTTTGATTCTTTTTTGAGCTGGTTTATTAACTCCAAGCAAATCTTTCCAAGATCAAAACCATTTAGGCTGAAGCAATTGAATTAAGTATTTTGATTGATTTGACGATCTTTTGTTATACCACTAAATAGGTTACAGATGGCTTTTGTGTCTTGAAAATTGGAGTTTTTGTAGCTCTCTAATTATTGGCTATTTGCTTCTCGCTTTCATCAGTCTGTTTTATTTGCAGTAGTACCGGTACATCTGTTTGTTGTGAAGAAAATAAAATCTCGCTGTATAATATTTTTCTGTGGCATCAGGATTTAGCAGTACATCAATAGAAAGATATCTGCCCAGAGTCTTTGCCAATACACATGTCACAACATTCAATATTGGCAAGAATAATGCAGAACAATGCTGACATCTGCAAGACACTTACAGCATGGTTTTCCACTACCCTCTAAGGCAGGGATGGTGAACCTGATCCATGGAGAGCCACTGAGGGTTCGGCTTTTTGGCATGACCTCTCAATCAGCCAATCACAGTGGGTCCCCTGGACTGGGGTAGAAAACCACTGCTTTAGTATTGGCTGATTGAGAGGTCATCCCAAAAACCCACAGTGGCTCCTGCCCCCTCTGTCTAATATGAGGGTGGGGGTAGACTTTTGCATTGGTACAGTCTATACTACACTTTGAGAAGAATGAGACCTACAAATGCATGTGCACACCCTGGAATAAACTATACACTACATCCCAACCTACTCAGCTGTGTGAGAATCTGGGTGGGGAAATAGTTAACCATTTCAAAATGTAAAGCAGCAACCTGGTTTATGTGACTCTAAAAATTGTACAGTAGAAGTAAAACATTGTTAAATGATGATGATCAGTAAAGAATGAGTAGAGAACAAAAACCTACAATACTTGTGATCCTCATGGTACTAGATGGACAATTTGTGTTTACTAGATTTGCATGTGCAAAACTAACACCTAATTGGAAGTCAGGTTGAGCACCTTGCAAAAAACATACGCTGGAACCTGCAACTTTTTGGCCACAAGTTCAGTTCCTCAGCGACCACAGCACTCACTGGCCAGTGTTTATCCTCATGTTTGATAGGACTTTCATGTAGAAATCATGGCAACTATTAAGCTTCAAAGCTTGCCTGACCCACTTACAGAAACCTCTGGGTTCAGTTGTGGATTGACGAGCCTGCTGTGTATCTAATCTACTTTGATTAAGAAGTCTGTGACACAGCTTGTCCAGGGCAACACAGCTTCAGAAGCCAATATCATTATAGAGACTGATGTTATAATATACTTAAAAAGGTAGACACCTAAAAGCCTCTTATCTATCGTTACTGTTCCACTTGCAAGCAGCCCTCTGTGAGGCACTTAAAAGGAATTATTTTTCCGGTAATTATTATAACATTCATATTAATAAACAGGGCTTTTAAAGTGTCAAAAAGAATAAAATAATGCGGAAGTAGCATATAAGGCAGCAGAACGTTTCTCTTTGAAGTTGGATGAAGTACTTTGTAAAAAACAATTTATTGCATATATATATGTGTGTGTGTGCGTGTGTGTGTATGAATCTAAAAATAGCCCGTTTCGCTGCATGAGTATATGCATTTGTTTACAAATCACTGATAGTTTCAGTTCACATCTTGAGTAATTTCAAGTCATGTACTCATATTATTTTCCTCTTGCAGCTTTCATCAGACCCACTTTCATATGTGATGGTTTGGTGTACCTCTAAAATAAACAAATAGATAAATAAAAAGACAGATAGATAGATAGATAGATAGATAGATAGAGAGATAGATAGATAGAGAGATAGATAGATAATGGTGATAATGATAATAATAATAATGATAATAATAATAATAATAATAATAAGAAGAAGAATGTATTGAATATTTTTACAATGTTTATTCATAGTGCAAACACAATGTATCCATTAGCGGTTTAATGCCCAGAGTTCTATGTTCTGTGAATATTTTAAACAGCTGTAAGCCCTGGTAGGAAAAATAATAGATGTCCATTTATAGGGTGAATAACTTATTGACAGTTTGTGGGTTGTTATGATGCCCTAAAAACTCTTCATCACAGATACCCCCTGTGGTGCCTGAGGGTAGAGACTCTGCTGCTTGTCTAGACCGTCATTCCTTCATGTGCACTGTGACTGATAAGAATGTGACAAAACCCTCCATCATCTCCAGCAGCATTTTCTCTGCTCTTTCATACATTCTATACATTGATTTATCTTTATTTTCATTATCACAAGTAAATCTGTTTTATCTGACCTTCCTAGTATGAAACATTTTTTTCAAACAGTTTTCGTGCCTGTGCCATCAGATTCTGTTATTTTTTATATTATCCATTAACCATCTAGCCACTTATTCAGGTCAAGATCCTAAGCCCATCCCAGGCTGCCCCCTGGAAGAGGTGTCAGTCCATAACAGAGCTCATACACGCACACAGCCATACACAATGGGGAATCATGTGTGGGAAACTTCATGTGTTTGGACCCAGTGCACGCATGCTCGGATGCACACACACACACACACACACACACACACACAGGTTTTTTTATTTACACACAGATTTTTATAATATTGAGTTTCTCCTTGTGGGGACCAAAAAAAATATTCACCACAATGTCAGAATAGCAGGTTTTTATCACGTTGGGGGGGACATTTGGTCCCCTCGATGTAATATATTAACAACCCCCCAACCCCTGCCCCATACACACGCAGCAGTGACAGGGTTAAAAAAACTCTAAAGGCGTGAAGCAAACGATGCCAACCAGGGAGCCGCCATGTCACTCTAGATTATGATATGTTATGTGTTTTGTTTATTATACTTATTACACTGGCTGGAATGTGTGCTGCATAATAGATTTGTCTGAATCAATTTCATGTTTGTTATTTGGTAAGATGAGGGGAGTTTGAGTCTGCCTTTTCTGGCAAACCCAGCCAGACTTTACCATGCCTTTCCTGTAACAGTGGGATATGCTCTTCTGTGCATTCATGCATATTGGATTACATGGTTAAGCTGAGTCCTGCATAAGTCCCTGTGCAGTGCATGCAGACAGACTGGTGATTAGCTGGTTTTGTGCTGTGTATGTAGAGCACAGGGATGCCGACTGAATAAACCTGAGGGGAAAAAACAAAAAGACCTCAGTGTTTGTAGAGGTTTAATCAAACCATTCAAAGAAATTTATCAGAGGACACATTCTTGATATTAATTAACCCTACAGAACTGTCAGGTCATTTTGATAGTAGAAAATTATTAAAGAAATTATTATTTCTATGTAGAAGTGAGCATTATAGTTGTGTAGTTGATTTTATGACTAGTAATGATGATTTATAGCTAGACAATCCTTTCCATTACCATTTACTCTCATTCTGTTGTGATCCCTGTAATTTAAAAACTATCCCAAGGAATCATATGTCATTGTAATTATAACAAACTGAACTGAAAATGCCATTAGGAGACTGAAGCACAGAGAGTTTAATGTGCCTTGGTAAGTATAGGATTTATGTATTTATTTATTTATTTATTTATTTATTTATTTATTTATTTATTTTGCAAAACTCTGATATGAACCCAAGATGATTGTATTATCCATGGGCTAGACTACAGCTGCTGCCAGGTCTCACAGTGTTTAAATAGATGCATTGTTATTCTCTTTTGTATCATGCACTCCTGGTTGCTTTCTGTAATTCATTATGCAAAACCTTTTGGAACACTGCTATATTGTAATATTTATATTTTATAACTTAAATTCTCTATAAGACTCTATATTTGTTCTGCTAAATTATTTGCTTGTCAAGTCTCATAAGAAATACGCATTATGCTTAGATTAAGCACTTCAGCAGAGCTAAAGAATGACACCATGTGCTTTGTTTCTGCTGGACAGTCAGATCAAGGAATGCTGGGTGTTTGACAGCTACTGAACATTATGCTGTTTGCATAGCTGTCTCTTTGTAATATCCTCTTGTGTAAACAGTTAGTGGTTCAGATCATCTTACACCCTTGTCAATCAACAATTTTATTCAAAGAAAGTTTTTCTTATTCTCACCAAGAACTCTGCCCCCAACAGCCTATAAAAATGCATGAGTGGGCTTTTGAACGTGATTCCTGGATATCCCAGGGGACCCCACATCCCAAGATTAGTCTCCATATTTTGGCAGTTCAATGAAACATCTGAAATGTATGTGGTCACTTCCATGGGTGGAAAGTAATGGAGTAAATTTACTCTTATTACTGTAACAGCGTGGGTTTTGTTCTTTTTAATTATTTTTAAATAACAGTACTTTTACTTAATATTATTAGTCTCAGGTATTGTACTTTCTTACTTTTTGTTGCATAATAAAAGAAAAAAAATGGGTCAGTACAAACGAGAGTGTGGACACAAGCCACTGCCCACCAGCCATGATAACCTGCATTCAGCTGGACAGCAGGACCATGGAAGGTGGACCCTGCAGACATACAGAATCAGAGTTAAACCCACCTGGTACTTCTTCGGACCAGTTATCAGACTCCCTGGCCATATTTTCAAGTTAAAAAGAGACAACAGCGGGGTGGTGCTGATTAGCAGCGCTGATCGCCGTCGTTTTAGTCTCTGTGGAAAGCGACTGATCAGTGAACTGATTTAATTCTGATTTAAAAATATGTCTCAGGGTATCTAAAGCAGTGATTCACAGACTTTAAACACTGTGTACCACCGCAGAAAGTATTATGCTCACAAAGAAGTTGTTGGGGGCCTCGGCAACGTAGGCGAGAAGGCTGAAATGAAACCCAAATCTTTCTGTTATCTTGCTTTGTGTGTATCTTAAGCCTACTTTACCAACAAATGCTTTAATTGGCTGTGAATCATTGTCAGATGTTGACCCCGGGTTATTAGCCTGATATTGCTGATTGCTGATAATATCACCATGTTGCACAGGCCTAGTGCTGGCCCAACAAGGCGACCAGCACTACAATAGCCTCCAACTGTGACCAGGTTACTTACAAACAACCTATTTTGTGAAGAAATAGGATACATCCACTTATCCTCTTGTGACTCAGTTTTCATTATTGTGATGAACTGTAACTTGTAACAATAATGCTGTATTCAAAATTTTCTTGAGTCTATTTAATAGGATAGGTCGGTTTTTCTAAGGTCAATATACAGTATACAGTATGAACGCATAGTACTTTTAATTTTTAATACTTCAATGCTTTTAAAACCAGGTACTTAATTTTTACTTACACTAGAGTAGTATTTCATTGGAGGACTCTGACTTTTGCTTGAGTAACATTTTGGTGTGGTATCTGTACTTTTACTTAAATAAGAAAATTGAGTACTTTTTCCACTGGTTACTTCCTTAAGTCTTGGGTCTGACAAACCAAAACTGGTGATAATTCAGGGATGTTAGAACTTCTAAATGTCAGCATTGTTAGACACCGTGGGACCACTTCTGATATTTTGGAAGATTACGGACACATAACTGTGGAGACTACGGAACCTCATCAGTGACATCACTGTAAAACCCCATACATTGCAGGAATGTGGGTAACTGTGGAAACTGAACTGATTGTTATGGAGGTTCCACTCGACAGAACTCCAGACTACAGAAGTCACAAATAACATTTTAAACAGGGCAAAACACGTTTTTTCCTGTCAAATACAAACAAGGGTGTCACTGTGCTTTCTATCTATCTATCTATCTATCTATCTATCTATCTATCTATCTATCTATCTGACTGGTCTCCTGGTCTAGTACACAAAGGTAAAAAATATTCTAACATGGCAGATACAGACGTACTGCATTCAATGGCATTTTCTCTGTTGCTGACCAGTATGCAGCTAAACAGCGTGCTACACAGTGTGACTGCTGCATATTTGTGCAAAAGAAAGTAATTTACTGGTCACTGTATTGATGCACACGTGCCTAATGTAGGCTAATAGCCACATCATGCACATTTTCACTCCTTTAAATGTATATGGAAATACTATCGTAACGATATAAAAAACATCTTTGTGGATAGACGTTTACGCATTTGCACTGAAATCACTGGCTAAAAGTTTTTTCCCCCTGAGTCAGTTGGTTAGATGTGAACCAAATTCTCCCTGCAAATATATTCATGTTTTTAAAAGATCACTGTTTTGAATTTTGGATGGGATGTGTCGCCCCCCCGAGTAACACCCATGAATATAAACTATATGACACCTTTCCAGAACAGGCCCTTGGGTTTTGTGGATTTTAAAATGTGTGTCACATTACATAAAATTAGTCCTGGGAAGAAATGTTATCCTTTTGTTGTCCAGGGACAGGAACCTGTTAGTATCAATTTCTTCCACAACTGTGTAGGTTGTGGTTTTCTCATACGTAACTTGATGGTGATATTATCAGCAATCAGCAATATCAGGCTAATAACCCGGGGTCAACATCTGACAATGATTCACAGCCAATTAAAGCATTTGTTGGTAAAGTAGGCTTAAGATACACACGAAGCAAGATAACAGAAAGATTTGGGTTTCATTTCAGCCTTCTTGCCTACGTTGCCGAGGCCCCCAGCAACTCACATGACAATTCTACATTTGGTTGTGCTGTTTTGCTTTTTTTTTTTTTTAATTATGAAGACTTCTGGTTAGTGTCCACCCAAGATGGATGCCTAGTTTGCCTCTGTGAAGCTGAGCTTCTGTACCCCAACAAGCAAAGTTCAAAACAAGCTACTTACACTAAACTATAGTTGGATAAACTCAATTAAAACAATGTCATTGGACTCAAAGCAAAATGCCCCTTGACCATTGAGAAATCCCAAAAAGAGCGTGAAAAATGAAAAGACTGATATGGCGGTAACTGTGTCTGCCAGAGGAGGTTCATAGCTGCTTCTAAGTCAACCAGGGAGAATCTGCAGGAAACCTCACGTACCTGGGAAATGCAGGAGACAGAATAATGTATGGATCATTGGTATTTCAGAAGATGCTAAACAACAGGATATGAATGGTTTTCTTCTCACCATACTCGCCTAAAGTTTGGGGCTGAACATGGAATAAGACTTTGAGACAGAGTAGGCCCATCAAGGTGGCCCGGCGCACTAAGATGGAAGGTACCAATGCATATTTATTTGTCTCCTCCAATTCAGCTGCATACCAGCAGTACTATGAATGGCAGGGCTGGAGAATTTTCTTCTTCCAGGATCTCTCTTTACGAGGTACTTCAAAGACGTGAAAACTTTGATCTGATCTAGTAACAGTTTCAGAAGAAGGGTCTGAGGAACTTCATGGTTTAATCAGCAACTCTCAGAGTGACTGTGAACAATGAATGACTATCATCACCTGACTGGAGATGCTACATTATTACCTAGCAGTTCTGGATTGGTTCTATGTTTAAACGGATTGCCGGTATGATTATTCTATTTGATGCTTGTGATATAAAATATATATGAAGGTGCGTTCACCAGGCAGGTTATTCGAGTATGTAATGCAATGATTATGATGACATTTGGTTTAGATAAAAAGACAAAAAGTTGTGTTATTTTGTTTTACAGGCAAGGGGGAAAAGGGGTGGAGATGTTGGACTGAACCCTTTATTTGAATAATTATATTTTTTGCTATCATGCTACAAAGTTATACTATAGTCGGGCATGGTTATCTGTGGGTCAGTGTGAGGAGACAAATTTCAAAAATAGAAAGAGGACTGTTGGAATAACAGCATTGCCACGTTTTCCATGATACATTTTGCCGACTGGCTACAGGTTTGGTGATCAGGGAGGCTCGTAATGAAACATGGATATAAATTTTATTATGAAATATGCAGAAAATCATCTCATGCTGCACAGTTTTAGAATCACTGACCTGTACCTGGGAAATTTGCACAAAGATCCATGGAGTAAGTTTAGACGGCAGATGGCTATGTTCAGAAGATGGCCGCTGCTGGCTCCGTTTTTGCCTCCGGCTGCCCTCCGTCATTGCAATTTCAAATTTCTAATTTTGAGGTCTTGTCAAGTATACATTTTCAGGTGACTTTTCATCCATATATTGTTTTTGTGAAGTGGTAATAAGATCCATCAAAGATCAAATAGAGTAAATAATTGCAAATACATTGATCCTGTTCACAAGTATAAACCTTCAATCAGCTCATTCTTCACATTGTTGACACATTGTTACTTCGGTTTTGGTACAATTTGTGTCAAAATTTGAAAAGGTTCAGATCTTCACCCTTACAGTGTGCCTACAAAGCTTGAAAAAAAACTATACAAATAATTTTAAATTTGTTTGTATTCCCTGGGAATGCTTCAGGTGCGTGCTATTTGCCCTAAAATATAGTAGTTTTCAAGTAACGTTAAGACAACTCTATTCCTCTTACTCAGATCTGGAAAAAATGAATTTAGCTGATTCTTTATTTTACAATAAGAGCCTGTGAAGTACAGTAAGATGGTACATATATTGACATCCATCTTGTAACTGCCATCTCTGTCGGGCCATTTTTGGACTGAGGAAGGAAACTGTGGTGACACTGGGAGAACGTGCAATCTCCTCATACACACACACACACACACACACACAGAGTACTGGGGGATTTGAAGCTGAATCTTGGGGGTGTGAGGCCACAGTGCTACCCACTGAGCTACCATATCAGCACCCTGCCTTTCCTGTTAAACTTCACAGGTTACCTGCTCACACTGTGCCAGTAAGGAGTTGGCAGTCAGAATGACACGGCACTGAGAGTCAGAGAGATGAGGTTTTATGCATTATCCTGCTTAGAACCCTGACAAACAGAAAGATAGTGTACTGTATGGGAGCTGGGGGTGACGAGGAGGTCATGCATATTGGTGTCACCTACTTCAAGCCCCCCCCCCCCAAGGGGATCCCATTCAGACTTTCTCGGCCTGTAAACATGATGACAAAGGTAGCTGAGTGATGGCCTCGCAAATCTGTCACAAAGGCACCCCATTACGGTGAGAAATACGGAAATTAAACTGCCATAATGGGGCATATCCCTGGAACAGAGTCCTTCCAGAATGACTCAATTCCTTGTCAGTTGAAGAACGATGGGGTCCTTACTACGGCTGTGTCATTGAGAGGATGAAACAGCAATCTTATATTACTGTATGATGGCTGCAGTTAGGTATGTGTTCGACTATGTGATCAGCCATGTGATCAACCTTAACTGCAACGGTCTTTAGATGCAGTGGTGTTTACCCCGTCTGTTTAATAAATCTTATATATAATCACAGTCAAACCCACTCTCTGGATGTGCTTTCTTTTATTTGATGTTTATCGAGTGATACAAACTGATGGAATACAACAGTACAAATGATCATATGACTTTCACAATTCAGAAGACCACGTGATCTTTTTTCTGTTTGGACGTCAAAAACGCTAGATTCGGATAGAAGACATGTTCCACACCTTGTTTTAACTTAATACTGATAATTAGACATGGGAGAAGAAAATAATAAAGACCTGTTATTTTAAATATAAGAATTAGCAGTTTGAATATATGTAATGAAGTTTTATTGGATCTAAATCTTCCTGGGAAACAGAACAGTACAAAACATACAGCAGCATGCCTGATCTTGGCAAAATCCAAAAACCATGTTTTAGAGGAAGAGACATACATGACCTGACAGCTTTCTGAATTAATACGGTATTGTTCATATATCTGAAACTTTGATAGAGTTTGCTAATTTTGGTTGGCTTGCTGTCTTTGTAGTCAATGAATTATGAGTAGTGTACACTACTTTTCATACTTTTCATAGAGTGTTTCTGTGAGTTGGCTGTAGCAATGTAAATCATCACTGGTTTCCCCAAGGACCTCTTATTAGTTATTACAGAGATGTTTATTTTATTTATTATTTTTTGAAAATCACATGCCAAGTTGTATTAGAAAAACACACGTCATGCTACACAGAATTATGGCTACCAGACAGCATTATGTTACAATAAGATGTGAGCCAGTGTGGTCAACATTCAGTAAATAAAAAGTTTAAGGAAAAATGTACTCTGAGAGAATGTTTTTTTTCTCACATGGTGTCTGTGGGTGGTATCGGCAAAGAGTGAATCTATCCATAGGCTTAGTGATCACTCAATTGGGCCCATAGCAAATATAACTGGTTCCTTAGAGAATGACATGCATTCACCTTGGCGGGTTGGCCTCTTTTACTGCAGTTAGATTCAATGGGGGGAGATGTGATGGAGATTAAACTTTTAAGTCAATCATCTAAAGGAGCACACAATATGCAAGCTATCATTCTAAATTTATCCTTCTGTAGATGCATCTCCTTAACCAGCACAGGGTTGCAGTGATCCTGAAGTCTTTGACTGAATAGCAATGAACTGTTGAGACCCTGCATGGATGCCAGTCCAGGTAATGCAGCTATACCATCATTGATATTCTGATTTACTTATATACTGCACTATATGTATAAATACTGTGCTCACAGAAAGATATGCCACATTTAGCATATAGCAGAAACATATGGCCTTCATAATAGCAGATCTTTCACAGAATGATCTGATTATAACTGACACAGCTATGTTAAAAATATGTATGTTAAAAATGAACTGCAACATGTTGCTGTTGCCCATTGGTTAATGTATTGGTGGTACTGCAAAATCACTGATCATTAAACTTAGGGTATGTCTTGACAGAAGAAATCTTAACAAATATCGAATTCCCTCCTGAAGACTCATGATAGTGGCATGTCTGATTACATCAACACAAAATGGTGCACAAACTGGGTACTTGTCTCAAGATACTGCTCATTGCTTGTGGAGTTTGTAACTCTTAGATGTAGACCTTTTCATTTGCCATGGGAATTTCATTATTGGAATAATGCTAATGCTAAGGAAATGCTTGGCGAACTGTATCGAACTATAAACTAACTGCAGAATAAACATTCAGACGGACTGTTTATTGTCAACGGAGATTTTAACCACACAGACCTCAACACAGTGTTCCCTAAATTCCATCAGTATGTGGACTTTGGAACGAGAGGGGAGAATGTGCTGAATCTTGTTTACACAAACATTCTCAGAGCGTAGCAAAGCACGCCTACACCCAGAAATGTGATAGTGATGCCCCCCCCCATAGATGTGCTCATTTGATGTGCACAGTTTGAAGCGCAGAACGGCAAGTTGATGAGGAAGATCATCCTTCCACCCAGTGACCAGGTGCTGTGTCTGACCTCAGCTGATGTGAGGAAAACTCTATGCAGACTCAACCCACAGAAGGGTGCTGGACCAGACAATATCCCTGCAAGACTGCTCAGAGAATGTTCAGTCAAACTAGTAGATGTTTTCACTGAAATTTTTAAAAATCTCCCCAAGCCACACCATCGTTCCTAGGTGTTTCAGACCACCACCACCACCGTCCCCATGCCTAAGAGGTCTTCAGTGTCCAGCCTCAATGACTACCGCCCTATTGCACTCATGCCCATCATTATGGCGTCATTTGAGAGGCTCGTCATGACACACATCAAGACCCTGCTGCTGTCGCGTATGGAACAGGGAAGCAGGCAAAGGGAGCCGTGGATACGAATAAACGGGATTTATTACAGGGTAACACACTCCAAAACACAGCAACGTTAATGACCGGACTGGGGAAACATACTTAAATGTGGACTTAAATACACTGGACTAATGACAACAACAAGAAACAGCTGGTAAACACAGGGAATCCATGGGGTAGATGAGGGGGCGTGGCACATGGGAGGATCGGATGAGCGGGGCATACAGCTGCCCTTACTTTCAGACAGGTTGTTCTCACTGGAGCCCCCCAAAGCTGTGTGCTTAGTCCACTACTGTCCATTCTGATGACTCATGACTGTACAACATTGCACAGTTTGAATCACATCATCAGGTTTGTGTGATTTGATTGCGGTGGGTCTCATCAGTTAAAAATGACGAGTCAGCATACAGAGAGGAAGTGCAATGACTATCAGACTTGTGCTGAGCCAACAACCTGTCTCTGAATGTAAACAAAACAAAAGAAATGGTTGTTGACTTCAGAAGAAGAAGTGACCACTCTCCGCTGCACGTCAACGGCTTATTCATGGAGATCATTGAGAGTACCAATTTCCTTGGTGTCCATCTGGCAGAGAACTTCACCAGGTCCCTCAATACCAGCTATAGTGAAGAAAGCACCTCTACTTTCTATGGAAGCTGAGAAACTGAGGACTGTCATATCTATGAGGAAAACTCTAATGACAACACGACGACGTTAACCCCTACCCAGCCCTAACCTTAACCATAAGTAACCAAACAAAGTGCGAGACTTTTGGCATCTTTGGTTATTTGATTGTATTCACAATCTTTGTGAGGACCTGAAAAAACGCTCCCTACAATATCAAAATCACAGGTTTTTATTATATTGTGGGGGACATTTGATTTTGGGTTTACTGTGCTGTTTGGCAGTAGTCTTGTCCTTTTGCACTATCCTGCAATGGTTGTAAAGTTTCTGAACACTATACACTCTGCATTGCTAGGTTATGTGTTAGTCTTGTGTTCATTTATGTAGCACATTGATCCGAGAGAAATGCTGTTTTGTTTTTAACTATGTATTGTACTCAACGGTGTATGGTTAAAAATTACATTAAAGACCGACTGGACTTGACTTGAGTTGAATGCATGAAAGCATCAGAATGAAGCATGACATCCATGGGCAGTAGGCCAGTTTAATATTTTGATGACCAATGAGGAGTAATTTAAACATAGCAATGTACATTTTTTGAATATTGATGCTTTCTCTGCATTGTTGTGCTTATGTATTAACACAATACGAGTGAAATTTGAAAAACAGGGTTAGGTTTATTTGAGGGAGCACAAATACGTAGCAGTAACTCAGCTACTTAAGATAAAAGGTATGTGACAATTCACTAATGATGAATAAACATAAGATCAGTATTTCACTGGTGTTATTTATTACTTCAGTAAGTCCTTCAGTAAATCCTTAAAGAATTAACAGATATAGTAACAAATATAGTAACTACTTCAGATAAAACATGCATCTTGAACATCTTGAATCATTTATGAACAAACATGAGATCAGTACAGTCAGTTTGTATCTTACGTGTTTTTTTCCAAAAATATCAAAAAATAGAAGGTTAATTTGACCTGTGCATTTATTAAAGAATTCAGTAGTGATGTAAAGGAAAAAATGTTGATATTTAGTGTACCATAACGTGCTTTGACAGGTTTATATTGTACAGTACAGTATATGCATAGTACTGTACTGCACTGTGCATGTATAATGTTTTTGTAATTTTCCCTAAATGATAGACACATAGAATTTACATTGTATAGGTACAGACCTGTAACCTTGGCATGATTTCAAGTATTTAACAGGTCAGGAATAGCTGTACAGTATATGCAAAGTAAAGAGGCAATTTTATATAAGGGTCTTGAATGTATGCTGCTTTAGAGTATTGCAGTGGGCTGTGCATCCAGTTGGCTATGTAACATGTGGGAGCACTGTACAGGGTATTTCACATGTGTTTTTCATGACTTATTCCTTCAGTAATTAATATGCAAATAATAGCAAAATACCGTATTATTTGTGCCCCCTCAAGTACAGTGTTACCAAAAACCATCACAGAGAATACAATCAATTGTATTTTGATTGGGATGAAGCAATACACTGTCTTCCTGTGCGATATGTTGATGTTGCCGTGGAGACCAACTTTGCAGTGCCTTTCAGGTTACAGCGGTGCAACATCATGATAACCCACTGCCTAAGTCCACCCTATCACAGCCCTACCAGGACAACAGTCTCAGCAAGAGGATGGATATGCCAGTGCATGCACTGTATAGCAACCTAGCTGGGCTCATTCCAGCTACACTCAGGACAGAGTGTTGTTACACCAGTCTGGACACACAGGCATACAGAACTGAAAACTGAGAGCCAATGAGGATATGTTGCCTGGTTTGTGCAAGCACTTAATTAAAAGAGATAGTTCAACAATGTTATTATGAAGACAGTCCCTCAAATGCTGCGGAGAACTAAAGTTACAAGGTATCTTACAGGGCATTCCAGATTTAGCTATTACCTGGATCAGCACAGGCTACATTACTACTCAGAATCCTACAGCAAATATTTTGAACATGACAAGCTACACAACAGCATATGTGCAGCTGACATATACAGACTGAACACATCCGCAAAAACAGCATTGATGATAGTGCCTGATAATGGTCACCAGTACACATTAAAGCAGTTCGAGGTGAAACATGTCATTGCCATTTACAGTACATGTCTCCATTATCATCAAAGTAATGGTTTGGCTGAGAAATCAGTACAGATTACAAAGTAATTGTTGGAAAATGTCAAACCGGATCTGAAAGACTCTCATTTAACTCTTTTTGGACACTGTGGTGCTCCTGCTTACAACTTCAAATCCTCTGCACAATTGTTGATGAATCATCTTTTATATTTTACTTTTATATACTATAAAGGAGTAATACTAAAAGAAATCCTACATTAGGTGAACGAAATTGCCACTGAGGTCAAGTCCAGATGTTTTTATTGTCATCTCAGCTCTACAGTATATCACATAGGCCATAAATATCATTACTTACTGGTCATAGTGCAAACACATTAAAAATAGCATATTAATATGTAAAACATATAAGCAAAACACATATGAAGCCATCAGACTGTAAAATCTAGACATGGATATTATATGTAATTCAAAATTGAATGATCAGATGATTACATGTATTGGTGCAGTAAGAGTAAAACAGAAGCTGCTATTCAGCCAGCTGCTACTAAGGAATCATGTGCAGACTGCAGGAGGATGGGTGTCATGAAGAAACAGTCAGGCTTTGCTCAGTATGAAAAACACTTAAGTCATACATGCTGATGTCAGCTGTGACTATGATGGACTATGGGGCCATCGACCAGCACACACTGCACCGCACACCTAGAGGAAAATAATACGCCAAGTGACAGCCAGATTCCAAACTTACTTTCATTTTCATCTCATAAGTCAAGAAAATACTTTAAGGTTTTGTTTCGCATTGCAAATCCTGGGAATGGCCAACAGCAGGTTTATACAGTAAATGCTTGCCAATGCAATGGTCCATATTTGAAAAACTAAATTAAAACCTGAAATTGATGGCTATGAAATACCCTGTGATCAACACCCAAAGCCTGTAATTTAAAAGATGAAATGCCATAAATCTTCTGTTTCAACAGTCAGCAGTTGGTTCTGCCAGTTTTTGATTTCTTTTTTTAAGTAGAATGGCCTGGGCAGAAAAATAAAGTTAGCACTCCAAATCAAGAATAGAATTATATTATTGTATTATTATTGTATTATATGCTATGGTAATTTAGTGCTCCCTCGCAAATGAAACCATTTAACACAGGAATGCAAGTTCAAAGAAATCCTCCAGAAACAGCTTTTCAGTCCAATTTATTCGATTATTTTTGGTTAGCTTTTATGTAGCTATTTAAATAATACCCTGTTCACCTACAGCAAATTATATTTTGCCATTCACACAAAACATGGAAAGTACTGTGAGAAAATGGCTACACAACAAGTACAGTATAACAGACTTTTCATCTAAAATGCTAGGTGTCGTACTCATGCAGACTTCCCAGCTGTGTTAAGTAACTACTGCTGATTTAGGGTCAAAGATTAGTGGTGTGATTTTATTATAATAGATGCAGACCTGTGAGAATTCAGGCAGGTCTGAGGGTCTCCTTATCATACATGCAACTACACTGTCTCTAGGCAACATCAAGAGGAACGGTGTACATGTACAGAGAGACAGAGAGGGAATACTGTACGCTGGGGTGTCCTAGAGCTTTGCACCTCGATCCACTTTCTTTGTCACATACGGACTGTTTCTTCATTCCATTTTCAAATGGATGGATGGACTGCAGGGAAGGACAACAGAATCAAGCTCTGAGAATTCATGTAATAAAACCAATGACTACGGACCCCAAAGGGTGAATTCGATTTGGGGTAAAATGATTTAACGAAAATAGAATTAAGAATTGCATTTAAATGATAACCTAAGTGTTAAGTGTTAGAAAACTTTAACAGGACAATATGGATTAATCCATAGGTCATGATTTAAAAATATTAATCAAATAGAACTCCTAATGATATTTGATATTTCCATTTTCAAATCATATTTAATTTGGTTAATTTAATTTGACAACCATCACTTGTAGCCTCTTTTTATTTATTTATTTTTTAAATAGGAAGCCAGCAAGGGGGACCAGAATGGTGAAGCTACATTTTATGTGAAAAAGTCTGACTAGAATATTTCCAATGTATTTTGAGCTGAACCGCATTGTGTAAATTATTTTAAAATGTTAAATAATTAAATTACTCAAAATTATCTCCACAGACAAGATTTTTATCAAACCCTTTTATGAGAAAAATGATATAAAATAAAATGTATTAACCAAAAAGGCAATGAGCTAAGCATAGAACATTATTTGCTTTATATTTTTATCATAGAAAATGTATATTTATTTGCATGATATATTTGCTTTAAAATTTTTGCAGTACTGTCTGTTAAACATGCCACTTGGTAAGCCTGAAGATCCAGACTGAACTGGACATCATGGCAGAAGCTGTCTCTCTGGGGGCCTGCAGGCTGCATTGTCTTGACAACAGCTAATAATAATGTTTGCTGTGCTCTTGTTCAATCCTGGTGATAATTTTCAACATACCTTATTTTATTGATTCCAGGGTGTCAGCCACCACACCATGATAAACACAAGAAAATACATAGACATGTTCTTAGCAAATATAGCCCATGAGAGTAGAATTTCAGGTAGTGGAAGCTGGGTGTCATGTTCCGGTGGATCTATGGGACACTCAGCGTTGGGGATTTAAATGTCATCTCTGTTCTCTGCATGTTTATGTTATCCCTGTATCATGCAGGCTTCCTCTTACAGTCCGAACACATGCAGTTAGGCTAATCTCTGTTACTGAATTGCCCATAGTGGTTGACTGTTCCCCTGTGCTCTTTTCTGCCTTGGACAACCATCAGGTCCCTGGTGATAAGCAACCCCAAGATGGATTGAAGTGGATTTCCCATGCCAAAGCACATGTTTTGAATCCTTTAGTAAACAATAAAATCAGGTAAGTTTCCAGGGCTAATGAATGTGATAGACTTCTCCACAATGATCACAGGCAGTACAAGTAAATACAAACAATAGACAGTCATTCTGTAAATTAATTTGGTAAATGGTGGAAAAAAACAATAAACCTCAGTTTGCCCAGGCTTATGAGCACAGACTACAACTAGTGATTAGCAAGTAGCTTGACTCATTTCATCATGACCAGGGGGATGAGCGGGTGTCACGCAGTCAGACTAAGCTTATATCTGCTGGGTGGGAGGGAGGGAAGGAGGAAGGAATAGACGGATAAGTCTGAAACATCCAATCAATGGCATTCTGTGTGATATCATATTGTGTTTTTATATTGACCAATGCTAATTAAAACGTGCAGCAATGCTGCAATTAAAAAATAAAAATTGGAGAAGGTGATTTCCTTTTCCTGGATGTGGATAAAGTTATATAAGTTCTCCTGTATGCATTTCAGCCTATCCTTGGAGAACCTTGTAGGCAATATAAATTACTATCTTTCCTTCTTTCAATCTTGTTATATTGCCTGGTTATTGAATGAAATCCTTCTTTCTGGAATAGCTCAGGAGCAGCAAAGCGTCTGGTGATCATTTTTATGAGACCCATCTGGAGCCGAAAACAGTGTTTTTTTTTAACCATGAAATGTATTATTACGATTAGAACCATTATTATTTACAATGACACTTAAAAAAAATTGTTGCTGGGTTTTAGAAGGATAGTCATCATACAGTATCATGCATATTTGGAGATTCATGACTGGTTAAAAGGAGTCAAATCTCTTTTTCTCCCCTACACGCCCATTCAATTCTAAATGTAGATTCGGGGCATCCTGATTGGCTGAGTGGGGACCTCAGACACAATGGGAGTGCATTCACAGCCTTGCTGGCTGTGTCCCTTGCACACCCCCGTCCTTCCATCTGCTGTTGCGCCAATGCCTCCAATCTGGACTTCACGCCTCAGTGTAACTCCGTGAAAAATAAATTACACGTGATAGCAATGGATTTTAAAATTATGCATGGCAGGAGGCTGGTTTCTGGAAGAAGCTTTTATTGTTTTGTACAATAAAAGAGAACACTCAATGTTCAAAGGCTGGGTTTAGGCCATAAAAAGGAACAAGTGGCAGATGACAGCTACTTCAATGTTGGGCTCAATTAAATCATTCATATTGAAATTTTCTCATTTAAAATTTTGCTATGTTGTCACATGTGTAGCTCATGGGAAAAATATGACCTCAACTAAATGCGACTCATGGGGAACAGGATTTCTATTATTTTAAGTCATTTGTAAAACTAGCAATTACCCTAAAAAAGGTCATAATATGAGTAAATGAAAAGTTGCTATGATTATATCTGTAATAGTGTCTGTTTACAGTATGTAAGTCTCTGGAAAGTGAAGCGGATGATGGAAAATAAGTCTTTTTATTATGAAGCTAAAAACAAATATATCTATTTATAAGAAGAAAGGAAACGAACCAGTGGCCTGTACTACGAAGCGGGGTTACTGGCTTTTCGGGGTAACTTGTCGGATTTAAGGTACCACAGGTTAAATGGACTTCGTATTCGTTCACTTACATTTTGCCCAGACTACCTTAAATCCGACAAGTTACCCCGATAAGCCAGTAACCCGCTTCGTAGTACAGGCCCCCGGTTGTTTGGAGAAAATATATCTTAAGTAAGTAAAAGGATATATCACTCCCATTCTGCTGTTGGTGGAAAATGAACAAGCTCTGAAAAAGGAACTGTGTTGTGTCATGATACGTTTTAGTATGCCTAATGGCAGCTGGCAGGAGTTTTTCAAGGTTTGGTGGAATTGCAGTTTTATTTTGAGAAACTGGACATTAAAGAGACGTTAATTGTGTGTGTGTGTGTGTGTGTGTGCTTTCTTTGTGTATCTTTCCGTACATAATCATTTGATAAACAGCTATGACTAGCAGTACTCTGAAGTTGTCTTGTGTCCCCCGGCTCAATAATGAACTATATGTCCCTAGAGAGTGGTAGAATCCTACAAGCTGGCAGCGGATTTAGATGTGGTTAGCAATGCCAAAATGCTAACTGTACCTAACGTCAACGTTCAATGACTCCATATTGTTCACACTCTTGGCTAAGCAGATACGTACAAATTTTCCATTCAGGTTATACACTGACATCTAAATGGAATAATCATGTCTATTTTATATTGCTTTTTTAGAGGAAATGGTTAGAGGGTAATTCGTTGAGAAAATTGCTAGTTCACTCATCTGCAGAAGGCTCCCCTTACAGAATGTTTATTCAACTGCAGTTAAAACTGTAGCAATTTTATTTCGAGTGGAATCAGCTGCTGTTTGTGAGCATCGGACAGCAGGAGCTCAGATGCCTAGCATGCCGTAGCATGCACAGTCTATCTGCTATTTGATGCAGAATCTAGCACTTCAATGCACCTGCACAAGCTTGGACCAGCCCAGGCTCATCATGGTGAAAATTTCAGGCTCCAGTGGTTCATCTGGTGAAAAGCTCAGGGATGACTGGCTCATTTTCCATGCGTATGTCATCTATTGCCTACAATTCCTGCATTTTTTTACACTGACACTAAGGTGTCACTCTTCACCCAGGCCACATCTGAGTATTTTTTCGTTCACCTTTCCCTCCATCAGTATAAACTCAGTCTATATGGGTAGTGGCACATAAAAGCCATGTCCTTGTCCTTATTTACAACCCTGTTGTGTAAAGTCAAAAGTAATTCCATGACTTAAACTTTTTCTGTCACACTGATATGCAGAAATATTCTTGGTTTTGACTGTTTACAAGCCCACCTTCCATGTGGATAATGGCGGTGCAGTAATCCTATATGTTGCTTCATAATGTTGTCAGTTTTGGCCCGTATCTTCAATGCGTTTGATTTTCTAACAGTATTTACATAAAAGTCTCTCCTGACCCAGCTGTAACCCCCAGTCAAAGAATGTGTATGCCCCATACTGTTAGCTGTGTACACAGCTTGCACTATTGAATTGCTGCTTCAAGATGTCAATGAAGCATTGAATACTCCATGGATTTCAAACTAGTCAAAGACAAGAAAAAAACAGTAAGCCGTTGTGTATGTAAATGGACATTAGGAAGGTCAATGATGTTCAAATGAACACACTGGAACTGACAACTATAAGCATCCCCATAGATTAAATGTTACTTCTAAGCTGGACCTTTGACAAGGCTAATAATAATAGGCTTCACGTCTTGCAATGTTCATCATCCATGCTGGTGTATTCTGTTACAAAAAGGTGACTTTTGTCTCGGCACCTACCAGCTGTTTTCAAAAAAAAAAAAGAAAAGAAAAAAAAAATGTCCAGCATTGTCAGTCACTGCAGTCAGGTTGCTACACTGTTGTCAATTTTAGGTCATTCATATACTTAAACAGTCACTTGATTACTCTTCTGTTTTGAGCATACAAAGTACATCAGTTGTTACATGTGATCAGGCACGTGGGGTGGGGGGGATGGGGGCTGGGAGTGCCTGAGCACATGCCCATTTTGCCTGATGCTAAATCTCTTGAGGAGACCCCTCCCCCATCATGATAATTTACTGTTAGCGAAAACATACTAGACAGTCATGTCCCTTCGTTTGACCATTTCACCCAGGAAAAGTCTGTGCAGGTCCTGTTATGGATCCGGGCAGGTTTTATGTGAGGATGAGGCATAGTGCAGGTCAGAACAGAAAACGTGGACAACCCACTTGTGGTTCACCCGACAGGGGTTTATTAAACAAAACAGAAAACACTAAGAACACTACAAAAAGCCAAAAGGACCACGAGGGTTCAAAAACAAAAGGGGATAAACAAAAACTAAATTTACAAAACAGTCAAGAAAGGCAGGCTATCAATGAACCACTCAGGAGCTAAACTCAAGCAGGAACTTAAATACAAAAACTGAACGGGGTAATGACAAGCAGGAGTGAGACAGACAATTAACCAATCGGTGAGGGTGCAGGACAACGAGCAATCAGAAAAACACACAAGGGCAGGCACAAGAACAGGCAACAGGTGGAACTAATTAACTCAGGGACTGGAAGGGCAAAACTAAGACACTGACAGAAAGAAGGAAACAGAATCTACACTAGTGGAATTACAAACAGGTAAAAAAAAACACAAGCACGGGCACAAAGCATGAAATCAAAACCAAGTACAAATCACAAGACACAGAAACTAGAAAACTCATACAAATGAAACACTAGTGAACAAAATACAAAAACAGGAGGCAGGACTGAAACACTCAACAGAGGAGTTAACAGATAGCCACATACTCAGCTCATTGAGCCATGCAGCCAACAGGGAGCAGGGGAAACTACAGACTAGGACAACGGGGAAAAGGACACAGACTGGGACAACAGGAGCTGACCCTGACAGATACATCTGCACTGGGTACAGTTCTTCTTCAGGTCCACGGCTATTGTGTCCTTTATTTGGCATTTTTAGGCACTTTGCACAAGAGACACCTGTTGGAGGGAGCATTTTAACCTTTATGGTGGCCTAATTACCTTGTGTTTTAAACACCAGGGTCTTGCAATATAATTAAGACGCAAACCCCTGCAAATACACCAGTGGCCATTAGGCAGAGTTCACACTTTGCATGCTCCATTTGAAGACACAAGGTTGCTCTATATCAGGGGTCTCTAACTGCAGTCCTGGAGAGCTACTATCCAGTAGGTTTTCTGTCCCACTTGGCTTCTGATGAGTCACACCTGTTCCTGGCATTTACCTGAGAACAGGTGTGGCTCATCAGAAGCTGGGTAGGATAGAAAACCTACTGGACGGTAGCTCTCCAGGACCGGAGTTGGATAGCCCTGCTCTATATGAACTAATCCAAGCTCTGGTCTTTTCACTCTTGAAGTATTTATGTAACTAATAGTATTAATATAACTATTGAATAATGAGTACAGTTCTAACTTGACATTTAGACTCATTTTAGGTTCACACAGGAAAGAATGTGCTAGAATTGCAGGAAATCCTGCTGCCCAGCAGATGTGCTAATAACCTTTGTTTTTAGACTCCCGAACCTCATTTTCTGCTTACTTTGTATTATAGCAGCGAGGGAAGAATTTTATGTTGTTACACTCTGCCATTTAATTCTGAGTATCAGTTGGACAGTCAAACCAGAAACTATTTTTTAAGCTTTGTGGAAATGCAATGCAGTTTTTGAGTAACTGAGCATAAAAGAGAAGTTTGTCAGTTGTGTGTGAGTTTTCCATATATAATAAACTACAGAGGATATGTACCAATATACACCCTAAGGACAGTGACATGAAAGAGGTATGAGATGGTATTCTGAACATAATAAGATCCCTAGATATCTTTTGTATGTAATGCATAGCCTATTTTAAAATCATTGCCCAATCTCACCTTCCACTCCCATTCATGTAGTTGTGTGTCATTGTTACACACTGTTATGAGAGTAATGGATTTTTTTTTCTTGTTTTGTTTGTCTTGAGGAGCCATCACCACTTTATTTTTTATTTTTTTGGTCAGTAGCTTGTCTCTAATTCATAAATTCTAGTGTTTCATTTATTAAACATTTTATTGAATGAATTCTAGGAGCTCTGATATTGATTTCATTTGGGGCTGATATTTGAAAAATCCATTTCAAACTCACTTTTTTGTACTTCTGTTAAAGGAACATGAGTATAGTGAAGCATGCAGCAGCATGTGGCTCAGTGGGCTAAGTCTGTGTGCCTGTAATCACAAGGTTGCCGGTTCAAACCCAGCCTCAGCATGTCTGTGGCTCTGTGAGCAAGGCCCTTAACCCCCAGCTGCCTGGGCACCCCAACAGGTGACTGCCCTTCACGGACAACTAACTCTACAAAGAGCAAGTTGAGGGAGGCATGCTCTCAAAAGCTTTGTTTTTGGTTTTGACCAAACGCGTAACCCCAGTTGGGATTAAGTGGTTTCAGAAAAGGGATGGATGGACACAATGCGCGATCTTAAATCAACGGTGTGGCAGCATTTTAGCTTTCCGCTAATCACAAACGAAAACAACGAGAAAAGCACAGACAAGACAAAAACTGCATGCAAACATTTTAAAATACTGATAACATACACAAATAGCACAACAAACATGCTTCAGCATGTCCACAGGCACCACAGTGAACTCAATTCACCATCGCCAGAGCGAAGATTATTACAAGGGCAAACCACACTAAAAGGCTGCACATGCAAGCTTTAGTTTATTTATTTGATTTTAAGATTCTATTTATTTATTTATTTATTTATTTTGATTTGGGATTTTTAAAAACAGTATTTTATTCAATTTCAGTTGCACTATTAAGAAGAGGACAAGTTTTGCACAGTTTAGAAAGATAAAGGAATATTTTTGAATAAATTTGTCTGCAGCTCATTCTGCTAAAAAGATCATGAGAAAATCGTATCGTGAACTCAGAATCGTGAATCGTATCGAATCGTAAGTTGAGTGTATCGTTACATCCCTAATAATTAATAAAACTAATAAAAAATAGGTTATTGCATTTTTGTTTTCTGAATAAAATGTACTGGCACTATGGGTCTATATTCTATATTACAGTATAAATAAACATGTCTTTTCATTGTGGTTATATTAATTACCTTCCATAACTGTAGCAGAAAAACTCAACAGAAACCTCTGTGTAAACTGCTAAACTTTCATTGCAGTTATTTCCTTTTCTATGAAGCAGGAGCTTAAAAGCATTTCTCTTTCCAAACATCTTTATCAAACAGAGATCGATGTGAAGCATCATATGACTGAAAAATGCTTTTAACTGTTTAAACTGCATGAGGTAATGTATTCAGTGTAACTGGCCCAAAGCGATGGGGCTTTTTATGAATTGAACAAGTCTGGTTACATGGGGCCATATGCTTTTATGGAAGATCAAGCAAATATGCACATGCTACATATTGCATTATATTACATAGTCTTTATATTTCACAAAATTAGTAGAGTCCTTAAATATGTGTAAAATGGTTCTGCAGAAATATATAATGATACAAACCCAGCTGTTTTTTCCCCAATTTTGTTAGCAGAAAATAGATCCAGCCTAATTTGGATACAATACGAACCATAGCAATTAAATAAATGAGATAAATATATTAGCAGGGCATACTTGTACATAGTAACTGTGGAATTAAAATCCTCTCCTTTCATCATGGGCATGTGATCTGAATCAGCACAAAGGACCCACTGGAGGATCTCCCTTCTTATCAGTGTCTGAGATTTAGTATTATTTAACAGTTCTTCATGTCACAGATAATTACACACACTGTACCCAGTGGCAGGCTGATCTACATAATCCATTTCCCAAATAGCTACACAACTGCTCTGAAGCTCATTTAAGGCAAAGGCTTTCATTCTATCATCTAGGTACACTTCAGATTCTGCAGTGCTTCAAGGGGTGAGACACACAGGGGCATCTCAAAAAGGGTGAACAAATAATCCATGTCAGGGAGGACACTTTGACCTACAGCAGGATTTGTACACTAATTAAAACAACCAGGATTTCATTTAAGCACTGAGTTCTTGTTCTAAGCTGATTGGTCAGTCTCCTACAATCATACATGTATCAAAAAGGTGGATGAGTCAAGCAACTGGATGAGAGAATCAGCTGGATGAGTCTTTCAATCAAGGAAGCAAACCAGTCAAAGCACATGAAGAACTGAACTATTTAGCCAAGCGTGGGAGCCTTTCAGTTTTAAAGTAATTTGTAAAATTTAAACTGGCCTCCCTGACATGGATTATATGTAGGGATGTAATGATGTATTCATTAACTATTCAGAAATCATTCATAAACATCATGCGTGTATACCTTTACATCCTAACATCCCTTAACAGCTGTAATATACTGTACATTAATAAACATTATATAATAATAACAAATATTATAATTGTATAATCATGTAATGTTTGTTATTAATGTATATTAAGGATGTTGAAGTCTACTTGCATGCTGCTTATGAATGTTCTATGAATACATTATGAAGGTGCACTGAATGTTCTATAAATGCATAATGAATGCATTATGAAGGTGCACTTAATATAAAACGTTACCAAATAAACTAAGGCTTGCATGTGCAGCTTTTTAGTGTGGTTTGCCCTTTTAACAATCTTCACTCTGGCGGTGGTGATTTGAGTTCACTGTGGTGCCTGTGGAAATGCTGAAGCATGTTCGTTGTGCTATTTGTGTATGTTATCAGTCTTTTACAATGTTTGCATGCAGTTTTTGTTGTCTGTGCTTTTCTCGCTGTTTTCGTTTGTGATTACCGGAAAGCTAAAATGCTGCCACACGGCCAATTTAAGATCGGGGGGTGTGTCCTCAATTTAAAATTCGCTCACCATCTCGCATTCATTCAAAACCAAAAACTAACATACGACATCGACATGAATACGCAGTGACATTTGACGTCGAACTGATGTTGTGAAATCAAATGTAATATTACACCAGATGCTCTTGGGGTTTTTCTGTTAAATCGTCATACATTTTCATCAATTTTTAACCGATTCACGATTCATCATTACATGCCTAATTATTTGGTCATCCTATCTCAGATAAAAAGGCTCAGTCAAGGAGTGCAGCATGGGACTTGAATGATAGTCATGTTTCAGGCCATGGTTACATTTTTCATGCACACAGCGGACAGCTACTGTAACATCTCACAAAGCACATAAACAAAGTCGCGAAGCTGTAAGCAGTACATGCTGTAAATTTCAGATATTCAAAAATTTTTTTTGTTATAATTATTACCAGTTGTTTAACAAATGGGAGTGATTTTAAGCAGCAAAATCAAGTGACAAAAGTGAGTCACATAAGATCTATTAAGTGTGATACTGAGATTCAGATATAATTTGTACCCCCAACATATTTTGTGTGCAATAGCTGCATCACCAATGAACTAAAACATTATGACCATTGTGTCTAAATTATACAAAAATAAACTTTTAAATCAAAACAAAAATGGTGTAAAATTCATACTGAATCAAATATACATATAAATATGATCCATGGGCTGTAGTGCTTGGACTTCCACGCCTACAGCAGCATCTCAAGCCTTTCTCCATGCTGACATTTTTGCTCTGTTGAGGCCAGTGGCCTAATAGAGGCTGAGATAAGTGATGAGAATCAGAATCAGACTCAGATATAGAGTGCAGTACAAGTGGAACTGAAAGGTGAGTGCACAACAAATTACAGAAATGCATTTGCAAAACTTCAATAAATGCAAATGTCTTTAACAGCCTAATGTATTTGTAGATACTGGGACTACAAGATATTTTCCTAATCTCATAAAAACAGTGTATAGCTGCAGGCTAGTGAGAGTGCTCATGACAATCCCTGTCCACCATCAAAAGCATCTACAATGGACACGAAACTGGACCTTGGAGCAATCAGTCCTATTTTCTGTTGCATGATGTGGGTAACCGGATATGTGTGAAGTCTGATTCGTAGCTACACAGCCTCATACAGAGCAGCGCACGATGCACCGTGTGTCGTGAGACATTTCTCCCATAACCATAATTAAAATCATTTAAGATTTCTGCAACAGTGGCCCTTCCTCCAGTATGTACTCAACAGGAAAGCCATTGCTCACATACAGTACTGCATTGACAAGTCTTGGCCGCCCAACACCCTGTCGGTGGATTGTAGTTTTCTCCTCCTCGGTCCATTCTCAGAAGTTAGTCACCCCACCCCAAGCAACTGGGAGCTCCCCACAAGCCTTGCCGTTTCAGAAATGCTCTGACCCAGTTGTCTGGCCAAAACAATTTGGCTCTTCTCAAAGTCACTCAGGTCTTTACTTTTGCCCATTTCATTTACTTTCAACACGTCAGTTACGAGTACAGAATGTTGACTTACCATCTAATATATCCCAGACCTTGACATGCGCTTATTTTAAAAAGACGTTATTCATGTCATGTGTGTGTGGTCATAATGTTTTGTCTCATCGGTATATTTATATGTGTGAATGTATGTATCTAATCATAAAACTGGTTAACTGCGTCATTTACTTAGTAATAATTTATATTATTAATTTTAAAAATGCTCTGCTGACAAGACATTTTTCTGCTTTGACCTTACATTCCCTCACTGAGTAAGTCATTATCTGGACTGCTTAATCTGCAGCATTTCACCCAAAATACCACTCCATAATGACAAGTTGTTGGTGACATATTAACCATGACTAATGGGATAATTTCCTTCATTCTGAAGTGTTATGTAAAAAACAAGCCAGATGTCAGATGGGAAATTAGTAAAAGAAGAGTGCAGAATGGCTTGGGCCTCCACTTTCAGCACTCGTCACACAGCCAGGGGTGTAGGAACTGAGAATGGGGGAGGGGTGCCCCCCCAATATTTAATTTGGCTCATTCATCCCCCAAATAAACAGACATTTGAATTTAAATTATTCAGTTGTGTCCCTCCAATATCAAACTCTCTCCTATGCCAATGCACACAGTTTACATCCCTTCATTTCTGATTTGCTTTCCACATGGGCTAATATGGGTGATATCTTCAGCATTTCTGATACAAAAGTCAGGCCTTGGATGGAAGTGTAAAGGTTTTGAAAGTGTAGATGCTTCATTCCAAGTCTGCTGTAACGTTAAGTGACATCAAGTGAAAAACATGAAGTGATTTGTACCCCCACCCATCCATCCATCTTCCACCACATATCCAAGCCCAGGTCACGGAGGCAGCAGATGCCCAGCCACCTCCTCCTGCTTCTCCAGGGGAATATCAAGGCGTTCCCAGGCCAGCCGAGAGATATAACCTTTCCAGCATGTCCTGGGTCTGCCCCAGGGTCTCCTCCTGCTTCGACATGCCCAAAACACCTCCTCAGGAAGGAAATCAGGAGGCATCCTAGATTGATATCCAAACCAGCTCAGCTGGCTCCTTTCAAGCTGAAGGAGCAGCGGCTCTACTTTGAGTTCCTCCTGGATCTCCAAGTTCCTCACCTTAGGGTTAATTGTCCCTTGCTCGTAAGTGTATTCTCCCATCGACTTAAGTCTGAGGTTTACTCCTGCTTAGGCTAGATATGTGCTTTGAGCGAAGAAACACTAATACACACTGGGTGCATATTTATTAGGCAAGTACTATTCCTGGAGATCATTTTTAGCAGAAGTTGGGCAGACTTATAAAAATGAATTCAGAAGCTTTCTTGTGCACGGAGTAAATTTATTTAGTGAGAAAATGTTGCACTTGACTTTCACCAACAAAAATAAAAGAAAAACGCTTGATTATTATCAGTGTGCAGAATTATTAGGCAATCAGAAACTAAGTGGATTTTCTCTCTTCACCATAAACAGAAAAAATAATAAGAAACAATTTTTGATATTCAGTATATATAAGGAATAACAAGCTAACAGGCGTTCTATACAGCCCACTTCACCCAGTTTAATCCCCAGTATAGCCAACTTTCTTCTCAATGACCATCATGAGCTTGTTGCCCACTGAACCAATCAGATTTTGATTTGATCCTGTCCTATATTAGCTGAGCCAGCTAGGACCACCACTGAGAAGCTGCCCTGAGAAAGGTACTGTGTGCTACTTTGGTAAATCTCACACTTTGGTAAGGCCCAGTTCTCAATGGAGTTGATTCAGGCGATGAAGAGGGGCAGGCCATAATTCAATCACGTTTCAAGCCTTTCTAGGTCAATCTATGAAATACTTTGATGCATAGGGAGGGGCATTGTCTTGCAGGAATATCATAGCCTTTTAGAAAGCTGCTGGCTACTTCTTGTGCTAGTGTTTGAAGGAGGTATCTTCTAGAAATTGGCAGTAGACCTGGTGGTTAATTTCATCACTGATAACTGCAGTCCACATAATCTCTCCTCCATCACCTTGTTGGTGCTTGAAGAGGATATCCATCCACTGGCCCATCCATCTGCTCCATCAAGAGTCACTTTCATCTCATCTGTCCCCAAAACCTTTGTACCATAAGTCTTGAGATGCATCCATGCCCATTCTTAATGTTATACCTTACATGTCTTATTGAGTGGAGGCCATGTTTCAGCGTTTATAACCTTAGGAATGTCACCTAGAACGTCTGAAGATTCTGTTTAGATTGCAGTTTTGAAAAATTATTGCATTTGATGCTCAAGAGTTTCTGGAAGTCTCCCCTTTTATTTGACACTTTGGCAGTTTATGTGTCTTATATTCTCTCTACAAGCCTCTTCCGTCCCTTTTGGCTGTTGGCAACAAAACACTTGATTGTACAGTGATCACATTTCAAAAGTCTGGCAGTTTCGATCGTTTTTCATCGCTCTGCCTGGTACTTTACTATTTACTACTTCCCTCTGTAAGGTCCTCTTTGGCCCATTTTAATAGTAATAATAGTTTGCTTAATAATTCTGCACACTTTCTGTTTTATCGAAACAGAAAGTATTCAGACCAAATACTCAACATTTTGCTGTTTTTAAACAGTTAATTCCTAACTAGAGATTCATCTGGACTCAAAGTATTGGTCGGTTGAGAAGATACGAGTGAAATACACACTTGCCTAATAATTCTACACACAGTGTATGTACGTGTCACATGTAAATGACCCTTAAATACATTCTGACACTTAGTTGAAATTTTCATTATGTCCTATGGAGAGCTGTATCAAGTTACATGCCTCTAATATTGCAGTGTTCAGAAAGCCCAACACATCACAAAATGAAACTTTTTACAATTATCATACATTTAGAAATGTCACAGGCCAAAGTACATGTTTATAATTCACATAATTATATAAGAATTACATAACACCATAGTATATAGAAATCCACCAGTCAGTCATAAAACCACCTGCCTAATATTGTCTAGGTCCCCCCTATGCTGCCAAAACAACTCCATCCAGGCATGGACTCCACAAGACCTCTGAATGTGCCCAGTTGTATCTGGTGCAAAGATGTTAGCAGCAGATCCTTTATTGCCCAAATGCAATTTGCAACCTTCATGGATCAAACTTATTTGTCCTGCACATCCCATTGATAATTGTACAAATAATTTTTGAATTATCTTGCTGACAAGAGCAAGTGTCTGAGCTGCCCTTCGACGTTCACTTTGATATCACTATGCAGCATTGTTTCAGATTTTAAAAAATTTATCAGGTCCAGACCTGCACTCCTACAATGTATCCGCAAAATTTGAAAAAGATATGTCAAATAATTTTTGAGTTATCATGCTAACGGGATCAGACATCTGAAACTACCCTTTTTTTTGCTATCACTATGCAATGCTGCTTCACCTTTGAGTCGATCTGTCTCAGAGTTTGAGCACGTCCAGTTTGTCTCCCCTTTGAAGTTTCCCCAGGGTCTAGGAAATACAATTAATGATCCAGTCAATTTTATAAAGGTGGTAATTCTTTATTTATTGTGACAGATCTAAAACCTTCCATTAATTATGGATTTTTGTAGTTAATGTAAAATCTGTTATTAAGAGAAATCAACTGTAACTTTCTCATGATTTTTTAAAATTACTGTTACCCCTCATATTCATACACTGCACAATCTGCTGATACACAAAGCATGTCACCTGTGAATATTTTATGCCTTAGGACAAGAATAGATATGTGTAAGGAGAAATAGTACAAGTCTAAGTTTTGGGTCAACAATGGCAAATCATGAATTATTAATTCCAACCCATCCCTACAGAGAAAGTGCCTCATTTAGTTTTAGATGTGCATACCACCTGAACAAATTAATTAACAATAAAGCATGCTTTCTGCAAACTTGTCACAGGCCATTAACCTCCTTACCACTGCCTCTGTGGGATTAGCGTAATGCATAGTTAAGCGGCAACAATCTACAAAATACTCACAACTGGTTTCGTGCCTATAGTTTGATGGTGATACAGCACAAGAGAAAAGGATGTAAACCAATATATAAGGTTCTAAACACTTAGTATGGTGGGAAAACAATATTTGACTGAATATATGACTGAAAAATTAATTCTGATATCCTCAACCTGTGATGAGTTCATAAGACACAGGTGCACTAAACTGGAAGCAGGTTATACAAACATAAGAATATTATTTGGCTTAATATCCTATCACATATATTTAGCTTGCTAGGCTGCACCCTCTTTACAGATACAGTTCCTAGGGCTATGTAGGTCTTTGATATGCATTTGGCACATCTTTCTGTTTTCCTCTTTCCAAGTGACCATTCTGGGTGCTGCAGCACATCCATTACAATTGGGTTTTGTCAAAATAATGACCTTTATCATTCAATGCTCATAAAAAAAAAATAAGCCTGTGTTCAGCTTTGAAATGACTCTTCCAGTTCTAATTATTCCTCTATTCATTAGAACACACTTCTCTTTCCCAATTAATGCTGGCTTTCAGGACACTTAAATTGCTGTTAAACCGACTGGGTGTCGTCTTCTCCGTGCTTTCTCCTACTGCTGAACTTGCCTTCACAGTTGTCATCTAAAATGAGGACAGTAAAAAAATTCTTTTCCAGAATTTGGAAAAGAAATGCTGCCAAAACATTATTATTAACCTATTACTGAGGGGGGATGATGCAGGGTATCAGAGTATTGAGCAGGATTAGCCTGGAAGTAATGAACTAGTCTTCCATATCCTCCACCCACAACCTGCAAGGATTAATAAGTAACAATGTGCAAATCACAAAGACCCTCCCACGTGATTGCTTCACTCTTTCATCACTTCTGAGGCTGATCCTAACAAAATCTTTTCTCATGGAAATTAAGTCGAAAGAGCGAATGAAAATCTACCCTGTCAAGTATACTTTGTCTGGAACCTAAATAAACCTCATGACACTGTGAATTTTACACCTTTCAGAGCAGCCAAAAAATGTGAATCTTCCAGGCAGAAGTTATTTTTTATTTAGAAAAGGCAGCAGCCCAACCCGCAGCCAGAGAATGTGCCGGAAGCACTTGCGCTGAGGGCACTACAGGTGTAGAGCAGTTCCAGTCCACATTTCTGGCTCTGAATGATGTTCCCTGTAGACTTCTGGGGCCCAGAATGAGAGGAATGGTGAGGACTTAGTGGCAGATGTCTGGATGACAGTAGTGTGTAAGAGGAGAGATGTCAGTTTAATGAGGACTAGACCCCAGGTCACGATGTAGCTTGCTCTGAGCGATGGAGCAGCAGCGCAGTCCAGTGCTCTCCTTTCTGTGACTCCGGCTTTGTCCTGGAGCGTTGGCTCCTGTTTATGCTCATTTGCCCTTGAAACCCTGCATGACCATTAATTATGTCATTCCAGTCAGACGGAGAAAGGTACAGGGTTGCCTCACAGCTTTTCGCCTAATTAACATCCTCGACTTCAAAGCGGGAGAAATATGAAATAATCATGCAGGACTCTTTTGTCACAGCTGCAGCGTATTACATTAACAGCATTTAGCAAGGAATGCTCAGAAGAGGGCATAGATGAGGGCTCCTGAGTATTCGTTAAGAGGAGCAAAAATAGAGACAGAGTATGAATAGTAGATAGCATTGCAATTAGCAGAAAGGGCTTATAACCTAAATGTCTGCTGGTTTTTTCTCTTAGGATAGACCTTAATATTCCTTCTGTGAGCAAGGACAACAAGCAGTGCTATCACTAAGTGCAAAACCTTTGTAAACACAGGAAGCTACATAACCGCCTGACCCTGTGCTTCAATACATGTGTTGTGGCAACAACTAGTTAGTGAAGGAGCTCTTGTAGGTGTACTGACCCTTGCCAGACACACAGTGGTGCCCCATGGCGCAGCTTCACTGATTGCGTAGGCGACGAGTTGCTTGCTGCAGTCCTTCCTATTGATTCATAACACAAGGTTTTTAATGAGAACAGCTCCGTCGGGGGAAAAGACTTCCCTGCCAACTCTAACCGCAGCAAACCGTGTTTGCATTTTGTCTGTCTGCAGGTGCCATCTCCAAGGAATATTCAGGCAATAAAACTGGGGAACCAACATATTCACCTGTCAGCATTTGTAACTCTTCTATCCATGAGGAAACATTTTCTAGGACGACAAATGGCCTATATAAATATACATACTTTTGATGGATACATATGATATCTAGTCATTGCCAACTTTGCAAGGACAGGAGCAACACTTTTGCATTTTGCTTCCTAGTCTAAATTAAATGCCGCTATTTCTTTCTCTTTTAGCAAACAATAGTTTTATTCTGAGAGTATTTAAGTAGCTTTTCCTAAACATTTTTTACTAATGCATTAGTCTGGCATTGTGAAGTTAAAAGACAAAATCCCATAAATAACACAGGTTATGAAAATCCACAAAGATGCTTATTTGTGTTTCCCTTATCTTTAAAAGAACCACTCATTCCAATACTTAATTGATACCATATTTAATGTAATTAATGGGCAAGTAATAGGCATGTAATGGTCAAATCTGTTACTCTTCCATGACGAGCTCATAGCTACAAGGCAATTAATTAGTCAGCAGTTAATTACTGTTGACCTACGATCATTTAGGACGAGTGAAAAATATGAAGCTGACTCTGTGGTTCATAAGGGGGTGGCAGGTTTGTAGGTGTATTTAGGCTGCTTTTCTTCCTTTTATAAAATCCTAATTTCCATTTAACATGACATATGAACTGGTTTGCCACCCTTATAATCTTTCAGAGAAATACGTCCTTGGTAATTTATCTAATAATTCCATCCTGAATGGCGCTTCAAAGTAATGAGCAACATGATACAGAGGTGAGAAAGGCTGGACATCTGCTGGAAGTCAGTGCATATGATCAGGCCACATGAGTCAGCAGCAACCTTGAAGAAGCGAGTTAGCCTGTTACTGTGAGCCCTCTGCAGATGTTCATTGCTGGTGCTGTAATGTCAGGAACTGCTCATGACTGTGGAAGAGTCTTGTTAAAAAGCCCCAGAGCTCATGAGATACCAGCCAAGATGACTCTCTCCATGGAGGTGTGGGCTGCCAGTTGAAGGACCTGCATTTGATATGCACTGGCTGGTTTGCTTCCTCAGTCCTCTCCACTAAACATCTGAACACAAGACAGAGAAAAAAAATGACCAAATTCAGCCGTAAGCCCAGCATGACATCTGATAATTGATAGGATCAGCAAAGCAAGAATTCGAAATAATGAGGGAGACATGCAATGGAAGATTAGAACAGACACCCACAAAAGTTAATAATAAATAGTTAATTTGCCTCTGGCTTGCTCTCTGGGGGCATTGGGCAGAGATAATACAAAACGCTTTGAGACAATGTAATATTGTGTTCATGAGCTACACAAATAAATTAAATTAAATTAATTGAATTAAATAAATAAATAGTTTTCCTTACTTTTGCTGCTTTAGAGTGACATGGTATTGAAAATAGTACAACTGTATGTAGGAATTTATTAGAAAAATTATTTTATGTAATTGAAATTGTCATAGGATAGAAACGTTCTTGTTTGTCAGTTTCATAGTGCAGTTTTTGGATCAGTGCAGGTGGTCTCTCAATTCTCTTCTTTTACCTGACTTATTTTCAGCCATTATGTTATAATAGGTCAATAAACAATAGTAACTGATTGTTAGACAATAACATTTTAATAAGTTTCTGGGTCACTATATGCCTGTCCATTGTTATCATTATCTGCCCATACAAATGTATTCATTGCTAGTCATCTCATCATTAAAAGTGCTGTGCTTGGGGAGGCATCTGTGTCATATAAACACACACAAAAAATAACCACAAAGAGAAGACTAACCTATTGTTTTTCTCTGGCTTGATGAGTTCCATTAAAAAGGAATTAAAATCACTGAGTATTTCTTTCTTTACCACTTATTTCTTTCCTAAAAGAAAAATAAAGATGAGCATAGCTTCCAGGCATCAGTAACTGGAGTAAAATTAGAAAGGGGACATGTCAACATAGGAAGTATGGGAGAGTATATCTAGGAAATGAGCATCCCTCGCCTCTGGGCCTTCAGTTTGATCTGTGAGACCCCAGGCATAGTGAGTCTGGAATCTTGCATTGGATCTGCAGCCAACAAAGGCCTTTGTTTGCACTGATTTGCAAATTTGAATAGTTTTGAATCAATCTTTATCTCTGGCAGTCATATTAGAGACTTCGCTCCTGAGGGACCAGTGGAAGACATTTTAACATGGCTGATGAGCGACTGTGCCCTTATCTGCCTGCCTCGAGCGAGATGCCACATACTCTATGGGAACATGAAATTAAACACATACTGTACATAAATAAACACTTGTTTTTTTTTCATTCCCAGCCTCCCTGATTTGCTGCAGTCCTCTTGTTATTCATTTGCTTGAGAAGCAACATTGCTTGTGTGATTAATTTGAACACTTCCCTTTCATAAAGAGTATTGCTTTTGGACAAAGCGGCTGCAGAAAAAGGTTGGGTAGCCCATGAATAAAAATATGCTGAGCATGCTGAGAATCCTTGACATGGACAGAGTTTTGGTACGACTTTAAAACACCCTAGAAGTAAAGAATATCCCGCGTGTTGGATATTGTAAGTACAAAATACTTCTATATATTAGATATGGTATAGATTCACCAGTTAGCAGTGCACAGGCCTAAAAGTTCATAATGCGATTGTTCTGATAAAAAATTTAGGATGAACTCAGGATGCATTGTTTCTAACATCTTTGCATCGGTAAAATTGTCAAGTTTTTCGTGAGGTGATGTGTCCAGTGATGCATTAAATCGTGTCCCGTTAAATGACATTCTGCTGAATCAAATCGCCTTGATTTGCACTGCATCTCAATAGGGGTGAATCATATCGTATCATACTGTATACTGTAAGTAGTTGCTTCTTATGTATGTTTAATGCAACGGATCACTGGCAATGCATAGAGATGTGTATCGCATCAGTCTCAGTGATGGAGATGCATATACCTACTATATATATTTTAGTTTCTTTGTTGTGTAAAAGTTATTCAAGTACTACAAACTCACCTTGTACAGCAAATCTGGCTATTCTTTTTTAAGGACAACATATATTTTTTAGGTCAAGGGCAATTAACTTCTCGTTTTTAAAAAGACGGATGACTTCTCAGCGCTGACCAGGAACCATGGGAAGTACAAACTGCAGCCTCATGGAAACCTGACTGAGAGCCAAAACCCAACACTCTGCGGATGCAGTAGATGGCATTAACATTATTCATGCCGACAGAAGCAAAACTGAAAGCGGAAAAATGACTAACCTTTTTATTTGTCACTTGCAAAAGTACAAGCTCAGGTACTTTTGAATTCTTCTCTGCGCCTACCACATCTCGTTCTTCATGAGACAAACAGACACATATGCAGGTGAGAGGAAGCTTAGAGGTCAGCCAAGAAGGGGGGAGGCGGACTTGCAAGATTTGTAAATGAGAAATGGTGCATCCCTGGACATATTACAATATAATATAAGGACATATAAGGAGAGGTTTGCAACCCGAATGTGGAGTTTCTTGCTGTGGCCACAGGAGTGTTTGCACGCCATTCTGTTGGCTGGATATGTAGCCTGTCACAGACGCTGCAATAGCCATGGAGAAAATAAATTCTGTGCTTAGAAAACCAACCACTATCCACACCACTGCTGTTATTGCCATTTCTAGTGATTTCAACCATGTTTCACTCTCTGCCACCCTCACAAACTTTTATCAGTTTGTTGACTGCACCACTAGGGGAAAGAGGCAGGTCAATCACTACACATTACCAACAGGCTAGGAAGGATGTGGTGAAGGAGGCTGAGAAGGCTCTGCTGGACAGCTTAGAGAAGACAGACTGGGACATGCTCTGTGACTCATACGGGGGGCTGGACACTGACTGTATCACTGACTGCATCCACTTCTGTGTGGACAGCACCGTCCCCACAAAGACGGCGTGCTGATTTCCCAAAAACAAGCTGTGGATGGCAAAGGTTCTTCTTAAGAAGAAAAGGGCCTTCAGGTCTGGAGATAAGGAGGAGATCAAGCAGGGGCAGGTGGAACTGATGATTCAGCTCAGCCAGGGGAAAAACCTTTACAGGGAGAAGCTAGAGCATAAACTACAGCAGAAGAGCATGAAGGAAGTCCTGCTCTCCCCCGAAGCCACTAGCCTCAGTGTGTCGGCTAAAGGCTGATTTATACCTCTGCATAGAATCAATGCCATCGGTATGGTGTAGGTACGGCGTAGCTGTGTACCCTATAGCGTAGCGTGATTCACAGCTCCCCAGAAATGAAAGTAGAGGCCTCAGACTACAGCATAGGGTATTCAGCTATGTTTCTCCTGAGGGCGTATACTCTACGCCAGGGGTGCCCAGTACGTCGATCGCGATCGTCGCCTAGTTAGCCACCAGTTTATTTTGACTAAACTTAAGAAAGGGTATAAAAATGAATGGGGGAGCTGGACCAAGTATGAAGCCAAAAACCTACCACTTCCATACGGAATGGGAGGAGGGCTTTTCTTTCACAATGTCGATTTCGAAGTGCGTTTGCCTGATCTGTAAGTGTACCGTTGCTATTCCGAAGAAGGGAAATGCGTAGCGGCATTTTCGGACTGTTCATAAAAACTATGACATTAACTTCCCACCGAAAAGCGAGCTGAGAAAGAGAAAGGTGAAGGAACTAAAATCCCAATTGTCTGTGCAGCAGGTTTTCTCACAGCTGACCACAAAACCGACGGCAGCCACCGAAGCATCATTCCGGGCGAGTCACTTAATCGTTAAGCACAAGAAGTCCTACCGAGACGGAGAAATGATAAAAGAGGCATTCGTTGAACAGCTGACTCATTGTTCTGAGACTGGAAAAACAAATCAGAAATAATATCTTCAATCTAAGCTCTCCGGCTATCAAGAAATACAGTTAGACGGGGCTTCTGAAACAATGGCCGAGGATTTGACCCAGCAACTTTGGAAGGATATTGCAGACTGCGAGTGTTTCTCACTGCAATTAGACGAGTCAACAGATGTGAGTGACACAGCCCAGTTGTGCATTTTTATTCAGATGGTGTTTACCGATATGAATGCAAAAGAGGAGCTGTTAACAGTACTGCCACTGAAAAAACACGCTTGGAGAAAGGACATTTTCCAATCTTTCAAAAACTTTACCATATGCATCACTAGGCTCGGGAGGTGCCTACTGCAGTGCAGCCACTGGAAGAGTTCATGGCATGGCTGGTGAGTGATAACACTTAATGCCCCAGACCTACATTGGATGTAGGTGTCCTGCAGGGTGGGAGTTTTGCCCTGGTGATTCGCTTGGCACAACGTATCACCCACTGCAGGGCTGTAGCTGCCACACCAGGCAGTGATGTTCCCGGAAAGCACAGATGCCACAGCAGCACTGTAGAAGATGTTTTGCAGCACAAGGAGACTTTGAACTGACCCTTTCCACCAAAGTATTGTAAAATCTTGAGGGGTATGTACTTCCTCTGTTGCTCCTTCCTGAAGTCCATAACCATCTCCTTGGTCTTAGGGTCGTTCAGGTCCAAGCTGTTAGCCTGGCACCACAAAGATCCTCCACCTCATCTATGGTGTTGAACATCTATGGTGTTGAAAGCAGAACTGTAGTCAATATACAGCAGCCTCGCATAGTTTCTCTTCATGAGGACCAGGTGGAAAAGGATGGAGTGAAGAGATAGCATTGTCCATGCACGTGTTGGATTGGTAGAAAAACTGAAGAGGGTCTAATGAGCTGAGCAGAAATGAAAAGATGAAGTCTTTGATGCCCTTCTCAAAGCACTTCATTACAACAGAGGTCAGCACAATAGGACAATAATGTTTTAGGCAGGCTGGATTGTTCTTCTTGGGTACATGCACATTTGTGGATATCTTGAAGTATGTTTGGAAAACAGACTCAGTCAGGGACTCAGTGGGGGTAGTTGGACTGCGCACGACTTCAGGACATGCCCCGGGATGCCCCGAGGCCTGCTGAATTCCTTCCATTAATGCATTTTAGAGCCCTCCTCTCACCGTGCTGTCAGTAGGTGGTCCCTCCCGGTTACTGCACACATTTCTGTAGTTACTATCATTACAGCATATTCAGAACAAGGAAGTCTCCTGTATCTTAATCAAACATGTTAGCATTTTAAAAGATATCTTATACATATAAATGAATCAAAGATATCCCGAGGCCATATAAAATGTAAAAATGACACATTGAAAAATACCAATCAGAAAACCACCATCAATCCAAGCATCAACTAAGCACTCTACAATCCCTGAAATTTTATTTTATTATTCTGTGGGCCAAACCAACTCTTTCTCTTTTCATTAAAAATACTAAGAATGCATTCAAGCATAATGTTAAGATTCATTCTAGAAAAGCATGAAGGAGGTATACCATTCCAGGCTTTTCAAAGCCCCAAGTATCACACATACATATTTGTGTAAATATTTCAATATGGGCTGTCAGTATTTAATTTTAAAACTTTTTCAAATCTGTATTACAAGCCTTCAAAATTCTCTTAATCTTTTTTATAATAATGTACATTTGCTATGAATTCTAGTGTTCCTTCGTACAGGTCATTCATTATATTGCAAGGCAGTTTCTACATGAGATTTTTTCTCACGGCACACTACAAAGCATGCATGTGAATAAGCTGACAAATAAGTCTTTAGTAGCTGGCCCTGTGGAGTCAAACTGCGCCCACCTGCGAAGTCAGCCATCACCAGCAATCCCCAGGTTCACCTTAAAGTCCTGAAAAAACAGTGGGAGCCAGAATTATCACTGCGGTCAATGAGTCACAACCCCCAATTTCCTCGGCGTACCCTGTCCTCAGCTGTTGCTGGGAATCAGGTCAGGCCAGGCGACAATAAACAATATAAGATAGGTGCTCAGTAGGAGTGTAACGGTACCTGTATCCGTACCGAAAATTTTCAGTACGGGTCTTTTGGTTCGGTGCGCATATGTCCTGAATGAATGCAGTAAATGCTGAAACTTTGTGTGTTTTTGTGTTTCTCCTAAGCAACATTCGGAAAGTTGTGGATGAAGCCGCGTCAGTACACATCTGCGCATAGCTATGATGAACGCAGATAAACCAGTATTTCTATTAAGGTACATTTAATTTTCTAAATGTGCATCTTAATGGATATTTATTTTATTTTTATTTACTTGAGAGAATATTTATTTTTACTTACTTTTAAGTAATTTCACCTGTAAAGACTGCATAGACACACAGGACTGGTTTAGACCCTTTTGGGTGGTGAATGTTTGTGCACTGCTGCGTTCCAGCTGCAGTCAGGTCAATAGAAGTGACACTGCAACTTCTCCAGCATCTTTGCTACTTCAATGTGCCCACTTTCCCACCTGCAGCTAACTCCTAACTCAAGCCAGTACTGAGTCATTCTCCTGCTCTACATGCAGCTGATGGTGGTCAATGGCCCCGATCCCTCACCGCTGATGGTCGCCTGTGCTCTCACTACCATAGCCCATCACTTTATGCTCTTTAGTGTGGTGGGCAGCAGTAATATGAGGCAAGATCCAGGAAGCTGCGGAGTTCTGTGGGGGTTTGTGAGGTGAGCCAGCCGTTAACTACTACGACCATTCCTGGGTCTGCTGCCATGCCCCCACCGCTTCACCACGTGGCCCAGGAACTCTGTCATGTGTTGCAGAAGGAGCACTTTCATGGGTTAAGGGGAAGGTCTGCCTGATGAACAGAAGTGAAAATGGTGAGCAGGCTTTCTTTTAGTGCCATATCGAAGTTGCCATCACTGACAACAGGTCATCAGGGGGACAATACACTGGTTCATTGGGAGGTGGATTAAGACTCTCAAAAGTGTCTGGGTTCTTGCACAGGCCGAACAGCATTACCCAGAAATGCCATAGCCCAGGTCAATTCAACCTGCCACTAGCCACTACAGAAGTCTAAGGAGTTTAATCACATTGAGCTGGCGATATTGTCTAGTGCATTATCAATCCAGGCCAGTGAGTCTGCAGTAGGATTGGCGGGGCATCTCCAGTCGCACTATAACGTTGGACAAGTGTGACTGGCCTCCACTCATCACCCCTGGCTGCACTAAGGTCCAGGTATCTGTCCAGTTCCATCCTCAATTGGCATCACTCTCCCACCATCAGGCATATGCAAATATGCTTGTATAGCTTGTAGACAGACTGTACCATCTCTTGGGAGAATTCCACTGTCACGCCATAATTTGTACACTGCATTAGAGGGGTTCATTGGATGCCACGGGCCAACGGGACAGTTGGGAGTGCAATGGTCCCTTTAGCTACAGTCTGCCACCGTGTTTGTCGGTTCTGCGCCCAGCTACTATTTTGCTGGAGGGTAACCACACCAGTGTCGAGGTGGAGAGTGGCCATGGACACATCAGTGCACATCAGTGCGCGTATAACATGTCCAATCCGATAATGCAGGGGTCACAGATATCAGCTAATAACACTCCCTTAAAAAGTAGCTTAAATTAATTTTAAATAAATTAACTGAAATGAAACTGAACTTAAAGATAGCTCAAGTGCAGTAGCATACAATAACGTATAATAGTATGTACATTTGGCAGTTATATCTATTATATTCATTTTAATCAATTTAAATGAATGAAATTATCTTAATTAAAATAAATTATATTAATTTATTTCCATACAAAATGGGACGTCACTTGCTGCTGCAAAAGAATACATTAAAACATTAAAAATAGCCTTGAAACAAGGGCTTAATGATATTGGAAACATTCACTTTGTGATATTTGAAATCTTTGTGATGTCACAATAAATATCATTTATAAAACAAGAAAGAAACTGAAAATTAACCCACAATAAACTATCGCTAAAAAAACTTGATATTATCTAACAAAAGAATCTGTCTTTACTGGGAAAAGCAAGTCAGTATTTCACATTTTGGTTAAGTCTCCGAAAGGTCGGTACTGGTACACTGACAATTCTCACTGACAATTAAGAATAGATTTCACAGAATAGAAATTCTAAGACCATTTTAGCAACTACCATGACAACCGAAGTGTAATTATAAAAAAGCAGCAGCATAATCAGATCCTCTTACATTTGTTGTCATAAGTCGTGCCAATAGACACAAAGCAGTGTGGAGAAGTCACTTGCTTTTGCTCAATATTGCCTCTAGGGAATCCAAAATATTTGTATACAGCAATAGATGAATGTCTTCTGGTGATCAGTTCTTGTTCACCTCACTCATTTTTGCAAAATTTCTCACAAATGCACCACACTATGAGTGAGCAAGGACAAAAATGTTTATGATTGGCTCGAAGACCACATGCAGAGCTGGTACACAAACAGTGAAGATACTGTACAGTTCATGACAACTAAACCACAAACTTATAAGGGAATGGATAAATCACAACTAATTCAAATTGTCCACATTGATGACTTAGGGATAATTGTCCATTGAGGAACAGCATTGGGTGCCTTCCACAGTGCAATCCACATAAAGGCCACGCTTTTGACCCAGCCAGCCTGTTTGATGATATAGGGGTGAGGGCTCATTAGAGGGAAATGACTCCTTCATGGCACTACCAGCTCAGAGAACTGATGGTTATGTTGAGTAGTGTTGAGGGGGGGTGGGATGGAACAATTTCAGACTTGACCACAGTGGTGGCAAGGGTGACGCCTTCACCGTGACTCAGTGTGGGTGGCTTGCACAGGCTGTGCTTCATCTCCACTGATTGCTTCGTTGTTGCAGGTGCAACTTTCCAGTGGGTGGCATGGTGTGGTTGGCAGTTAGTGCATTGTTGCTGGTGGAGATAGGAGCTACTCTCTCTGCTTCTGTCAGAGCATCTCCAGCTGGACATGTTGGCACAGTCACACAGGTGACAGTGCCTTGACAAAGCACCTGCTGCAGTGCTTGGAAAGTACAAATAACTCCACAATGGTGCGCAGCCAGTGTGCCCAAAGTTTCACCATCCTGTCTTCTCTGACGATTGCAGGTTGAAGCACTGCTCCAGTGCCACAACAGGGGCAGTGTAGGCCTCCTGTTCCTTTGGGGACAAGCTGAGAAGGTCCTGGAGCACATCACGTCAAAGTGCCAGCACCAGGTGGACCGCCGTCTCTGCATTGCTCCACCCATTATGCCATGCCATGAGATGCCCTTGAGTAGGGTAGGGCTCCAGGGACTTCTTCCCACCATAGTGAGGATGCTTCAGAATGGCCTTCTCCCCTCCTTCCACCTTGTTCTACCTTCTACTTGATGCTGGAAGCACAGCAGACAAGACATGCTGGATCCATAGGGCTGCCCTGAAAAGGCAAAATGCTTGGTTCCCAAGGTCCCCCTCTGGGCTACAACCATTTCCTGTCTCCCAGGGCATCTTACGGTCTTCATCTGTTGAAACCTTCAGATTAAGTTCATTTCAATTTCGTTTGACTTGCAAACCTACTTCTGACACCAATGAGATGAGCTTTTATGTCATTAACAAGAAAGGGAGTGTATCACTTCAAGAAGGAGAAACATCACACTCCACGATAAACACAGACATATCACTCTTTACAACATATCGGCATAAATACACACACATCTGTTTACAATATCGACACACACATGCTGCTTTACAGCATACTGCAAAGCATGCTGGTAAACCTAACATATAAATCTTTACTACTTTTGTGCCAACAAGGTAGAAATACAATAGGTCTCAGAGATGTTAACTGACTTTCCTAACCAAAGCTAAAGACAGAGCACCCGCACCACATAAGCTGCTGGCCGCACACCCGAGGAGGCCGCCGCTCTGCCTGCGGCGCCCCCTGATGACCGCACGCCCGAGGTGCCTGCTCTGCTCGAGGCGCCCCCTGCTGGCCACGTGTCGGTGGTGCCCGCAGTTTCGCCTGAGGACCAGCCCGGCCAGCCCTGCTCGCCTGCCGCTGCTCTGCCCGCAGCGGTCCTGGTGGGCTGCTCACCTGTCCTGCCGGCCCTACCCGTCTCGCCCTGCTCGCCTGACCTGCTTGTCTCGCCCGTCTCGCCTTACCTGCCCGATCAGCCCATCTCGCCTGACCTGCCCGTCTCGCCTTGCTCGCCCGTCTCGCATGACCTGCCCGTCTCGCCTTGCTCGCCCGTCTCGCATGACCTGCCCGTCTCTCCCTGCTTGCCCGTCTCGCCTGACCAGCCCATCTCGCCCTGCTCGCCTGACCAGCCCATCTCGCCCTGCTCGCCTGACCAGCCTGTCTCGCCTGACCTGCCCGTCTCGCCTGACCTGCCCGACCAGCCCGTCTCGCCCTGCTCGCCTGACCTGCTCGTCTCGCCCGTCTCGCCTGACCTCGTCTCGCCTGTCCAGCCCTGCTCGCCTGCCGCTGCTCTGCCCGCAGCGGCCCCTGTTGGCTGCTCGCCTGTCCTGCCTGTCCAACCCGGCTCGCCTGTCCTGCCTGGTTCGCCGGGCCAGCCTTCTGTGGCCACGCCTGCTGCTGCGGCCACGTCCACGGCTCCGCCTGCTGCTGCGGCCACGCCCGCTGCCTCAAGGAAGGCCCTG
>JAODLC010000007.1:23300536-23323359 GCA_026781145.1 Hippopotamyrus pictus | reverse complement strand
CCTGGTGCACTATGCTGCCAGAGATCCAGTGGCGGCTGGTGATTTTTAAAATGAGGGAAGCATAGTGTCAACAGTTGGCAGTATGACCAAAACCCAAAACAAGGTCTTTTTTTCTTATTTTAGCCAGTCTCCTACTTATATGTAAATTCTGTTCTCCTTTCTAATATAATAATATAATTTCTAAATAATCTATTATCCTGTCATACCAGCATGGCTCTTTCTGAGGCGATTTTACCATTTTGAACATGTGCACAGCTTCGTTAGTGAGCTTACAACAAAACGAGTCAACTAAAAAAACAAATGATCAAACTCAATAACTGCTCAAGTGAAAACTCAAAGGATAATGACTTTATTTACACTAATTACAAATGCCAACAGCGAGATATGGCATATGAAATGATGAACTGTCACTCTGGGTTGCAATGAAATGCTTCTGTGCCCCCGCATGCAAGAGAATGAATGAATTCTGTGAGCTACTGCCTCCGACTGCATGTGCTGTGAGCATTAATGTTATTGGTAGTTCATCCTGTCTCATTGAAGTGTCTCCTAAACAGTACATAGAGAAGCCTGGCTTCCAGGTGGGTATAAAACATCTGACTGCAAGTCTATCTGTTCAATCAACATTGCTTTAACAAGAACTAGGAAGCTCTCATGGATTCTCAGAGAAGTGCAGCATCCAGGTGTGCTCTGGTAACTTGTAATCGTAACATATTGACCAATAAGCTTTCATCAGTTATTCACTTAGACAAAGTTTACAAGAATCTTCCATAGGCTTCCAGTGAAGCACAGCATTAGTGGTTGTCTATGGGCTGCATTTATCCTGGCTTTAAAGGGAAAATGTATGTTTATGTTGTCGAAAGCAACTCCTGTGAAATGATCGGCGCTGTGGTTCAGTTAGAAAGATAAATTACAGATTTAATCACAAATAAAATTAATTTAATTGATACATTAACTAATTAAAATGTTTTGGCAATTCTATGGAGGAAACTGAGCTTTCCCTGTAATCTTAGAGCAGTAGCTTATGGTTCCAGCCCCCCCCCCACGACCCTGTGAAGGATCAGCCATTAGGACGATGTACAAACTGGTGTAATACTTTGATTTTTATTCCAATTCGTGACCACGATAGGGCAGCAGAGCTGCCATACATCTTGCTCTGTTGGTGGAGTTTTCTTGTTCTCACAATGGTCATGTAACTTTCCTCTGACTGCATTGGCTTCAACTCAGAAATACAAAGATGTGTTTTGGTTGGATTGCATATGTATATGTCCTGTGCTGCACTGGGATCTAATAAATATCTTCGCTGTACTGTGTGCTGAGCTACCCAGAATAGGGGCAGGCTTGCTGTGACCCAGTGATGGTAATGGAAAATGGATGTCGCTGCTAATAATGCAAAACTAATTTCCGAGATAAGTATTAAACCTGACAGCAGAGTTGTTTCCTGCTCTTCATAATAATAAAATTGTGTTGTACAAAGGTGCTGAGTAACAGATTTGCATTCAATACTATTATACAGTATGTAGATCCCCAGATAAAATGAGCATTGCCAATCTTGTGCATGTCCAGCAGACTTCAGGATCAAACTGTTCTGCCAGCAGCACCAAGAAAGCCAAGGAAAGGGGCGACAGCATAATTATCAAGAACACACATTCTCTGATTTATTAACAAGAAGCTAACACTGGATGAAGATCCATTTTAAATATCTCAATAACTGAATACTTCTTCTAGTTCTGCCGAAACTGTAGATTCTCAGAAAACCCTTATCTTTTTCAAACCGTTAAAAACTTTTAATCCCCATGAAATACTACATAACTAAATCTATATGTATATATAGGTGATATGGATATTGCATATTTGCAATATTCAATTATAAAATAACACAGCATAAGACGCATTAAAAATGGTTTTGTCATGGGTTTTGCATTGCATCTAAAATCTAGATTTGGAGCTGTTGGAAATCACAGCATTGTATTCCATGGATAGCCATATCATTTTGTTTGGCCATCTAATCGGTACTTGTCCCACACTCACCCTGTCTCATCGAGGTGTCTCCTAAACAGTACGTAGAGAAGCCTGGCTTCCAGGTAGGCATAAAATATCTGACTGCAAGTCTGCAAGTCACCATTGTCTTGTACAATTTCTTGAAGCACTGGATGGATCACCCGGAAATGTAAAAGTCAACACAAGCTAGGGGAAGACAAAGGCTGGCACAAAAGAGGGCACAAAGATGACTGCAGGACAGGAGCAGGAGGGTGCCAAGGGAACTGCAGGGCAGGAGCTGAAGTGCACCAAGGGGACTGCAGGGCAGGAGCCGGAGGATGCTGCGGGTTCTCCCCTCTGGGCCTCAGAGGATAACGGTAGGTGAACAGAAGTCTGGACTGCAGGAATGGATAGTGTGGCTCAGCCAGCTTGGATCTCTACACCGGGTAGAGGGAGGGGCCTATGGAGTTGGACTCAGGGCAAGGCCCAGAGGGTCCGACTGTAAGTCTTCCGGGCAGATATTCTTTGGATCCCTCCCCTCCAAGTTGCCGGCGGCCAAGGAATCGGGCATTGGGCTGGTAGTGGCTGGGAAGTCGGCGTGGGGTGGGCATCTGGAACATCAGATGTAACTGACTGGACAGCAGGAGATGAGGCGAGGCTAGAAAACCTGGAGGTGAGCGGGGCACAGCTGGGACACCGAGAGGCACACAGGGCACAGAAGTCCCACTTGAGCTCGGAACCTGGGATGGGGGCTTTGTGGCCCTCTTTCATCCAGCAGCCTGGGGCACAGCAGCAGCGTGAATGGCGAGTGTGTAAATCTCACCAATGCACTGTTGACTCAATTAGCTCTATTTTGACGATCAAAGGCAAAGCATAAAGCGAAACTAACATTTATGTTTGTGTCCAAATCAATTTTGCTATTTTGACGCAGAAAAAAAAAAAAAAACAGAATTTGCGCCAATGCAAGGCACAGAAAGGTTGTGCTCACTCTCTTTATTCAGAGGTGTGTTTTGGTCTTTACAATCAGGATCCCTTTTGCCAGGTATAAATGGTACTAACTCAGTAATAAAAAGAAAACTTAATTGTTTATAATTGTCTATTAATGATTTATATAGTGTTATAAACTAATTAGTAACCTGATTATAAGGCATTCATAAACTCTTTATAATGATAGTTTTTTTATAAAGTGCTACCGATGTATGTACAAGTGTGTTCTGCAATTGATCAGTGGATAAGCAACTGAAAGAAGAATGGATGGATATATTTGTATTTACTGGACTTACTCGTCAAAATACAGTAATATGGATCATACTGTACAATTTGTTTAATCTGGGTTGATTTCAGATAACATCTTATTTCCCCCAATGGGGCAATTTTTAAATAATGAATGTGACAATTTCACCGCATCGTGGAGGCTTAATGTGATTCTGGGCTCTCAGTGTTCACACACTGGCAACAGTTTCTCATTCTGATTCCGTACCTATAATCCTCTTAGGCTTACTTGTTTGTTTTGCACGTAGTGAGTTTGATCCCATCAAAATGAATGAGCAAGTGCATGGCATACTTTTTGATGAACCGCATTGGGTTAAATGGCTTGTAATTTCATTTTTAAATTAGGAGACTTCTTTGTAGGAGAAGTCATGTACATCATACGGTTTCTATGATCAAGCCATGATTTGAAACGTACCATGATTATATGGTTATGCCTTACATTGACTGAACCCTCGTAATGCATTTATTATGCATTCTAAGACCATTCATTGCACCTTCATAATGCATTCATAATGTATTCACAGAACATTCATACGCAACATGTAAAAATATCTTGACATACTAATATACCTTAACAGCTTCAATGTACATTAATAGCATTATTTGATTATATGATTGTAATGATTGTTATCATATAATGTTCCTTAAAAATGTATATTAAAGTTGTTAAAGTATGTTAGGATGTTAAGGCTCCTAATGTTCTACGGATGCTTTATAAAGACATTAGGAAAGAGCAGTTAAATTGTCACTGATTATATTGCCCTAAAAGTCACCTAACGCTGAATCTTTTCAATTACTGAAACTCAAAAGCACATCAGTAGATTAGGTTTTGCACTGTAAACTGCCCAGTAATAATTTGATCATCCTTAAATGACAAATTTAACGTTAAATCCATAAGGATGGAAATTTTAATGTCAAGAAGTATCACCTCAAAGCAGAGGACAGAGAAAACACTACAGATGCCATTACTATGATTCATTTGCACACACATCTCTACTATTTCTTGTGTTCCATAGATTTACAAGCAGCCCATCCAGGTCAGTGGGTATGGTATGCATCAGCTCTGCCAGACTGGATTTATCTAAAATCCCAGGCTGCCATCCACCCTTCATCAGTGCTTGGCATGTCTGGGCAACTGTTTTCCCTAATTCCAGCTCTCTTGGATTTTCCCCCTAAAGCTGAATTTCTTACTTGGTGAGGACTCACAGCTCATTTCTCCCATATGGCATATTTATGATGACTGCACACAAGAGAAAGAACACTTTACAATTTACATGCTTTTCTTTCTGTCCCTTGTAGTTTCTAGCAGAGCTGTTTTTATAAAAGGATATGAGACTCAGTAATGTAGGGAGATTACTGATCAAATCATATCATTTCTTTTCCTGTGGTTTCCTATGTCATCTAGCTTCTTCAGTCCATTATAACTAGATTGCATTCAGTTTCAATACATTTTTTAGGTTTGGTTCTAGGTGCTTTGGGAGGAGTCTATTTTTTTTCAAGTGCTGCAGGATTCAAAGCAGGGAACTGGCACAGTCAGAGGCGTAAATATGCCTTTTCAGCCCAGGACATTCAGACCCGAATGGCAGTCGAGAGAATGAACTGTAATCCCTTTTTTAAAAAAGCATTTCTTCATTTTATTTCCCTAAACAATTAGAATTTTCTTGTTTCTCATACATGGTTTTTATACTTCCGAATCCCCTTCTGCAATGTCTAACACTCAACAACAAAACATAAAACTTGAATAATCATAGGCTACAATACAAATATTTTAGGAAAGTTTGGCCATTATTCCCCTATAGTGAAAAGACTTGGTACCTAGACAACATGAATACCTTTAGTGTTTTGAGACACTCCTATGTGAATAATCACTACTTTAGAGTGTTCAACACAAGACAAGTGAGCTTTGGGCACGTGCCTGGTGGGTCAGTACCAGCAGAAAGCAAACACTGACAGGCAGCTGATGTGCAGATTGTGTTGCACAGTCTTTCTGATACTGCAAATTATGTCACACTTATGTGTAACTCGCACCAGGGTGACATGATTCAGCGTGTCCCTGTTGCTGACGTGCTGACATACCAGGTTAAAATGACTTCCCTTGGGCACACTGGCCCTCAAGCAACAGTGTGCCTTCTGCACCATGTAGAATTCCATTTCTCTGTCTGTGCGGGGCTTTGCTTCTAGAAAGCTATAGTCTATCTACACTGAATCACAGCTCTTTGAAGAGTAGCTCTAAAGCTAAATTGGAAGTCAGCTGAGTGCAATGTTATTCTAAATGATCAGTGTCTCATAGATGCCAAAAAAAGTTTAATCCATTGAAACACTTAATACAGTAAATGTCCAAAACCTGTAAACATAAATATAGGTTGTCGTTAATTACAACCTATACGATTTAAGACTGATTGACTTTCTAATTATTTAGAGAACGGAGATACGTGGCCATGACTGTGTTACTGTATGTCTGGCAGTGTGAATATTGCCCAGAGTGTGGGTGTGACAGTTTCCGCCTCAACTCCTGGCTGCGCTAGTATCCCTGCAAGAAAATACTGATAAAAAGGTTAAAAACACCAAATAGTATGACTTCAAGATTAAATAATTTTATTAAACAGTATACTATACGTACGATAATACTTACATACAAAATAAAGGCCCAACTTATGACCTAATTGACTTACTGTAAGATCAGTCGGTGGGAACTGATCAAGGTCATAAGTCGACAACAACCTGTACACAAACTGCCCATAACTTACATTTTTCAGGCATTTTTTCCACACACTTTTATGTCTTAAATACATTCTGTGCAGAATCTTTCTTGGTTTTCTTTTCAGCACAGAGGAAAGCATGTTTCTTCCGATGTGAGTACACCTGCAGTGGTTACAGTGAGTGGCAATGAGGGAGGGGTTCGTTAATGAAGCAAATGCGGGGGCTGCATTACACTCAGGTCTTCTTCCCAGTGATGTACAGTAATGGTCCTGTCACACAAGTATTCCATGGTCTGACACCATCTGACGGACAGGAGCTGCTTTTACACACAGCCGGCTAGCTGGGTAGCACACTAACCCCTGAAATTTTGTGATGCCCCTATATACACAAAACACCAGCAGAATTTAATAAACAGTCAAATCAGGTCGTCGCCCTGACTCTGGTCAAACAGAAGAGAAACTTTGAGCATACAAAATACCCCCAATACAATATATTTGGATACTGCTACTTGAATGGCTACAGATTCTTCAGTGGATGTAAGCAAGCTATTAATTTGTTTTAACACCTGTATACTGCATCGGCAACTAGAACTATAATTTACATACCTTCACATCTAATATTAGTTCCAGTATAATTACTTCTTGTTTTAAGCAATAAAGTTACATTCTAATTGTTTAAAAATGTTTGGAGAAGGGATGAGGAAGACCTGTTAATGTAATTGTATTCCCTCAGTTTCGGGGAATATATATGGTTTTAACATTAGTCCACCACAGTCTGCACTGCCACTGCAGACTCTTCGGTATGTGAGACAATAACTCAAAAGTTGTTTGACAGATCTTTTTCAAACTTTGCACAGGCATTGTGGATGGGGGAGGAACTAAAACCCAAAAAATTCTGAGACAGACCACCCCAAAATTGAAGCAGAGCTGCATAGTGATTAGCCAAAAAAGGGCAGTTTTGATACTTGATATCATTAAAACAACTCAATTAATTAATGTATGTTTTTAAACTTTGCTGAGGCTTTGTAGGTGGGCCCAGAATGGAAGTGATTAAATTTTGAGACAGATCACGCCAAAATTGAAGCAGCACTGCATAATGATACCCCAAGAAAGAGGTAGTTCTGAAAATTAGCCCTGTTAAAATAATAACTCAAAGAGATTTTGACAGCTACTTCTCAAACTTTGCACGAGAATTTTGTGACAGATCACCCCAAGACCGAAGCAACATCATTTAGTGGTAGCAAAGGTAAGGGTGAAAGCAGAAAACATTTCACCATGTGAACATGAAGATTACGCCTCTACACATTGACTACCATGGCCTGAACACAACCATGATTAAGTGATGTACTGTAAGCCACTTCCACTTACCCCCTTGGCATTGGAACAGCTCCAGACTGCCTGCATCTTTACCAAGCTCGACTTGCGTAGCATCTGTAACCTGATCCAAGTTTGCAAAGGGGACAAGTGGAAGACAGCGTTCATCACAACTGGTCAGAATGAATATCTCGTAATGCCTTACGGCTTGGCAAAGAGTCCTTCTGTTTTTCAAGCTTTCATGAATTATGTTCTGGCCGACATGCTACAATACTTCATTATTGCCTACATTGATGACATCCTTATCTTCTCCACTTCTCCTGAGTAACATGTGCACCATGTAAGGCAGGTCCTGGGGCATCGTCATGGTAACCAGTTCTTCATGACAGGTGAAAGTATGGGCACGGAGCTGGGCTAAGAGTCCCATGGAAATAGTGGTGGCTGATATCCCAGGACGCACTGCAAAGGAGTGAGATTGGTTGCCTGCTGGGTGAGTAAATTCCTTGCATACTCTGCTCAGGGGAGGTGTCAGACCCCCGCTGATGGATTGGCAGCACAGAGGAGCCTGAGAGCCTTGGTGACCTCCAGGAGTTAGGAATGATTGGGACAGGTTATTCTTGCACCATCAGATGGTCAGAATAGTGGGACAGAGCATCAGCTTTGGCCCTGAATCCTAAGAATGAGTTATTATACAGAATAATAATACAGAAAGAACCAGGAGCAAAAGCACACAGCAAAAATGACAACTAACACAAACACACTCAATGACCAACTAAAGATTAAAGCATGGCACTAATATACACAGATAATTAGGTTCAAACCTAGATTTATGAGCTGGTAAAATTGAGTTATATATCTTAATCTCTGCCTTGTTTTTAAAATATCACATAATATCAGCCCCAACCCCATCCGCCCCATTTAAAACATTTATTATGCAAAGAACAAGTAATCAGGTTACCAGAGGACCCACAAGAGGAGACTGCATTATTTGTCTTTGAAGAAGTGCTTATAGTCAGTCAGCATTCTCTATAACAGCATCAAAAGAATGGAATTTATCGCCAATGCATATTAGAGACGTCAACACATACTGCTCTTTTGCTGGTCAGTTGAAGCAGTGGCTTATGAACAATAAAATACACTAAATGGACAAAAGTATTGGGACACCTGGACATTACACCTACAGGAACTTTTATGACATCTCATTCTAAATCAATAGGCATCAATAAGTAGTTGGTCACCCCTTTGCAGCTATAGCAGCTGTCACTCTTCTGGGAAGGCTTTTACATGTCTATGGAGTATGTCTGTGGGAATTCTTGCCCATTCATCCAGAACAGCATTTGTGAGCTCAGGTACATGTTAGCATGTTGGACATGAAGGCCTGGCTTGCAAACCCCATTCTAGTTCATGACAAGGGTGTTTAGTGGGACTGAGGTCAGGGCTATGTGCAGGCCAGTCAAGTTTTTCCATACCAGACTCACCCAACCATGTCTTTAAAGCTCTTTCTTTGTGCTCTGGGGCACGTCATGCTGAGAAAGAAAAGGGTCTTCCCCAAACTCTTCCCAAAAAAGTATAGAGTTGTCCAAAATGTCTTGGTATACTGAAGCATTAAGACTTCCCTACACTGGAACTAAGCAGCCAAGCTCAACCCCTAAAAAACAAGCCCATACCATTATCCCATCTAACCAAACTTTACAGTTGGCACAATGTAGTCAGGTACGTAACGTTCTCCTGACATCCACCAAACCTAGACTCGTCCATCAGACTGCTAGCAGAGAAGCGTGATTCATCACTCCATAGACCAAGGTTCCACTGCTCCAGTGTTCAGCCTTTCACCACTCCATCTGATGCTTGTCATTGCACTTGCTAATGTGAGGGTTGCATGAAGCTGCTCGGCCATGGAAGCTGGCCATGTGCTGGGTTTAAAGACAAGATACACTTACACTAACATATTAAGTGTCAGTAATATTTAAATATTATATAAATATTGTATAATTTCATGTGATCCAAATCATTTAAGTACAACATGTCTTGTTTATAACTCAGAGGATGGTTCCCCTGTGTTGACAGATTGCTCAGTGTCATCTATTTATTTAATTATATGGTTTTAGCACCAGTGGCCGCCATCGCATGGTATGTAAGGCAATAACTCAAAAACTGTTTGAGCCAAACTGGAACTTACTGAATTTTGAAACAGATCATCCCAAAACTGAAGCAGTATCACATAGTGGTAGCAAAAAACAGGGCAGTTTTGACACTTGATACCGTTAAGACGATAACTCAAAATTATTTTGACGGATCTTTCTCATACTTCTATGGGTGGCGAAATTGCCACTGACTAAATTTGAGACAGATTGCACCAAAATTGAAGTGGCAGCTCTTATAAAGCATCTGAGGAAGCAGAAGCAGGGAGACGAGGAAGCCGGGACCGAGGGATTTATTATGGAGATCGACAAGGCGGGGCACGAAACAGACGCATGACTTCACAACAATACAAAGACAGAACTAGGGAAACATACTCTGACATGGACTTAAATACACACAGCTAATGAAAACAACTCGAAACAGCTGGTAAACACGGGGAATCCACATGAAGTCAACAAGGGGGGGCGTGGCACACAGGAGGATCGGACAAGCGGGGTGTGACAACACCACTTAGTGGCAGCAAAGGGAAGGGTGAAGATCTAGACCTGGTTTCATTTTCAGTCAAATTGCCTTAAAAATGAAGGTGCATCAAATTTCGAGACAAATCTCATTAAAATTGAGGCAGTGTGGAACAGTAATGGCAAAGAGAAGGCTACAACATTCAATTTTTCTCAGTGTTTGTGGGACGAAGGCGTATTCCCTCATAAGAAACTTGGTGGCAGGGTCAGCACCTGGTTTGTCCCAGTCTTTCCTGTCTTCCCCCATTGTCCAAGTCTTTGGTGTTTATCCTGCTCTTTGTCAGCCAAATGGCTCAACGTAATACAAAAGCCACAACACAAATACAAAAGCTGCAACACGAATACAAAAGCCACAACACGGATACAAATGCCGCAACACAAATACAAAAGCCGCAAGAAAAATACTAAAGCTGCAAGAAAAATACAAAAGCCACAACGGAAGTGGACCACAATGGAAATGTAGCGATAACGTTACATCATTTATTACTCTGTTTTAAACGAAAGATCGGTAACCACAGTTTAAATGGACTTCACATTCGTTTACTTACATTTTTCCCAGACTACCTTAAATCTGACAAGTTACCCTGATAAGCTAGTAGCCCCACTTCGTAGTACAGGCCTCAGATGTAATAAGAATCATAAACATGTCGCAGGTCTAAGTAAAGTAAAATGTCCCATTTTGATTGATCGATCCCCCCAATAACTAACAAATTATTAACTAACAAAGCGACTTATTTATCCTCCATTGTTTTGACTTGTAATCCAGGACCACGAAGCAGGATTAAGGGAAAGTCTGACTTTCTTTAGCTACTTTCATGGAATACCCCCCCAGGTTCCTTAACTTAAATGTGAAAGCACCTTACATAGTGTAATGTTTCAATTTTGTGGCTTTGTATTTGTGTTGTGGCTATTGCATTACGTTGACCTTGCGTTACGTTGAGCTGTCTGGGACACCGTAGTTTTCAGTTTGTTAATAAACCCCTGTTTCCCTGCAAGCCGCAAATGGGTCATCCACATTCCCTTCCTGCCTGCAACATGCCTCGTCCTCGCGCCCGAATCACCTGAGTTCATGACACTTGGTGGCACCTAGTAAACTGTCAAAGAAAAGTTTTCTTGAACTTTTTTCTTTGGTGCAGGTTCACAAAAATCCCAAGCTGTCTGTAATTGTTCAGTTTTTCAGATTTCACAGCCACTGGCAACAACTGGTCTGTCGCAATGTATGAACATTTACGTCCCAAACCATTCGATGATATGCTTGACAGAATGGCGAGGTATAGGTTAGTCTGTAGCATTTGGGATGACAATAAACAACAGCGATTGTTGTCAGAGTCTAATTCGGATTTCAAAAAAGCCTTAGAAATCACTCAAGCAGTGGAATTAGTGACACAGCATACTCAGGTGACACATGCTGAAGGGGTGGGGCTTTGTCTTTGTACTGTCAATTAGCTGCCTGGACACAGTTCCACGAGTGATGGGAAGAAGCAGTCCATGGACATGTAAGCCACCAGTGTGGGGGTGTTCATTACTACAAGTAGAGATTTATGAACGTGGAATGCCATATTTGCCATAAAACAGGCTATATGGTGTAAGAATGTCAGGCTAGAAACAAATGTTTTGGTGCAAGAAGCCATCCATAACACACATGCATTAACACATTGAAGTGGATACAGGAGATGCTTTTTCACAAATAAGTGGACATACTTATGATAGCAGATAAGTTAACATACTTATGGAGGTAATGGCCCTAGCATAAGGGGACAAAACTGGCTACACAAGATAAAATTAGACTGGAACATCATTTACCATGTAAGACCCAGTACAGTGCAAGATATACTGGAGAAGTTTCCTGGGGTTTTTGGAGAGGGTCTGGGTACCTTTTACTCTAAAACAGAGATGCTGTATATGTGAATCCTGAAACACAGCTATATTTTTTCAAGGCTAGGAGTGTACATTATTCACTCAGGAATGAAGTGGAAGCAGAACTGGATCACTTGTAGAGAAAGGGGATCATTCAGTCGTTTCAGTTCTCCCACTGGGCAGCCCCTATTGTGCCAGTAGTTAAGGCTCATGACTCAGTCTGAATTTGTGGAGACTATAAGCTTACAGTTAATCAAGTCTCAATGCTGGATGCTTATCCAATTCCCAAAAAAGAAGAACTTTTTGCAACACTTACTGGGGGCCAGACTAAGGTATGAGTGTACAATCCTATACACTCTCAGAAAACAGGGTGAAAATCTGTACCGTTGCTTGTCACTGGGGCTGTGACCCTCAAGGGTCTGCCAATTGTATCCTTAGTTGTAGTTAATTGTACCTTTTAAGATACAGAAACGGACTCTGAGGAACATTTCTGTACCATTCATGGTACACCAATGCTGTATGTACCTTTGGGATGTCTTAAAAGGTACAATTACAAGGGTACAGCCCCAGTGACAAGCAAAGGTACAAATTTTTACCCTCTATTCTAGGAGTTCACAAAGCAGGCAACTTGAATGCAAACACCGAGTCATCAAACTCAGAGGAAGGGGCCCGATGCCACTTCCTGGGGATTTGGTCCTTTTGGTGGGGAGTCTCACCACTTTCCCAGTAAATGCCGACCACATCCACCTTTCGACGAAAGCTGACCCAGTGTTGTTAGAAGTGTATTATAGTAGCATGAAAATATCATAACTGACACAGTTCCCTGGTTAACTCCACTTTTTAATACACCTTTCTGCAAACAATGTCCATAGGCCACTAGATCATTCCCCATATCCCTAGGACAGCGCACTAATTAACATATTAATATACAATACAGCATCCTGTAAGGATCAAACTTACTAGTATTCTTATGTCCCCTTTCTTTTATCATGCATTCCATGAAACAATTTACTAATCTTGTCCACATTACACAACTGTTTTACTCCAACTACCAGTCCAGTCTCCCTGTTTTTTATGACTACTGAAGATCTCCTCAAAACTAGCATCTCCCTACAGCCAGACTCATCCTGTTGCTTTCATTTTGCTGGAACATCCACCTGGTTTGAATCCTGCTCTGCTGTTTGCTCAGGTGTTGTTTGGATGTCACTCTGTGTGCAGGTCTCTATTGTTTTCAGCAAGTCCATGCAGTTTTGTCTGAGAATCCATCTGTCCTCGTTCAACAGTGTGGGAGCGTTGGGCCACCTCTCATAACACCATTGCTTCTCATGCCCCCTGCTCTGAAGTAATATATTAGCAAGACCCTAGCAGATCGGTCAAAGTATACCTTTTGCAAGTTCTTCAGCATGTTCATCTTCTGGTGAAGTACTGGGTGCTTTGGTGGGTACTACACCCTAGGAACTTGTTCTCAACTTGTTCTCAATGTGTGACCCATGCACAGCTGACCTGGTGAGCGATAACATTCCAGCAGTGCTGTCCAATAATCCAACAATGCAATATAGGGATCTACCCCACCATCCACTGCCTATTTTAGCAAGGTCTTCATCAGCTGCACCCCCTTCTCCAGCATCCCGTTTGCATGTGGGCAATGGGGGCTCACTGAAACAAGCTCAAAATCACAGAACTCCAGGCTTGCATATTGAGGTTCATTGTTTGACAGTACAATTTTAGGTATGTTGTGTCTAGTGAAAATAGACTTCATATACAGTATAACCATATTGGTTGTTGTACTATTCGGTACAGTACTAGTTTTTACCATTGTAATGAAACAAGTCAGTCCCTACCTTGTCCAAGGAGCATCTGGTATCTCACTGGGATACAATAATTCCTTCTGCTGCTTTCTCTGGTGCTGGACGCAAACACTGCAGGTTTGAATCATTTCTGTGATGTCCTTGTTCAGTCCAAGCCAATAGACAGTGTCTATGGCCAGTCATCTGTTTTTTTCAGTGCTGAGTCCTTGATGAAGGCTCCGTAGAAGCACTTTTCTCTGCACCGTTGGAATCAATATCCTCTCCTTATTCAGCACCAATCCATATACAAATGACAAACTCTCTCAAAAGACATTAAACTGAGGACACCTCTGCTTGGGCCAATCATTGCGTAGGAGCTAGATCACCTTTTGCAACTGTGGATATTTCTGTGTCTCTTCTGCAATTTATTGTTTCAAAAGCAATGACAAAGATATAGTCACATCATTGATGTTTATTGCCACAGCACTCCCATCCAAGACCTCATTTTTTAGTTCTGTTGTTCTCGATAATACATGTGCAATTATCAGAAACTTCCTGGGTTTGTACATCATGGTGAAATCATACCTGTGTAACCTCATCATCATTCTTTGGGTCGAAGGTAACATTTCATTGAGGTTCTTCTTCCGGATATTAACTGAAGGCTTCTGATCAGTCTCTATTTCAGATAGTGGTAGTCCATATGAGTGAAATTGCTCACACCCAAATTTGAGACCCAAAAAATCTGTTTCTATCTGGGCATATCTTTCTTCTGTACCCGTCATTAACCTTGTTGCAAAAGCTACAAGTTTCCAGTGTCCATCATGTTCCTGTAGTAGAACAGCTCCAAGTCTATCCTTTGAGGCATTAGCTGATGGTCTTGTTATCCTGTTAGGGTCAAAGAATGCCAATACAGGTTCTGTTGTCTGAATTTGCTTAAGCTGCTTCCATTCTGACTCATTTCATCTGCTGCAACTCTCTCAAAGCAGATGTCTTGGCTGACAGGTCTAAAACTGGCACATTTCTCTGTTGAGCTGGAGTACTTTTGGATTCGTTGCAAAGCACTCTGCACTGTGGTTGTGCTCCTTCAGTGTTCATGAAATATTCCTGGAAATTTCAGATTCCAGTACTTAGCCCTATGCACTGCCTCAGCCAGGGCAGTACCACCATAAAGACACATTTCACCAATCCCATTGCTTCACTGGTCACATTGCCCAGCAGCGACTTCTGGCACCAACACATATGGAAATGCATGAACCATATCCTTATACTGCAACTCCAGCTGACATACAGTTAGACTCAGTTAATTCTCTGTCCATTATGTGCTGCTTGAATTATTTGCACCTTATTCTTAATTTGGGGCATAATTTTCAGTTTCTTAAAAATCATCTGATGTAATTAAGTTACCTTTAACACCAATGTCTATTTCCAACTGCGACTCAGTATCATTAACCCCCCAGGTGATATAGCCACTTATCCGTCTGTGTTATCCAATCCTCTTGATTTTTACTTTCTCAGTGATTATCCACTGCTCCAGTAAGCATGATCATGAGTGAAAGCAGCTGTGTATACCCTTGTCTTCTCTGTAGTTGGCGTTTTTAAGAAGCACATATTTGCAAGATGATTTCTTTTCTTTACATTTCATACACTTGCCCATATGCAGGACACCTTTTAAACTGTCTTTTTTCCCACAGCATTTGCAACTCTGTTTCTTTTCTTTCACCTTCTTTGACAGATGCACGTGGTCTACCGACATTTCTGCTGCCCACGTTTCCGTTCCCAACAAACCTTTCTCATATGTTCAGATATGACATTCTAACTGCTCCCTTGCTTTGCAAATGTGGATTGCATCGAGTTACATAAATATATGATTGGTTTGCAGTTCCTTGCCATTTCATCATAAATATCAGTAAGGAGGAAGACAATGGGGCCTCGTATTACCATAATTTCCATATTACCGTAAGCTTCCAAGCCACTTCACTTTCCAAATCAATATGCCCTCCTTACAAATAATGGCTATTTCTGCAGCCCAGTCAGTTTCAGTGAAGATCTGATTATATTACAGCTATATGGAGTGACATACCTGCATAGCCCAATTGAAAGTCCAAGGGGGAATCTTAACATTCCAGGCAAACAACTACATCCTGTTTTGAAAATATCTACAGTAAAACATTAACTCAAGGAACTTAGCATCCCAATAAACTGATATACTACATAATTCCAGAATGTCAACACAACGCATGTTTCAGCTCAAATTAAAAATATATACTTTTACTGAAATTCCATTTTTTAAGTTTTATGAGATGGTGTTTCACTCTTTTGTCTGCTGTCTTATACAAAGGATATGAAAATGCTGTCTGCTGTAAATAAAGCCATACATTTGGGATCACGGTGTACATGCCTGTATGTATCACCAATGATTGTGTCTTTTGTGTTTAATTTGCCAAGGGAACTGTGGGTAAAACAAGCTGCTACAGAAAGATCAGCTCCAATTTATTCCATCTTGAAGGTAACACGTGACTTGATCCCTGTGTGGCTTTTTTTGTTACTGTACTCATTTTCATTTATTCAGAAAAATCTAGGACCTGGGGAAGGTTATGGTCCTTGGGGGAAGCAACTGCAGAAATGCAGACTGCTCCTTGTTGCGCGATTAGACAGCACCATTTTCTGGGCCTAGATTCACTGGGGGCACAGTGATAAAGTACGGAGCCATGTTGCACCACTTCATTGACTTCTTAGGGAGCCCAAGCTAAGAGAGGAAGTCATTGCATTAAGGTGCATAGGTGAAATCCCTGAAAGTGTCAGAGCAGCTTAATTAAAGAAAACATACAAAGTGAATTCCAAATGCCTGAAAGCTTACTGTATGTTATGGCTTGGAGACATTTGCAATGAGTCATCAGCTCGATATACAAGATTGCAATATTTATGATTCATATTCCATGCTGTCCTACCTGTTACAAATTGTGTACAGCATCAAGTAAAAAGTACCATATCCTGACCACAGTTACCGGTTAGTCATAGAGGTGTCATGAGTCTTTTATTTACTGTATCTGTTGTAATATGAATGAGTGGCTATGTTTTAAATGGCATTGGTGTAATATATTTGTGTCTAATTGTTGCGTCCCTGTTTAAGGTCAGGCACAACAAAAGTGGAGTGAGATCACTACCCTATACACGCCTGGCCAAAATGAGTCAAAACCAAAACTGCGAAACATTAAGCTTTTAATGATACTCAACTGCAAATAGCCAGAAGATGTTTTGGAAAATGTTGAACACCCAGACATTTTATGTTATTTTGCATTTCAGTCTTGTCATGATTTAAATTTTGTGTACAAGAACACTATGTAAGTGAGTTTCCCTGTTTCCTGCTTTTCCCCCCAGCAGTTCACTGCAGCAGCGATCAGTGATGAGTGAAGGGCAGCACAGGTTTCAGGAGCACATAATGTACTGTAGCTATTGCTAATTATATGATCAATGATTTGTTGTTAATATCATTGAAAGCTTAATATTTTGCAATTTTTGGTCTGGCCTATTTTTTTTGCCCAAGAGCTACTTCCTAGTAATTTTATTAGCAGTGGAAATAACTTCAGGAGCTGACCAGGCTAAAATTACACAGAGAGACACCTTTACCTAGAAAAAAGTACTCTTTTACCTAACCCAAACAAAATTAAAATACAGATACACAAAACCCCTAACTAGCCAAAACTGAGAGAAAACAAATTGAAACAAAATGGCATCACACTCCCTGCTTCCCCAGCTGCTGACAGTGGACACAATACTTATAAATATTTAAAGGCTATCAAGAAAATAGAATCAGAAGCAACCAAATCCAAAAAGGGGCTAAGCAAAATCAAGTGTCACATAGCAACAACGGCCAAGCACAGTCCATAAAGGAAAAAGAAACCAGCCTATCAGAACAGAGAGGTGTGAGATCTAATAGTGGGCAGGACCAGGAAGAGAAAGACACACCCAAATAAACCTCCACCCACAGGCAGAGCAAATTACACCTGGGATCATAACATAATAGTATCTTCAAAGCGTCTTTAATCTATCTGCAGTGAACCAGGCCCCCACCTCGGTGTCAAGGATTGCTGTTTATATGCCACAGCCAGTGTGGTGTTTTTGTAATTTAATATAATGAAAGATATCCCTTACGATATTTTTATTATTCATTTTAACTTTATTTAATAACCACAAAGAAAGATAAAGAAATAAAACACAAATTCAGAGAGAGCCAACCCCTATGAAAAAAAGATATTTTTATTATTCTTAATGTTGTTTCTGGTTTGCTGTCTCTGTAGTGGCTAATTGGTAAGACTGACAGTGATTTGTTTATTTATTTGCAGAGGTAATAGATAAAGTGTTCATTTATAAAGAGTATTTTTCTATATTTAGCAGCACCATTAAAAGCTAAACCTGGCTTACTCTTCTTATTTTGATTCTTGCTGCCCAGGCCCTGCTGGTGATGCATGAAATCGGGCAACAAAATGACTTACCTTCTTCCCACTTTAATAATGTGATTGATGTGAACCAGCCCCTCCTGCACTCTTGTAACATGTGTAAATTAAGTGGTCTGCAACTCTGCAGATTGTCTAATACACAGGCAATGTCCATGAAGAAATGTGCTGTAGCTAAATCTATACTTTTTTTCCTGACCGGGTTCTCTTGAGGGTTTATGCAAATTCCACCTTAGATCATCTGGCACACTCTCCCTGCACGCATGCATTGATCTTTTGGTAATGACTAATGCACTCCCAATTACTACTATAGGATACAGGATTACCAGTGACTTAAGGTAAATTAAAATCAAGAGCTTCTTAAGAATGGGGCAACTCAACAAATCAGTGCAATGACTTTTGATCTTCACAGGCTTAAGATAGCTATTAGTGCTGACATTGATGCCACATGGTATTAGAGAGGTCGAGGCATTTTTCATATGTGCATATCATTCTTGTAGTACATAACAACAAAAGAATGCTGTTGAGAACCACAAGCAAGCTGGCTCTGTCTGTTGTTTCTAAGCAGACTAAGTAAGGGAAAAAAGACAGCAGACACTATTTAAATATTCATTACATCTTCTCAACATGGATTTGGTGGTAATAACCTGGATGTGTCAAAGTCATACCAATGAATGTCTGCTTTTTCTGATTATGGCTTTCTTCTTGTCATTGGGGTTTGTTTTTCCCCAGTTGTTATGTCATGAGAGGAGTCCATATTCACTTTGTTAGGTCTTTGATAGATCAGTGTACATTTAAATCACAGGCAGGATATAAATATGGAAATTTTCCACCCTCCAGCTGTGAAGAAGGACAGTGTAATGTACAACACATAAAATAAAGTGAGATTCATCTTAAATTTTAATGGCTAAAGGGCAACACAATTGTTGAGACGGGTATGTGTGGAGTCTGGGGACACAAACAATGGGGGAGGAAGGTTCTGGTGACCCAGATGTAATTCAGTTCACACACACTCATTTTCTGAGTAGATATGACTTATGGCATTCCGCTTTGGTTCATGCCTAATAACGCAAATCAAAGCCTAACACCAGTCCAAAAACTTGCGGCAAAATAATGGCACTCTGGTTTCATTTTGTCCCTAATCCATACTCCCAAGTTTATTCCTTACTTTTGATTAGTTTTAATCCTATTCAGCAACCGTAGTCCTTGTTACCCTTGAAAAAGTTGACACCTCTCCTAATAAACCATAGCCATCCAGAGATCCGTCCCACTGTCAAATGGTTCTGTTGGCCATCCTTGCCCAAGATGTTCCTACACGCTGCTTCCATAAATCTCCCATTATACCGCACAGCAAGAAACACGAGTGTCCGATTTCAGCTGCTGGTTATCCATGGATCTTTACAGGCTGTGCTGCTCCCACAAAGCCTGCATTCTAGAGATGTGTCAACTAGGTTACATAACGTCAGCTATTTCACCCTGTTGTGTGATACAGCATCAGTGCAAAAATATGTCACACCAGCCAACAAAATGAAAAGTTTCCTAGTACTCTAAGTGTCTTCATTGTATCTGAATCGTATGATTTAAAATAACAAACAGGAGCATTAAGTTTTAGACCTTGGCACATCAAAGCAGGAAGTGCTGACTCCTGTAGGGAAATATGTTTCTTCACATTTTTGCCATATTGAAATAGTAATGTATCGTTCTGAGATGAATTATTAATCTTTTTTTAAATGTTTCAACCCCTAATGATTTTGCACTGTTCTTCAGCTGTCGCAATCAATAAAGGTTTCTGGGAATTAAGTAGCTATTGATCAGTGCACTGCAAAGTTTCCCCCGCGGCAAAGCTGTCTGTCATTTCCCCCGGACCTCAAAGTGTCCACCTCCAGGCCTGTCTTCAGAGGAGCCCAAAGTCAATGATGGATCACCCAGACAGCTCCCCTTATCTCCCCGAGATTCTGGATCCGATTTTAGGGAGTAAAACTGAGGAAGATTTATGTCCTGTTCAGTAGCCTGTGCTGAAACCCACTGCATTCGCAGCAGTGCACTTGCGTGTTTCATGGTTTGCCATGATGTGTGGTCTCATTAAGAAGAGGCTGTGACAAAAAAATAATCAAATAAAACACAATTTGTCAGAAGACCTGCATGAATTCCTCCCTTTGTTATGCCTGTAGATGTCGGAGTCCTTAAACAGTGAATATTATCAATGCAAAATAAAGGAAAACAGACACGGACCTCACTTGTATGTATTTAATATGCAAATTAGATGCAGTATTGAGCAACTAGATGAATAGCTTTTTGTAAATTAATATCTAGGTCAATGAAAACACTTTGCATTAAGGTGAAATTTTAAACGAATGTTTAGAAATAGCTTTTCTCATAGATCACAAGAGAACTTAACAATGTGTGGCATGGAAACAAGAGGAGAATTTGCTTAAGGACTACATAAATATTCCATAGGGAATACATCTCATTCACACAAAGACAACTGTTTTGTAAATGAAATTCTTCCTCAGACATCACATTTCTTTTTTAGATTAAGCAAGACAGTCGTAAGTTGAAATAAACCAGTTAGATTTGCTTACTGTAGGTCTTAGAGTTTTTTGCTCCATGTGAATGAACATTAAAATATTAATGTCTTTCTTTTTCCCATGATTTCACAGAGACTGTTTGCAGCAGTGTTCTTCTCTGACATTCATTATCTTGATGGTCTCTAATGACCTGATATTAATCAAAGGCTCGCCTCTTTGTAGTGCAGAGCAGCCCCTAAGAGACTGAGAACATGGCAGGCAGGATGCCAGTAGACTTCATAAGAAGGAATATTAGCGACACTTTTCATTGTCTTCCTCTATTTTTCTGCTGTGAAACACACACACATCACACACAGGTTTGTAATTACATCGTTGTGGGGACTCTCCATTCATTCATCCCTAACCTTAACTATAAGTAACAAAACAAAATACTTTTTTGACATTTTTAGTTTTTGATTGCAGTAACTGACATTTTTTATTATAAAATTGAGTTTCCCCTTGTGAGGAATGAAAAATGTCGTCACAAGGTCAAAATAACAGGTTTTCATGACATTTTGGGGACATTTGGTCCCTACAGTGTTATTTATACATACACAGACATGGAGACACACGCGCGCACACACACACACACACACACACATGCATGTGTAATTATATCTTTGTGGGGTCTCTCCACTCATTTCTAAGGGGAAAACTCTAATCACAACATGACGACCTTAACCAATACCCAGCCCAAACCTTAAGCATAAGTAACCAAACAAAATATGAGACTTTTGGCATTTTTACTTTTTTGATGCCATTCACAGATCTTTGAGGGGACCTGAAAAATGGCCCCCATAAAGTCAAAAAACAGGTTTTTATTACATTGTTAGGGACATTTATTACATTGTGGTAAGATCATTTTATTTCAAAGTGTGATTACTATATGTGTTTACTTACTACCCCAGTGTAATACACTATCAATCTCCCATTACTGCTGTTGCATCTATCTAAGAGGGAAATTAAATTTAAAATGTCCATCCTCATCCTTTATCCAACATCCCTGTTCTGCAACAAAAAGGAAAATGTAATACCTTAGTCAGCATACAGGGTAATCTATGATGCTATCATCTCTGTCAGATTACATTTTCTCTTTTGTTCTCTGTCGTGTCGAACAGATTAAACCTTTAGCTTCTCAATTTCTGCACAATGGAATTCAACTGGTTTGATTTTTTAAATGCTAGAAAGACTGATTTAAGCAGTACATTGAAGCAATCTAAATTTAAATTGCATTGAAGTCTCTCAGTAAATTTATGTGTAGCTACGTCCAGAAGAAATGTAAAATTCAATGAAAACTTTTTTAAACAATACAAAAACACAATTTAAGTACAGTTAAAGTATTAACAACAGTCACTTCAGAAACTGATGGAATGAAGGCTTTTGATACATAAGTAGTATTCTACATGCTGTACTAAATGCTAATACAAAATTTCTCTAAATCCTTTTATGAATGTGTTCAAATCCTCTTGAATTTATGTACATAGCTGCAGTATTTTAAGGTGCATCGCAGCAGAATTTAAGCAGAGAAAGTCAGCAGTGTGCGCACTTCTAATTTAGCTGAATCAATTGTACATGTGTTTTGTAATGCCATCTTAATTGGCAATTGATCAGAAAGTAAAGACATACGTCTCATAATCGGTCTTTCAGCATAATTGTGCTTTTCTGAGACCACGTACACTCATGTCCCATAAAACATTTCCGGAGGAGACTAAAGCTTTGCTGCAAAGTGATCTAATCTTTGAAGATTAGAATTAAAATGAAAAATGAAAAATATTCAGAGATTATTGCGATCAGTGTGCAGGCTAGTGGTGTGGCTGCTGTCCCGTAAATGCTAGTGTAGTTACAATATCAAAGGTCATATCTCATTTTTAAATATATTATCATTGTCTTCCTTAATGAATCACAAGTGAACACAAACACAATTTAAAACTAGAATTGGTGCTGTCAGGAACAACAGCATTTAATTCTCAGACAGCCCGGATGTTTGGCCCTGCCATATAATCTGTACTTGTCCCACACTCCCCTACTTGTACAATTTTTAGAAGTATTGTAAATGTTACAGGTAATAAAAATGTTTCTACCTGAATGCTGTAAGTCCTTGTTGTGATGTGTGTAGGTCTGAAAGTATACTTATTCACTTACAATTTGCAGACTTTTCTCTCACAAGTTACTTGGCCATTGTGTATGTCATTCATATTCACATTTTATATGTTGGTAGATGACCAAATCAGACCCC
>JAODLC010000007.1:23273023-23300436 GCA_026781145.1 Hippopotamyrus pictus | reverse complement strand
CCCCCCCCCCCCCCCCCCCCCAAACAAAACCCCCAGCCCGTAAACACAAACAGTACTCCCACATTACTGATCAGGGCATGTCCCTACCATCCATACCCAAATGTACACACTTGAACATAACAGTAAGAACTGTTAAGAACGTCCAAGTTACAGACAACTTGTACTTATGCACAGACTGCTATGAAGCTTATTATATAAAAAATTGGGTTAAATACAATGGTTCATAATAACAAATGTACACACATCTTTGTGTTGTTCATATAAAATATAAAAATAGCTGTTGGTGCAGCAATAGTAAACCATGCTGTAATTTAATTTAATTTAATTTAATTTAATTTAATTTAATTTAAGATTCTTATAAAATATTACACCAAGCTTGTAATTACATGGTCAGAAAACACGAGACAAATGGGGCACAATATTTAATTTTTTCAATATGGTGCAATATATGGGACTGAAATAAAAAACTGCATATTCAGGGGATTAGCTACAATCCATAAGAACAGTATTTACAAATCCAAGTATTTTAAATTTTTGGTTCTTTTACTAGTACACCAATTCCTTAATCACAAAACAACCAGGAATATCAGCAAACAAGTCCCTTTATCTTGAATGATGGCTGAACATACATGTTGAATGAGACAGTTACACACATACATTTTTTAATCTATTCTTTTTTATCCATAGGGTAAAAAATGGGTATTCATCACGTTGTGGGGACAACAAGATAAGGTATATCTGGACCACACACACACACACATCACTGAGAATTACGTGTCAGGTCCAAATGCACAGTAAATTCATAGTCCGACAAACCTGGAGCACTTTATCTAATAAATTCCACAATTTTCCCACATCTCCAAAAAAAGTGACAGGATTAAATTCTCCCACAATAAATTTTGCCGATGATGATACGTTACATGACTCATTTCACCAACCGACTACTGGGCTGCTACAAATGAAATTTGCCGAACTGTGAGGCTAGTGACTAAAAATCAATATAATGTTTATTACTGTCAGGGTCAGCGCCTGTCCGACCCTGGCCTTCCTGTCCCCTTCCCGTTTGGCCAGCAGGTGTTGCTCGCCATCCTGTCCCTCCTCCCTGTTTCTTGTCCTTCAGCCCCAGTGAGTGTGTTTTCCCTGTTCCCCAGACAGCCACATAGATCAGTGGGCTGAGTGTGTTGCTCAGATACTGTTTCCTTGTATTGTGAGCTTGAGACCAGTCTCACCTGTTTTGTTTTCTGGATTTTTGTTCTGTAGTGTTTATTTCATGTTTATTAATTTTCTTAGTTCTGTGTGTTCTTAGGGTTAATGTGTCCACCTGTTTCTCGCTGCTCCTGCATCTCCCTTGATTGGTTCATTGATTGGTTCATACACCTGTTCCTTGTTTTCCCTGTATGTCTGTGTATATAAGTGCCTTCCCTCACTCTGTGCTTTAGTCTGCCATTGTAATGTCATGGTGCATGTGGTTTGGTCCTTGTATCCCGTTCCTATTCCTATTCCTATTCCTATTCCTATTCCTATTCCTATTCCTGTTCCTGTTCCTGGTTCTGCTGTCCCTGGTTCTGCTGTCTGTGCTGCCCTGCTCCCTTGTTGTATTCCCCTTATGGTTTTTGTAGTTTATTTTAGTATTAAGTTCTGTTATACTTTTCTGTCCCCTTGTGGTCCCTTTATTTTCACAGTTTTCCCTTTGTTGTTTCTGTTAAATAATAAATCCCTTGTCTCATGAGTCACTAAGTGTATTGTCACCTCTTTTTCCTGCCCGCACCATGCCACTCTGTTACAATATTCGATCTTCAAAATATCTCACACTTTATCGTTTTAGAATCACTGACCTGTTCAATGTTCCTGGGAAGATTGCACAAAGATTCATGGAATAAGTTTAGATGGCACTCCCACATTCCCACATTATTTGGTATTCACAAGATGGCAGCTGCAGGCTCCATTTTCATTCTCAGCTGCCCTCTGTCTTGCAGTTACAAATTTGGATCTGATCAAGTGTGCATTTTTTGGTTTAGATTTCTCATTAAATAATGTTTTTGAAACGATCAACCAAAAATCAAATTGGGTAAATAGAGTAAATATTAACAATTAGACTGATCCTGTTCACAGGGATAAGCCTCTAATCATCTCATTCTTCTCCTTGCTGTCATTAAGGGCTATTGCAGGGCTATTCAACTCACAGTCCTCAAGGGCCAAGCCCTGCTTATTTTCCAGCCTTCCTTCACTTGTGAGCCGGGTGTGAAGCCTCTGACCAATCAGAATCAGTAATTATTAAACTAACTACCTGGGAGAACTGAAAACAAGGCCTGGATTTGGAATTGAGGGCCTGAGTTGAATAGCCCTGGGCTATTGCTTCAATTTTGGTGTGACATGTCAAAAAATTTGAACAGGTTCTTCACCCATTTACTGTGAATTGAAGTTTGGGAAAGATTAGCCAAATCATTTTTGAGTTATGCTGACAAGATTAAATGTGTGAGCTGACCTTCTCTTTGTTATCACAATGTGGCGCTGTTTAAGATTTTATGAGATTCATCTCAAAATTTGACCAGCTCCAGATCTTCACTCACACAACATGTCTGCAAAGATTGAAAAAGATCTGTCAAAGACCTCTTGAATTATCATGGTAACAGAATCAAATGTCCGAAACTACCCTTTTTTCACTATCAAAGCAGCACTGCTTCAATTAAGGGGCGATCTGTCCCAGTTTGACCACATACAGGATGTATTTCCTACAATATGTCTGTGTTTTTTTAAAAAGATACTTTTACAGTTATTGTGCTCACAAGACTAAATGTCTTCTACAGTTGCCGCTTCCTTCCTTTGCTGCACACAATGTTGCTGCTTCAGTTTTAGGGCAATTTGTCTGAAACTGAAACCAGGTGTAGATTTCCATCCATATAATGTTTTTGTGCAGCAGTAATATGATCTATGAAATACTTTTTGACTTAACACATTCACAGTCAAACACTTTCAACCTTCCTTTTGCTGCCACTAGTGGTGTCAGTTCAGTTTTTAGGCGATTTCTCTCAAAAGTTACTTAATTTTAATTCCTCACCCATGCAATGCCAGTGCAAAGTTTAAGAAAGATCAGTCAAATGGTTTTTGATTTTTCACTTTCATATCAAAGTATCTGTGGCAGGGATGGCAGCCTGTCATTAAAACTGTATGTATTCCCTGACATCTGGGAATACAGTGATGTCAGCCCTTGTGCAATAATTGCAATACCTAAAGAATAACCACACCATATAATACGTATAGCCTCTCAACAGTACAGGGAAACACCAAAAAAGCATGTTTATTTGGAGAACATCAGTACAGCCCACACTGAAACAACAGGGTCAGGGACTGGTGTTTGCCAGTGTGTTTTGGTTTCACGGGGTAACAAATCCTTGCTGGTCATTGGTCTTTATCGTCATCTGTGGTGACTCTGGCACTGTTTGGTTTGTTTGATATGTTTGGCCTGTAATAAACTGTCTAAAATAAGAAACGGTTCCTGAAATGACACGGTTAGGAAGGGACCAGCCATCAGGGGCTTATCTGCTCAGTTGTCAGGAATGCATTAACACCGGAGAGACGAAGGCTGTGACCTCAGCAGAAGGAGGTTAAGGTATCTGCTGGGAGTCCCCTCACGCCCTGCTTGTCCCAGTGTAGGAGATTTATCATCCTTACCTGCAGGCAGACCATTTGTCTTCCCTAGATCTGATCTCTATCAGTGGGGAAGCATTTATTTCCAGTCATTAGGGCAGCTGCCCCCTGACGTGTGACGAGAATATGGCTTCTCTGTTTCTGTGCAAAAGGCGCTGTCAGGCAGAATTCTCAAAATTGCACTTATGGAACGCGCAAGGTCTTCATATTTGCATTTAAATGGCTAGTCAAAGATACAGATCGCAAAATGCTTTAAAGGATTACATTCACTCTGGTTGTATCTTCTGTTGGTGAATTTATAAAGGTTAAACAGCTGTTACTTTAAATCATGTCAAGAACGGTAATCTAATTTGGTCCTAAAGGCACAAGAGGTTATAGGCTTTGTTTGTTTGAGGTGGAACAGCCACTGAAACAGAGGGTTTAAAATTAGTTATTAAATTAGTAAGGGCAGCCCTGCGGTGTTTGTAGTCTCTTTCATACACCATTCAACACAAAAGACTGAACATATTGGTCATGGGGCAGGAACTGTTTGACCCATCACCTTAGAGCTTGCATGTTACAAAATATATTTAAATACAAAGAAATAATCCTCGTCTCCTTCATGAAAGATATGCTGCCAAAGCAGACTTTAAAATTCTGGGGGCATTATGCTTGCTTCGCCTTTAAGGGAGGTATTCAATAATTTCCTAACGATTTATTCATGTATAATATGCCACTTAAGAGCTGGTATCTCCTGAAACAAGCAATCACTTCAAGTGAACGCGACCAAGGTCAAGATTCTTTATTATTGAGAATTTAAGAAAAAAACAGATTCACTGACACATTCTAGCACTGTGGCTGTGTACAGAATCAGGTGGCACCATGCAGATCCCCTCAAGACCCCTTCCCTCCCTGCATAATTAATCAGGAATGAAAGAGAGAGAGGACAGCAACAACCCAGTAGCTCCTGTAGTATTAATCCACTAGCTCTGGTAAAGAGAAGCAGCCTTTTCAGCCTGGCCGTGGAGCCCGGGCTGATTGAGCTGCCTGTTTGATCTTGGTAATCACAGAATCACAGACCTGTTGCGGTTATAGGCTCCTATCGCTTGGTTTCCCAAGAAAAGTGTCATTAAGTTGTTAGAAGTGTTGGCTCCTGAAGAATAAAGAGGATCAATTCACTTTAAACTGCCCGGGGGAGAGCTTCTTTCACCGAGGTTGATTTCTGGTGACAGTGTAATGTGGGCTGTCAGAAGAGCTCCTCCACTGTGGGCCACTATATGCAACAATAGCCTTTATGGCCGGATTCTCATTTCCCCTTTATGTCCACTGGGAAAACACTTGCCCTCCAGATTGGGCCTGTGACAAATGGATTTTTTTCTGGGTTACAAAATGTAAATTCCGTACATTAGACCCCAACAATTTCACTTGCATTTTCGCTCAGATTTCTTCCCACAATGTGATATTTCAACTGAGCTTTTAAATCACTGTTATAAACCTTTCTTACCTTGATGCAGTGGGACAGTGGTTGGCACTGTTGCCTCACACCTTTGGGACTGGGATTCAAGTATCCACCATAGCTCCATGTGTGTGGAGTTTGCATGCGCTCTTCATGTCGTAGTGGGGTGTCCCTTGGGTATCGATTCCCTCCACAGTCCAAAAACGTGCTGAGGTTAATTGACTGTCTGTAGGTGTGAATGGTGTGTGCGTCCTGTGATGGGTTGGACCCCATCCTGGGTTGTTCCCTGCCATGCACCCATAGCTGCCGAGATAGGCTCCTGACCTCCCCACAACCCTGCACAGGACAAGCGGGTACCGAAAACGGATGGATGGATGTAATTTCTTTTTTTTGTGTAGAAAAAGATGATGTATTCAGTAAATATAGACACATTCAATCATATTCATATCATTCAATTTATTTATATTGCTCTTATGTCATAAATAAAAATAACTCGCATTGCACATTGCAGTTAAGACAAAATATTGTGATTACAAACTGGAACTGCACATAAAAATAAACATGAAGCACACGACAGCCTCAGTCCTTTTCCATGTATAAAGGTGAAAAAAACTAAGCGCATTAGCATACAAACCATTCAAGACTGTTAATGAGCAATGCTTGCCATTTGAAACCTAAATCAATTTTACTTGTCATTTGTAGAGAATTAATGAAATGGTTCCTAGCTGTAGAAATCAGTTTTAGAATTTTTCCATTTTCCCAGGAACATTATACACACAATGATCTGGGACCGATTTCATTTTGAGAAAATCACACCAAAACCGAAGCATTGCTGCTTAGTGATGGCAAAAAGGAAGAGTCACTGCTGGAGCGTGTGTAGGGGGCCTAGAGACTGTAGAGCAGTTATTCCAATCACGGTCCTCGAGGTCCGAGCACTGCTGGTTTCCCAGCCTTCCTTTACCTGTGAGCCAGGTGTGAAGCCTCTGACCAATCAGAATCGGTAATTATTAAACTAACTACCTGGGAGAACTGAAAACAAGGCCTGGATTTGGAATCGAGGTCCAGATTTGAAGAGCCCGGCTGTAGAGGTTGGGGGGGCATGTGAGGAGATGGGGGTTAGGCATCGGGGGAATACACTCTCGTCATTCTGACAGCATCTAGTTCTGTAATTGTATCAAGGAACTGAACTGCATTAAATGCTTGTGTTACTGTACATAAAGTGTAAGAATGGAAAGTCCTCCCTGACTATTCTTTCACATCGTAGACAGTCTGCACCCCAGGGGGGTCTGTGTGATTGACAAGACGATTTCAGAGCTGGATGTTCAGGAATGGTAACTAGGAAATACAAGCATTTATCAGGATGTACAGGCTGGTAAGACACCAGCAGACATCATCCTGAATGCATTCATTCTTTCGATAAAGGAAAAATGGCTCTTTGCGAAAGGCCTAAATATGCCTATATTGTGAAATGACAGCTTTACAGGTAAATGTTGTTATGTTAATTCACATTGTTCTTTAGCCATTACAGTTATGCTAATTTGTTGTGTTTTTGTCAAATTTTATAAATCTTTTGTTTTATCTTTATTTTTATTGTTCCCCCATCATAATATTTTTTTTCTAACTTTGACAATTTCAGAAATCCAATTACAGTATACTTCAAATTTTTTTCAGATTATTAGAAAAAAGTCATTTTGACAGCTATAATAGGAGTTCATCTTAACAGAAGCTATCTGCCGGCTTGAGACATGGCCGAACTTTGTAGAGAAATGCTAAAATAATTTTCATACATTTATAATTACATATTATATTTTTGCATTGGCTCCAAAAGGTACCAGTTTCTCAGGAAATCATTTGAACTTATATATAGATAGAAAACATCTGTCTGGACGTGTCCCTTTGAGCCATTAACATTTACATCATTTCCAGCCTGTGTTTTTTCTATTCTACCCTTTTTATGTCTAATTATTTTAATTGTACCTTACTAACAAATAATGGCTCTCCTAGATGGAGCCATTTGTCCGGTACCAAATCATGCCCACAGGGTAGCTCCATAATGACTCTGGAGGCTGCTTTCCATTTGGAATGTGTAGCAGGTACATTTTCCATTAACACCCCACCTACCAAGTTCTAATTAGCTAAGACACAACAGTGAGGGCTGCAATCAGCTAATATTCAGGCAGCTGATTACAGCTGACCTGGCCTCGTAACCTAATTCCATACACAAGCTTTGGGTCACATTTGCCATGCAAGCGTGTGGAGAACTAGCGTTCAAGCTGGAAAAATTTATTTCCCTGTTTAAAATTATAGTGACCAATTACCATTTAGCTGTCAATGAAATATCTAAGGCCCACCCCTGTTCCACTGAAAATCTGTAAAATGTGAAACCCTGATTAAATATTGGAAACCGATTTTCTGCAGATAGAACTGATGTGATTGTTCTCAGGCTTTCAGTAGCATGGAAAGCAGAGACATATAGATTTTAACCAAGAGCAAGAAAATGTCTAGAAATGTATGATTACAGGAGAAATATTGCACATGGGCATTTCTTGGTCGGTACAAATTTATTTTGTTCAGTGCTCAGTGATGCCAGCCTGGGAAAAAGGATGCGGCCATAATAAGACTGCAAAAAAAATAAATAAAAATAAACACAAGACCACACATACCTGGTATACAGTATTCTTGTATAAAATATATATGTGCTTAACATTTTCACAAGCTCTGTAATTATTTTTCCAGAAAATTTGTTATTATGCAAAAAGAAGTCTTTTGCAGTCAATGTTATATTACATTTTGTATTATGATGAAACCATCAAAACCACTGCTTTGCCGGTAAGCAATTTTGAGAGCTGTATCAGATTTTGAGAGAAATATCAAATTAGATGATGGTAGAAAGTTGGTCAAAAACTTGGTTTGCTCAAAGCATTTCAAGCAGTTCCATATAGTATACAGACGATCCACACAGTAAACGAAGGCAAAGCAAAGGAATAAGTCCAACTTGGTATACGTCTTGTTCGGACACAAAAATTTTTGCTTTGTATACGACCTTTGTTTGGAATAAGCTAGAACTTGTATGGGTCAAAAAGAGTCACGACCCCACGCGCTGCCCTTGTTTACCTCTCTCTGAACAACCCGCGCCATAACTCTCTTTTCATTTATTTCATGTATCTGCCTTTGTATTTAGTATTAAGCAGTGTGTATATTATTTTATACAACCCAATCAATGCATAATATGCCAATAACAATAGGATTTTTTTTCATGGGAACAGATTAATCATTTTCCCTTTATGTCTTATGGGAAAAATTTGTTTGGTATATGTCCTGTTTCGTGTATGTCCTGTTTGGTATAAGTCCAAGGATCTGGAATGGATTAAGCCCCAGGTAAACTTGACTTAGCCCCTGATCTTTTACTCAGCTAGAAACTCCCCTGGTAATAACCATTGAAATATCTCTGGTTAAGCCCTGATCTAAGGATTAGGCCATGCCTTTTCTGTGGCGGGCCAAATCTGATCACCATGTCATCAGGGGACATTTTAAAATAACTATTTATTATTATTATTTATTATAATTTCTTTGTAATGATTATTGATAATTTTTATGATTACGCCCTATATTTTGCTTCAGTGTTTCATTCTTTGGAGAGTCTCATTTTGTGTGCCAGTAGGAAAGAACCATTGTATTCATTTTAATGATGGTGAGCTTTTCCCAGGTCTGAATTAGATGATACTGTAACAAGGACCTGCCACATTCCAACCATCAGTGGTGAAAATTAATGAATCATGAATTACCACCCCTCATGTCCTCATATCAAAGACAACAACAGCTTAAATTCATTCTTAAGGGTATTCATATTTGAGGCAGTTGAAATTTAGACAAAATGGAAATTAAGAGGTTGAGGGCTAATAAAATGTAAAACATTTTGAACACTGGAGCCAAAAGGAACCTTTAGTCGAAGTGTGAGTCGTAAGCAATACATTCCACCCAAGTCCACCCAAGAAGGACTAGGGAGCATTTTGTAGAACAAAGCTCTGACCAATGGAGCCCAAAATTAAACCTGATAGCACTTCTTTGTGAACACAGCAGCATGAAACAGCTTATTTCATGGACTAATGACTAATGCCGTGTGTTCCCTTTGGCTAGGTAACAGACAGGGCAGAACAGAAATGGCACAGTCACTGCCTTGCTCTGGTCAGACTGTGAAGTGGGTAACACACACAACTTCTCTCCATGAGAGGAAAAAAAAAACACCCTTTTGGGGGTTGATACTTCAGTGCTAGTGGATTTCTGTGAGTAAACTTTGAGGTCTCAGCAGAGTGAAAACAAAGCCAATTGTTTTACATGAGGATCTAGACTGTGCTATGATGCCAAGCTGAGCTAGGTTATGGATAATGCTTCTGCTGTTCTCAGATAATGTCATAAACTTGGAAGGGGGCTGTCGGAAAGACAGCACTGTACTCCCCAGACAGCCCCTTCAGTCACTCCGCCCATCTAATCCATACTCACAGCAGATCCTTTCAGTCCGGTAAGTTTCAAGGTGGGGCCTCCATGGATCGGGCTTGTTTGTCCAGCTAATCTCACAGATGCTTGACTGGATTGAGATCTGGGGAATTCTGAGGCCAAGTCAACATCTTGAACTCCTTTTCATGTTCCTCAAACCATTGCTGAATAATTTTTCCAGTATGGCAGGTGGCATTATCCTGCTGAAAGTGGCCACTGCCATCAGGGAATTCCGTTGCCATGAAGGGGTGTACTTGGTCTGCAACAGTGTTTAGGTATGTGGTACATATCCCCCACAATAAGATTGCATCAAATAAATAAATAATAATAATAAAAAAAAAAATCGTAGTTTTTGGATTTGATTATTACAAGTGGACCTTACATACACCTCCCCCAATAAAGTGACATAATTAAATTTCCCAACAATCAATTCCAGCGACTTTCCCATGATGCATTTCGCTGCTGATAAAATTAGCCAACTGGGGAGGCTGGCAACAAAAAAACATTATAAATTTTATTATAGAATATTTAGAAAATCATCTTGCACCCCACAGTTTGAGAATCATTGACCTGTATGATCATCCATGGAATACATTTAGATGGCAGATGGCTGTGTTTATAAGATGGTGGCTACATCCTGCATTTCACCCTTTACTGCCCTCTATCACTGCAGTTTTAGTTTTGGAGTGATTTGGGGTCTATCATGAGGAAGATTTCACGTGTAGATTTTCATCCATATAATGTTTATGTGAAGCGGTAATATGACCAATCAAAGGAAAATAGAGTAGAGTAACAATAACAAAGTTATCCTCTTCAGAAGGTTAATCCTCATATCTAGAGTGCAGCGTGTGGCTCACTAGGCTAAGCCTCTGTGCCTGTGATCAGAAGGTTGTTGTTTCAAGCCAGGTCTCTGCAGAATAGTCACATCTGTGGACCCTTGAACAAGGGCCTTAACCCCCAGCTCCATGGGCACCACTATGGGCGGCTGCCCTTTGCTGCAAGCTTGCTCTCATCTACATGTGTGTCATGGACAGTAAGTTGTGGTAAGCTAAAAGAGAATTTCCCCACTGAAGTCAATAATGTATCATCACTTCATTTTTCATTTTAGCTCATCTTTGTCTTTGCTTTGCTGTTGCTTCAGTTTTGGTAAAATTTGAATTTGAATAGGTCCAGGTGGTCACCCATACAATGTGTTTGCAAATGCTCAGACAAAGAATTTTTGGCTTATCAAGCTGAGAAGATCAAGTGTCTGTGCCCTTCTCTTTGCTATCACAATGCAGCACTGCTTCAATTTTAGTGCAATTTGTCTCAGAATTTGATTAGGTCAAAATCTTCACCCTTACAACATGTATACGAAGGTTGAAAAAGATTTATCAAATACTTTTTGAGTTATCACGCTAACAGGATAAAGTGTCTGAAACTACCCTTTTTAATTGTGCAATTGTGTTACAAAAGAATTGCAGTATGAAGTATTATGTAGGAGAAAATTACATCTGAATTAAGAAATGACAAGAAATTATAAGAAAGTATAATTTAAGTAATTAAGTTTTCATACACAATTTGCCTTGTAAGTGATGTTTTTACATTTCTAAATGCCAAAAGAGTTTTTGATCAATTAAACAATAAACCAATGTGGATCAATAATGGAGCTTTAAATTCTTGAACACATGGAACAAAGCAGTCAATAATAACAGATATGTGCAGATAAGGCATTTATCAGTTTAGCTTAGATTTTTTCACTAAATGGTGATCTAGTGGTAAATATATTCTTTCTTCTCAGATACTACTGGCAAGGCTATCATGAAAGCAAATGTTTGCCTTGTTTTTACCCTCTGTCTCACAAGCATTTTTTCATGTCACCAAAGGCAATTTATCAAAATAAATGCTTCAGTTTGTTTTTCTGTCAACTCAAAGCATATTCTGGTTCATGCTGCCAGAAGGAAAAAAAAAATGTTGAAATTGATTTTTAGACTTACATTTACAAGAACAACTAAGAACAGGTATGTTACTCCAAAACTTTAGAAGCTACCAACAGAAATTTTACTGTAGGAGGAACTTGACTATTCATCTGCGGGAATCCAAGGTATCAGTTTTATATTTTAGGACTTACAAACCTTCAGAATGCTGGTCACACTTCTGCCAGGCTAGCCAGGTATCCCTAATTAACTAGTATGCACCAATACTGTCATATACTGACCAGGCAGACAACTTTGAAATTCTGAAATCAGTTCTTTTTTGTGATTGATTATTTTACCATAGAGAATATCTACCTACATTAAATCAGGATGACGCCTATATTTTTGCACAGGTAATTTTTTTGACACATTAAACTGGCGGGGATCCATTATGTCCGACAATACCATAACAAACCAGTGTTTATAGCTTTCAACATATTTAAATCAGCAGACACACCACTGAAAATAATCATCAGCAAATACCCACAGAAAACCACTGTTACCCAATGAAAGGAAAACAAACTTGTCAGATTAAGTTAAACCATAAACTGCGAAAAATCTATGTATACTTCAGAAAAACAAATCTACAGGAGCACATATTTTTAATGCTATAAATATGAAACACCCTTCACATGTACACAGGTTAGACTTTAAAGTGGTGAACTGTTGTTTGTCATTAGTAATAGCCATTAGTAATGGTTTTGGGCCTTTACTGCATATTGTATCTACTTAAGGTACCCCGAAGAGACAATCTGTTGCAATCTAAAGCAAATTGTGGCAAACAGTCATCAACTCATTTACCATAAGCATCCATCCATACTGCATCAAACAGCACTTGAGTAGCCAAGTAACCTGTAACCTAACTGTCCCTAAATTTTAGGTTCAGAATACACAGGTCAAGAATACAAACCCCATGCACACAACAGGCAGCAGTGGAATTTGAACCGCAAACATAACAGACAATAGTGTTACCCAACTAACCACCCCAAACCATTTCCTCCTTCAAAAACCAGTTTTGAAAAATTTCATTAATGCAGAGAAACACCCTGCAGTGTAACAGTTGAAGAAAGTGACTAGAGTGAGTTGCCAGTTGTTATCTAACAACCCCCTTTATTATCTTCCTGGTGGTTTCACTGCCAGGTGGGTATGTTTAGTGATGTCATGCCTCTCAGGCTCATTCCCTTTTACAAATGAAGCCCATGGAAATGGGGTTACTTTTTCATTCAAGCAGGACAGTTTTTATTTTACTTTTGGTTAATTCAGACAGACGACAACCTAACACACCCAAAATGTGCTCTCTGGGTATAAAATAAAATAGAACAACACTATTTCCAAAGCATAGCCAGAAAAATCAAAGTCCAAACACAACCAGTAATTTGCAAGGCAGACACAGAGCAAATCTAATTCAAATGGTGAACCGAAATCTTTAGTCAGAAACACAAGCAGAAGATCAAAAACCAGTGGATACAACACGGCTATAAATTACCCAAATCCAAAAGCACAAGATTAAAGCAAGATAGATCAGGCGTAGGAGAGCAGGTAATCCAGGAACTAACACTCAGGTTTGATGAGCAAACATGCAATATCTCACAAAGAAAGTCCTTATATACAGAACCAGTCAAATGTGTTCATTAATATTAGGTTTGCTAATATTCAGGTGAGACTGGGCATGAAAGAATTGAGGCTTGCCAAGCTGCAGGTGTTATGCACACAAAATATCTCACATATATCTCACCATGCTCACTACATGTAGACCTTGCTGGAGACCATACACACACTGCGTTTCACCCGCGTTTCACAAAACAAAATTACTATTATGATCATTGCTATCAGTATATAATAAATTTTTTTGTGTTCTTTTTCCTATGCCATGTTTGTACACTATGCACACTACTGTATGTGTACTACTGGGTGGACCTTTTTTCCTTTAAGACTGTCAGTTGGTACAACACGTGGAAAATGTACGGATTCTCCTTACAAGAGACTACTTTCAAATTACCACACCTCTACACAGTTCTCATTTGTAGAACCTCAGAGAATAAAATGGCAGCATGTTAAATATATGAAAATTACAAAGGATTATCTAAGCCTGACTTTGATGTAATTTCATACTGGAATTCCCAAACTTTTTAGCCCATGACCCCTGAAATAACCATGCCAGGACAACAACTGCCATTTTGCCGACTGGAGGGGGGCTTCCGTAGATTAGAATACATATACTGCAATGAATGGTTGCAGTTACAGTTAAAGTGGATTTTTCTCTTAAACATATCCTGGAAATTATCTTTCATCCTCCACACTAGGAACGCCTGGCTCTTTTTCAATGTTTTCATTATTGTCTTTATGGGAGAATTGACCTAGGATGACTTCTATGCTTACACTGGATGAGTACTGTGCTTACACTGACTGATTTTTACAGCGCTTACACTTAAGATTTGACCTTATATTACAATGATTTTTTAATTATTTGTTTGATTTCTTTACATGCACCTGTACCTACAGTATCACATTGTACCTGAATTTTTGTACTGTTAAACTTCTTCTATACTGCTATACAGTATTCAAAGCACCTTGATAGAAAACATTAGGCTTCTTGGTTTTTGTCTAGCTATTTCTAAGATAACTTTAAATAAATTAAATATGATCCAGTCACAATTGTTTGGTATGTCTCTGTATCCGTTTTAATAAATTGCACGACTCTTAAGGCTTTCTATGAAGTCAAAGAGAACAGCACAGTATTTCATGGGTTGGCAATTTGAACAGACTTTAATGATTATTAATTAAGATGAAGAGGAGCTTTGTGGGGGGGGGGGGGGAAAGCAAGCCTATCCAGAGTCTGATGGTCTGCAAGCAGCCACAGTCTGATCAAGACTAAAGTAAGTCTGTTTGGTGCTTGAATGAATGACTGTATAATGATCACAATTACAACTTGAATTTGCATTGTGCCTTTCATCGATGCTTCTGCAGTAACTCACTTGACAATCCAGTAGGAAAACGGAGATGAAATCCTCTGCAGTCTGCTGAATATTTGAGAACATGTAACTGAACATCATGTATGACTACACAATAAGATCAGCTTGAAGATCATTTTCATCAGGATACTTTTTCTGCCCATCCATATTTGTGGTCTGAATGTAGTATCAATCAGGTCCCTTTGTTGCTTCCCTTAATATAATACATACATTAATTTTACATAAATGTTAAAATAAAGTTTTGAAATGTGAGAAATATGCACTGTACTTGTACTGTTTTTTTTTTTTTCTGCGGAAATGCAGTACCATTATTCAGTGTTTTACGGACACAATTCAGATTTCCTTGTACATTTCATATTGAATAAAGTGAACTGTTTGCAGCACTTCCACATTAGTCCTTTGTGTGAAACTGAATATCATTTCCATACAAGCTACATTCGTCTTCAGACACTGAAGCTACATAATGAGGACATCAAGTTCTCCAACTTGAACAAGTTCCATCTCATTTCCATGGACCTTCATTGACTTGTATTAAATGTTTCCTTACATTACAGAATGTCATTATTAATTGACACAGCTGTGCGTGGAATGATATATTATATAAAACTTATGGTGTAGTACTATATTCAAAAGCAATTTACTTCTAAATAAGTAATCCATCATGTAACTCATTGTTTAGCTGTTCTTTTGCATTTTAGAATATATTAAAACTATTACTCATTTTTGGAATAATGGATGTGCTTACCTAGAAGGTCAGTGTGTCAAGATACAGCAGGTGTACAGAAAATCATCAGTAACAATAAGGACACAATCAAAAGTGCAAACTGCTATAATCATTAAATGGAACGCAATTAGCCCGCTTCTATTTGCATGCTGTTTTTTTCTGACATTGTATCTTCTAACTGGCTCACACTGTGCCTTGGATTGTGCAACTGAATTTATGCACATGTGGTGATCCGGACATGAGGCAAGGAGGCCTTAAGCTGTGCTATACTGTCTGATTTCTGCGCCTCCAGGAAGCACCTCTGCACTCTTCTCCGAACTGGCAGGGCAGATATGCTCATGGAAATATCTTTGATGGTAGACGCAGTACTTCTACCATCAAAGTGAAGTGAACTTCCATCCCATAAAATGTTTTATCAAGGCCAAAAGCACCCTTGCTGCTATATCACCACAGGTTTTAACAGTTGGTGGTGAATTTGGACACAATTTTCAGTGGAAAGCTTTTGAAGAGGGTCATTAAAAAAGTCTGATTAGCAGAGATACTGTCCTGCTTGGATGTAAATTCTTTGCCATCAGCCTGCTCATGCCATCTCCCGTCTGTTTGCAGGAGTCTGTTTATTTCTCATTCTCTCATTTATGTTCACTAAATTAAGTGCCAAGCTATCCTGTCTCTCCCCATCTGCAAAGCTATGCTTTCCTCACATACTGTAAATCTAGCATCACTTCCGCAGCTCTACTCCATGTTTTCCTTCTTCCCCTCCATGTTTCCCCTCTCATGTTCTGCTTTCTGAAGAATCATGAAATTCAAAGTTTGCATCTGTTGTAAACTTCTTCCACATTACTGTATACATAATAGGAAATTAGATATTCGCATAATGACTGGACAGAGGGAGGCCTCAAGTGCGGGTACCACAAGATTAATTCCAGACTCGCAGTTCAAGGACCAGCTCAGGGTCAAAAACTTAATACCTGTAGGTGCAAACAAAGGCATGCAAATCCAAATCTTTATTCAAAATCAAAATCACTTAACAAAATTAACAAAATCTAAACAACGCAAAGAAAATTGCTTAAAACGATGCTCAACAATCATACACAGACAACAGAACTTGAAATAAATGCTTAGCATGGCAGAACACTCAACACCTTGAAAGAAGTGAACTGAGAACAGGTGCTTTTAATCTGTGACGATTGTTGCGGATGAGTTTCAGTATGCAGGGAATGCTGGATATGGCTGGCTGAATGCAGATAGGTGCAGGTGTGACACTATCCCCTCCCCTTCATAGATGGCTCTAGAAGCCCTAGACTGCATACCAGGTGGTTGGCCATGGGGTTAGCAGCAGGAAAATCAGGGTGAATGCAGTAGAATTCTTCAATGAGTAAACTATTCAGGACAGCAAGGGGCAGAGACCCATCATTGCTCCTCTGGGCCATAGCTTCTACAGTTAACCAAAAGTGATATTAACCTCTTTAGTGCCTGGACTCCAACAAAGTCCCCTACCAACCTCAGCTGGCGGGCAGAGGTGCTGCAGAAGCGAATGGCGAGTTCACTGCACTATATGAAACCACCAACAGGGTGACACAGAATGTAAAATGAATCCAGTGATTGGGTGGTAAGTGAAAATGATTGGCGAGGGCAAACATTCAGTAGGGTAAATACACTGCCCGGCCAAAAAAAAAGTCGCCATTTGAATTTATATCAGCAAATACTTAAGAGGAGCAGTACTGTCTCAGGATACCACCACTCTCGCGATTCAGTCTTTCCATCTGGCCATAAATTTGAGGTTCACACCCGTAAGAAGGTTAATATTAACCTCGAGTTAGGCATAGAGTGACCTTTACATGCAAGGTGTGAAACGTGGCCCTAGGTCTAAGATAATGTCCTCTGTTACCATGAAGAACCTAAAAAGCTGATTAAACACACAATCAGCCAGTTCCATCACATTCAGCAAGGGAGATTACCTGCAGCACCCCTTCTTCCCCAGGTGAGGGCCGACTATGCCAATCCTAAAAGAATGTATCAGCAGGTTTTGCAAAAGAATATAAGGATTCGGTCTTTATTAAATGTTGGGAGTCATGTCATTTCAGTTGGTCAATAGATACATAGATGAGAAGTGGGGGATAACAAAGCCGTCGGCATTTTAAGCTACTCAAGCTACCAAAGATAGAGCACTAACAAGCTGCGGAGGTCTAAGGCCACGTGTGGATCAATTCAAGCACGTAAAAAACACTACACACAAAAAGTAAAAATGCAACACATACCTCATATTATGCTAGTGAACATGCTTTTCAAAACCTCGCTACTCATCAGTCCCCCAACTATCCCAGGCCAACCCCAGTAAAAACAAAAGGAAAAAAGGGGGAAAGAAATGAAAAAACCTTCTAGCCTATGGCTCACATTTCCTGCAATACTACATTATATACAGGCTATTGCCAGCAGGCTAATGGAAAACAAAACAACCAAAACCACCTAATAAAGATCAGCACCTGCACAAGGTATGCAGCACCCTCCAGATACATATAAAGGGAGAGATCAGCAGCCAGCAATCTAGCTGTGTCAAAGAAACAAATAAACAAACATTAGATACACATAATACGAACTTAGAATTCTGCAAGTATATTCCCATCGCAAAAAACAATAGACATGCCTGGTTGATATAAGTATGCAGTTAGCACCGCATGCATATCGCTCACCCAATGGCTAATGAGACAAAATGCTGCAAATAAATACAAATAAAACACAAATTAATGTGAATAGAATCCAAACCGCAGCCCGCATGACCCACAAATTAAGCACTATGCTGCAATGCTGCAATGCTGAAAATACTATCAATACGAGCAGCTTAATCAGTGTTTATTCACTATCATACTAAACAGAAACCCACTTAGCGTACTAAGCACCATGACCATATGAACATAAAAATGGAGAACTCAACCAAACCTTCAACAGCACCAAACCCTGCACACGGCGAACACTACTCATTTCAGGACTCTAGGTGTCTATATATCTGCCTGCTCCTAGAACCCCAGCTGGCTCCTTAAATGCCTGTTAGCCAACTAATTTATGATGTCCCGTCTGCAAGAGAAAGAAAGAAAAAAATATAGAAACCCTCCACTACCTCCACCGGCTACATAACCAACACGTTTTAGGAAATCGATATACAGGAACACCGACAGTACTAAATCCATTTGAAAGGGAAAGATCTGTAATAAAGGCCATAACAATATACGACCATGGTCTGTGGGGAATGGGTAGAAACTCTGCAAGACACTATCTCCCCCCCTTCATAGATGGCTCCAGAAGCCCTACACTGCATACCAGGCGGGTGGTCATGGGGTTAGCAGCAGGATAATCAGGGTGAATGCAGTGGAATTCTTCAAATTAGTAAACTATTCAACTATTTAAATATAAAGGGAAGGGAGAGATCAAAATCCCTTACGCCGTCAGGGATACCAGAACCCACGGGTTTCTAGTTCTGTGGTTCATATTATTCTGGGGTTCCTGTGCCCAGGGATGATTGCTGACTGGAACATAAGTTTCTGAAGAATTTGTGGAGGGCTTCTTGAAGGCCATGCATAAGCTCCTATCTAATGAGTGACACAACACAGGATGCTCGCAGTGGTGGCAGTGTGATAGTTCAAACTGGAAAGATGATGTGTTCTTTGTTCCTAGATATGTAACTGTGAACGTGAACCAAGCGAGAAACAGCCCCCCCTGGCCTGCCTAGGGTCCAGGTACTGGTTCATGCTGACCGAGCCAGGGGTGTCTTAGAAGCAGGGGTCCCATGAGGAGAAAACGACTAATAGCCGTGTCTCTTACTGATGAAACAAACCAAGCTGTAAATGAAGAAGTTCCATCACATGTATTATACACTGAGTGTCCAGGGGTTGTTCAAAAACATGCACATAAAGAGGAAGAGAGATGTCCTGTAGTTTCTGGGTTTACCTTCCATCAAAAAGATTACCAGTTGCCCCTAAGTTGACGAGTGCTGTAATTGACTGTGATCAGTTACCACATGAAATCACCACTGGAACTGAAAATTGCTTATGAGACACTTGAGGAACACAGATCAACACAACATCACCATGTTCTCACCCTCTCTGGGCAGTGAAGTCTGAAATGTCCAAAACTACCAACCGGGGCTTGCCCGAGATGCAGGGGTTCAGGAACATGGCTTGAGGAGAAAGATGGTGTAGGAAGAGATAATTCTGGTGTTGACTGAAGTTTGGGTCACAGAAGCCAGTGTGGGGCTATTCTATTGCCATAGTGCTATAACCCACTCCAGCGTGTTTCCTGTTAATAGTAAAATTATAAATGGAGGTGGACATTTCAGGTCCAGAAAGAAAAAATCCAGATCTTGATTTTGTTTCAACTAACCAATTCAATATTAAGTGACTGTGACTCTTTAGAGGTGCACCTGAAATGTCCACCCCTGATTATAAAGTGTTCGACTTGGCTCTGTATATCTCAGAATGGTGAAGTATTAACTTCCTGAGTCCTGGGCTTTCGTTTGGTGTGCATGTTTTATTTCCTTTAGCTATTTGGGATTAGAAGGACCTCATAATCATAAAAACCAAACATTATTTTTTTGAACAATTAATAGTTTTAAACTAAAAATGATGTCCTTATATGAGGACGTAGGATCTCAGGAGGTTAACTTGAGAAATGCATAAGGAAATATGTGCGTCCATTAGAATTACCATCATACCTCTCAGGGTGAATATGGGGGAAGGTGGCAGGTTGAGAGTAGTACCAGCCACAGCAGCAGGGCCCAATGGGATGGTGACATGTATGGAATGGTGTCCACCCAGAAGGAACCCTTTAGGTTTGCAAGTTACCATGTTGTAGCTGGACTGATGATTCAGTCAAGCCTCCAGTTTCACTGGATCCATAATAATGCTAAGTAATTACAATTATTAATTAGCAAAGTATTAACCCTCATATTTCACATTTGTAGCAAAACTACACTTCCTTATAAACAAAGCTTAGTAATACAAAAATTTATAACATATTGTCTAGTCAGATACTGGTTTTATGAGTTCCTCAAAGCCACACAATTTGATTCCATATTTTCAAAAATAATAGTGTAATTAAGTATAAATGCATGGAATATTTTTATAGCTAACAATATAGCTAATATTATTTGGCATGCATCATGCTATTATGAAAATCTAGTATTAAAATGGTGGTAACAATACTGTAGCACTAATATTTTTGCAACATTTCTTGCACACTGTTAGGCACCAGAGCTCTTCTCTCTCTCCCCTTGTTAATTCTGACCCAAGGACCATTTCTTCTCTTACACGCATATGGAGAAGCAAGATTGTCCTGTCATACAGGCAGCAGTGAAACAGAAATGCAGTCCATCCATTATGGCCTGTGAAATTCAACAACTGATGCATAAAATTAAAATGAATAGCTGATTCCCTCTATAATGCCTCATTTCCTTAGTCCACACTCAACATTAATTCTAATTATACTCGGACTGTCCAGATACACATTGGGGGGGGGGGGGGATTCAGCCAGGAGCAGTGTCACTGGAACTGTCAAAGCAACTTTGCGGTGATGGGGGAGAGGGGGAGGACAATGTGGGTGCTTAATACACATCTGTAATCATATTTATCAAGATGTCCTGGTTTGCATACCAATAGCCTACATCACCTGTGCAGGGCTGTTTATCATCCCAAATGGGTGAGCACAGGTCATCACAGTAGATGAGCCCACACTTCCATGTGCACACAAACACACCAGGGAGAGGAGCACAGGATATAAAACAGTATTTCTGAATGTTTTATATATGCAGTAAATCATTTATAAAGTTACATAAAATAATGCATCATGCTAGTATCTATAGCAGATTATTAAAGTTAATCTATTTTACAAGTTGTATGACTTACCTTACCAGATTGTGGCAGTAACCAATTTGAAATTATTTTTCTCCAACTACATTACCTTGTTTATCCTCCATCTGGCTGATATCCACTTAAAGTCACTCATTACTTCCTTCCACAAGGATAAGGGGATGGATTTTTTATAGAGTGAGTTTATTAATGCAGGACCTGATCGAATTACCATGTTGCAGAACTGATTTCCATTTGATTTGGCTACAGTGTCTTTCCCTCTAGAGCAGCATCATTCCTGTGGGTCATGTTCTGTATTGGACTGGCCTACAGTCCCAGTGTGCTTGCATTGAGATTAACAAGCTATCTTACTGTGTTTCAGAATAAATCAAACCTCTTCTCAGCTCTTAGGGGGGAGAATGTTCAGTGCCTTGAACAAAAATACAAAGAAATAAGCAAATGAATTACTAATGGTAGCGGTATAGCCCTACAAATAAACATACGTATTTTACATATCGAATCTTGCTGTTTTCTATTTCCATGGTGACCTTTGTATTCTTGTTGAATATCATTGGCTTGTAATAAAAGCATTTCTTTGTCTTGGTAGAAGCATTGATATGCTCGCAGAGCTGTACAAGAAAACATTACCGATTAATATTATCTATCAAGATCTTTATATTGTGATGAAATTTAAAACACCCACTGAATGTCATCATTGAAGAATGAGAGCATAACTAATAAATACCCTGAAGTCAGTGAAATTATGATCAAGATAAACAGGGCTTGAGATCAGAATACATCTTTGTGTTACACTATGGGTCTTTCAAGTTTCAGTGTTAAAAAACAGAGAATACACCTTTAGCATGTGTTAATACAGGCACATTTGTAGCTCGCTGGCAAGCCTCTACAAGTCAGAAACTTAGGAAATCAAACATGGAAACAATCAACACCAACCGATGAGTATATAATTTGTCAAGCATAACATTGTTATTCTGGCTCGGTTTACCCTAAGGGGAAGGTTTCAAAAAAATCTCCTGCATTACACTATATGGACAAAAGTATTGGGACACCTGACCATTTTACCTACAGTACAGGAACTTTTATGACATCCCATTCTAAATCCATAGACATCAATATGGAGTTAGTCCCCCTTTGCAGCTATAACAGCTGCCACTCTTCTGAGAGTCTTCCCAAAAGAGTGGGAGTGTGTATGTGGGAATTTATTCCCATTCATCCAGAATCAGGTCAAGCACTGATGTAGGACATGAAGGCCTGGCTCATCATCTCCATTCTACTTCATCTCAGAGGTGTTCAGTGGGGTTGAGGTCAGGGCTCTGTGCAGGCCAGCCAAATTCTTCTACACCAAATTCACTGAAACATGCCTTTATGGACCTTGCTTTGTGCACTGGGACAGTCACACAGGTAATGTTCTCCTGGCATCCGCCAAACCCAGACTCGTCCATCAGACTGCCAGACAGAGAAGCTTGATTTGTCACTCCACAGAACACATTTCCACTGCTCCAGAGTTCAATGGCAGCGTTCCTTAAACCACTTCATCTGATGCTTGGTGATGTGAGGCTTGCATACCACTGCTTAGCCATGGAAGCCCATTTCATGAAGCTCCTTATGCAGTTTTTGTGCTGGTGTTAATGTCAGAGGAAGTTTGGAACTCTGGAGTTATTGAGACAACAGGGCATTGGTGACTTTTACACACTATGTGCATCAGCAATCGGCAACCCCACTCTGTTACTTTTTTTAAAAAAAAAATTTGTTTGTTTTTATTGTTCCTAAATCCTTCCACTTTGCAGTAATCCCATTTACAGTTGACCATGGAATATATTGCAAGGAATTCACTGAGCTCTTTAGAACAACCCTTTCTTTCACAAATGTTTGTAAACCTGACTGCATAGCTAGGTGGCAATAGGTCTGAAAGAAACACCTGAATTCAATGATTTAGGAGGTGTACCCCAATATTTTTGTCCATGTAATATATAAATATTATGACAAGTCCATCTATCCATCCATTTTCCAACCCGCTTATCCTGCTGGGTCGCGGGGGGTCCGGAGCAACGGGCACGAGGCAGGGAACAACCCTGGACGGGGGGCCAGCCCGTCGCAGGGCATTATGACAAGTCATCCCACTTTATATGCCATTCTTAAATACATTTTTATTTTATACTGTAGTTACAAATAATATTCTTATAAAATTATTGACATTTGCATGTGAACATGCATATATTTAATCAGAAATTCACACATAAACACAACACATACTGCTAAACCTATTGTTCAAAACAGGAACACCTGTTCTAGTCTGTAATTAGAACTATAACCTTCCAGAGCCTTTCTCCTTGGCAAGCTGCGATAGCAGAATTAATGCAAATGTTTTTGGATTGTTTTGGCTTTGATCCTGGTGCAGACTTGAGCGGCGTATCTAAATGTATTGCTGTCACAGCTCCTAACAAACACTGCACTTACTAATCTCCTGCATGAGTTAGCACTTGGGACAATCACACAAAGTCGAATAATATGGGCCAGTGCTCCTCAGACAAATGTTCAGCATTAGCATTTGAATATGTATTGTGGTCTAATCTCCTTTTGCTCTGGCAAATTTTAATTTGAATATAAACCAATTTCCCTCCTGCGTTTTGAATGAGTTGCCCTGTATTTGGCAAGGGTCCCTTTTTAATATTTAATGCTTGGTATTTATATCTTGCGCAACTTTCCAAGGTTACATTTGGGCATTAAGCTATAATACTGTAATACTTTAACAAAAAGGTATTATGCAAGAGAATTATGAGGGAAATTCTATTTCTCACCTCAATGTCCATTTTCTTACAAAATGTGACAGAATATGTTACAACAATTTTCTCTTTTTTTCCCCATAAAGCCATTCAAAATATTTCAGACATTTCAGAACACCCAGCTCCTGTATCTTTTAATAATAGATAAGCGACGCATGAGACAAGCCCTTCTCTCCCTTAATAAAAATTTTCCCCCTTCCTGATAGCGAGTTCCGTGGAATGCTGAGAGAACTTTCATAACTCTCTATTGAATGATGTCAGTCTGAAGAAGAATGCTGCTCGGACACCCATATTAAGCATACAATGAAGCAAACCGTATCAGAGAGATAAGAGACCCTTGTCTATTCTTCAGGAGGCCACACAGTGTACCTACAGCAAGAGTCCAGCATGAATTTACTAGTTTAAATTCATGGCAAGTCGCTAGTAAGGAAATCGGGGTAGACAATTGCAATGGTCTACACTGTGGAAAGAAATAAAGAAAAAAGTAAACGTGTTGGAGACATTTTATGTGCGTATAATTCAGCAAAAACTAGAAAGTGGACTGGACTGTAAGAAACAACAGCTTTGTATTCCCCGGACAGCCCCATGACCTGCTCCGCCTATCTGATCTCTACTCCTCACATTCACCAGCCCATACAACTTGTAAATGTACTGGACTGGTCAACTGAGTGCTCCAAGTCTTAGTTGTGACATGTAACTCATGAAACTACACCTATTCATTTATTGCACATTCCACTTAGAAGCTAATTTTCAGTATCTTTCCCCATATGTTCATATTTTAATGTAATTTATATAATTCATATTTTTATATCTCATCATTTATATTCCATTTATTTCTCATTATCACTATGATCAACATTTTCGTGATATAACAGTACGAACTGAACACTCTACTAATGCTCGCTTTACACCACTTCCCTTTTAGACCTTCATTAGCACCTGTTTTCAATAATGGAAAGAAATCTGAAAGAGAATTTTTGCTTTTACAAAACATCAGCAAGCCAATTATAGATATACAGTCATGTGCCGCATAATAATGTTTCAATTAATAACAGACCACATACAGTCAGTCCTGCTACAATGCTTGATATCACACCGTGAATCTGTTCTAATGCGGTTGATATGTTACCCAAGATATACCCAAGTACATGGGGAATATCTTATTATTCCTGCTTTTACTATGTATTAGTGTTATTTTAAGTTTTTATGTGTTATTTAGTATTATTTGGTAGGTTATTTTTTGCGTCTGGCAATGATTTCTCAATGAGTTCTCAATTTGCTATTTCAAGCCCTCAAATTAATTTTTATTTTATATTTTGGTTATTTGTGTTCTTGCCTAAAAAAACATCACTGCAAAGCCAGAAGCTAGATGATTTGAGTAAATACTATGGATTTTACAGTAAGAAATGTATTCACCCAAATCTTTGTAATCAAACATAATATTTCATAAAATCTAACTTATTCATATTCTGCTAGACCTGGCACTTGTCCAAACAAAGCTTCAACTATTTCTATGAAATTATGTGTTACAGTTGTGATGGATTTGGGGATAGCCACTATCAAACAACAAAGTACGGAAGCGTAATGCGTTCACTTGAGAAAAAATAATTCTGCTCTGTTTTTCTGAATTAATGACATAATTATCTCGGAATTTCTGAATTAATGACATAATTATCTCGGAATTTCTGAGATACGGTTTTCATGTAATAAAAAATACGCTGTTTTTCTGAATTAACGAGATACGGTTTTCATGTAAAAAAAAAAAAATACGCTCTGTTTTTCTGAATTAACGAGATACGGTTTTCATGTAAAAAAAAAAAAAAAAAAACGCTCTGTTTTTCTGAATTAACGAGATGCGGTTTTCATGTAAAAAAAATATGCTGTGTTTTTCTGATTTGTCTTTGTCAGCCGACGTCACACTCGGACAGCACCTTAGATTAATCCAGTTTTATTTTGGTCTGGGTTAGAAACACTGGGAAATACTCGCAGCTTTAAGTTTAATTGAAAGCATGGAGAAGCTGTTCATTTATAAATGAATTTGGTCAAGAAACATGACATACACTGTGGAGCTGCGGTGCAGCAAGAAAAGGAAGGAGGCAGGCAAGTTAAGCAGAGCACCAAAAAACCAGTGTCTTTATTCCTAGCGTGCCTAACACCGCCCCACACAACCCGCGTCCCCGCTTGGGCATGCGTAAATCCAAAAAACCCTGCACGCATGAGCCAAGGCAAGAAACAGTGAATTCGGAATACTAAAAGGTAGGAGCCCCTACAACACAATGACTAAAATTAGTCTGCTTTTGATATTATAAGACGTTGAAAAGACGTCCACAACGACCACATTTGGACTATAAATAGCCCATGTATGGAGGTCCCACGGCCGTCAATACTAGACGTTCATTAGACGTCAAAAAAAGACGTCCTTCAGTGGACCAAAATTGGACGTCCAAAAACGACATATTAAAGACGTCATTCCGACGACACTTTGCGCAGTGGGCAAGTACGATCTTTGCATTCTTAGTACTAATTAACACCCGTTCCTCTTGCATTCACACCATGTAAGTTACCATAATATCTCTATAATATAAGGTATCTTACTGTAATATGTTATGAGTGGTTACCCACAGATGACATTTCCCCCTTTTTTAGTTTTACCAAAACGTGTATCATTACGTATAATTATAGAAATCATATAGAAATATATAGAAATTTATAACATAACCACACTTTAACACTAAAGGCAACAATAATCACCTTGCAAGTCCATCCATTACAAACCCTGCCAGATCTGATAAATACTAGTCCCTGTTTAGGTACTGGGTGAGTACAGTACCAACCATCCCATCATCTAAGATAGTTGGCAGGTTCCCATCCAAGAGATTTTATGTGCAAATATACTTTAGCACTAAAAAGCGGGTGATGGAAACATTGTTTAACAGTATAATTTTCCAAATGTATATGCGTTTGTTATTATGAACCATTGTATTTAACCCAAATTTGAAATATAATAGGCTTCTTTTGTTCGTTAGTACAAGTTGTCTGTAAGTCTGTTCTTTACCCGTGGACTGCCTGTATATCCTACCCATTTTGTCCTTTACCAAGTGTGCATAATGCATTTCCATGGTTGTCCCACACACAAGGATATAATCCATAAACGCTACCATGCCCTCCAGGCACTGCACTCCATAGACATAAATACGTAGATGTATTTGCGTACCGGAACGTAGGTCAGCGTCGCTGCCATATTGGATGGGTCTTCTTTCCAGGTCTTTTTTGTATGATTTGTATATAATTGTATATAATTTATTTTTGGTCCATTGACTTTCCATTATAATGTCATGATTTTGAAGGTGAGGAAAGTCATACAGTTGTTGTAAAGTCCCCTTGTACATATTGTGAGTGAGTAAAAGTGAGAGAAATAAACTCAATCAACAATGAAGCTGTTTATTAAAATATTTATTAATGTGTTTATTAATATGCTATACTAGAGTATATCATGTATTGTGTATACTGTACGTGTGTCTGTATATATACATATACAGTGTGT
>JAODLC010000007.1:23247724-23265493 GCA_026781145.1 Hippopotamyrus pictus | reverse complement strand
AATGATTGAAATGGTAGTTTACAAACCCTGTTGTAGCTCATAGTGTCCCTCCTGACATGGATTAGGTGGTCACCCTAAGTGTGCCACTGACTTTAGACATAGTTTTTGTTGGTCAAAAGCGCAATGTCATTTTGCTGCATTAAAATACAATGCACCAACAATGCACCCAGTCACACCTCATTTAAAAAATACCATTCCTACGAGCGCAAAGCAGAGGCAAAATCATTTGCGATTTTGACGACATGCAGACTTGGCATGAAAATCAACAATGCACTGATACGAAACTAGCAAAACCACTTTGTGTTGCGCTTTGTGCTGGTGGAAAATGGGGTCCTAAATGTTGTCTTTGTTGGTCAAAAGCACAATGTCATTTTCCTGCCTTAAAATAGAATCGCGCAGAATATGTCTCATTTAAAATATACTACTCCTATGAGTTGAAAGAAGGTGAAAAACCACGTGCTATTTTGATGACGTGCACATAATGTGAAAATGAGCAATGTGCTGGTACAAAGCTAGTAAAACCACTTTGTGTCACACTTTGTGCTGGTGGAAAATAGGGCCTATTGTCTTCATGGGATCATAATCAAATCTACCATTGTTTTGCTATCATTATGTGGCAATACTTCAATTTGGGGAGTGGGTGGGGTTCTGTCTCAAAATTTAATTAGTTCATCGCCCATACAATGCAAAGTTTGAAAAAGATCCATCAAATAGTTTTTGAGTTAATGTTTTAATAATCAAAGCATCTGCGCCAGTGGCGGCAGACCAGTCCCAAAAATATACTTATTCCCTATCCAGGCAATTAAAATATTATTTTTAAATATTTTTATTATTCACGTAGTAATTTCCAGTGAAGTGCTTATATAACAATCCAGGGTTGAAAAGGGCATTGTTAATGTGAGACTTTCCATTGCACTGAGACACGTACGCACAATGATCTTGAGCTTCTTCTTTTTATGATTATAGGAGCTGCTCAAAGCACTCAAATCCAAGTCTAAAACATAGGAACACGCTGCTAGAGGTACTGTGAAAATGTAGTGAATTTATCGTGACACAACAGTGTTATGGTTTTTACTTATCTAATGTTATTTTATTTTAATATTTAATTGTTACTCACGTTATTTTATTTCTATATTTTACTATGTATGCAGTATGTGTTAATTATCTCTTTCTAAACTGGAAAGCACTTTGGGTCAACTCCTATTGTTTTAAATGTGCTATATACAGTAAATAAATGACGTGATTTGACTTACTTAGGCTCCCTGTTCCATTGTGACTTTGTTGTCCCCTCTTCTGTGGCACTGATTATACATAGAAATTCATTTTTATTCAGCTTGAGGCAAAGAAGGTGGGTTTGACCTAGAGCCCCAATCTCTGTCATCACCCTGTCAGCTGCACTGAACCCGACAGAGAACAGAGGCCAGAACTCCAATTTGCAAAAGCTTTAATTGCCTTGAGATTTCAACATTTTGGTAAAATTAATGCTGCTGTTTAAAGATAATCTACCTACAGAAAATCCTGGAATTTCAAATTTTGTTAAAGCAGTTACCAAATATAATATATATAATATAAGCCTTCATTGTATGGATTGGCTTTTATTCCTTTCCCAGAGCTGGAATTTCTCTGTTTTGCCTCAAAAAAGAGCTACGATATTTACAAGTGCATGTAACAGAACTTCCTAGCTGTCCTTTTTCTGTTGTGTCATACTGAGACCACAGAGGCTTCGAGTTCTTTGTTAAAATGTGTTTATCACAACCAGATATATTTACAAAATACATGTAGAGTGGTTGGACAAACCCCCCATGAACCCTCCAGTATCCTTGTAAGGGTGAAGATCTATTTCAGTATTCCACGACCAGGACAGAATCTGCATTTTTCTTCCTGGATCTGAGGTTCGAACAACAGATGGACCCTCCTCTCCAGTACCCTGGCAATTCCCAAACCTTGCCAATGAGGCTGAGTAGTGTGATCCTCCTGAAGATGAAGCAACACCCCCCAGTCCTCTTTCTCTATTGAGTGGGACCACCAACCCGGCCTGCCAATCCAAAGGCACAGTCCCCAGCCTCCATGCAATGTTGAAGAGGCGTGCCAGCAAGACAGCCAAACAACATCAAGAGCAGAACATGCACTTGCACATTCGACAATACGATAATATTGAACAGATTAGGGTGCTCTGGTGCCAGGTGTACTTATGAACACCTGTATGTTTGAACATGGTGTTTGCCACGGACATATTGTAGTTAGCACAATAGTCCAATAACAGGTCATTCCTCCCTTCCAGGTTTCACTATTGTTACCCATGTGAGTGTTAAAGTACCCCAGTAGAATAATGAAGTCCTCAGAGAAAGCCAAATACTCTGAACTGGTGTTTAGTACATAAGCACAGAAAACAGCCCATGTTCAACTCAAAGTCGAAGGCAGTTGACCCTCTCATTGACTAGGATGAACTCAAATGTACTGATGCTGAACTAGGGGGTTTCAAGTAGACCCACAGCTGCTTGGTGCCTCTCACCAAGGCCAGCTCCAGATTGGAATGGCCCGTAATACAGCCTAGCACCTCTCCAGGAGTTTGGTTCCAGAGCCCATGCTCTGTGTTGTGGTGTCTCCTTACCTCCCCACCAGCTCAGGCTCCTTTCCCACCAGAGAGGTTACATTCCATGTCCCTAAAGACAAATTGGGCAGCTGACACTTAAGGTCGGTTGAGGACTAATGTGCTTTTGGTCATTACAGGGGCTTTTAAGCATAGGCAGCCCCATATGCTGCAAGGTGTGATGCACTGCATGTTGTGACAATACCATTAAAATGTTCTCTCAGTTGTGGCACAGTAGCCCTTCTGTTGCTTCATACTTGAGGGACTGCCTCAGTTGCCCATGCGCATCATTGAGCCATGGGTGCCTGACAGTCTGTCACCGACTCGTGGTCTTTCCCTCCTCTTACCTCTGTCAGTTGATATTCACCGCCTGTGATCAGCAGCTCCCCACAAGCCTTTGCCATTTTGGAAATGCTCTAACACAGTTGTCTGGCCAATTTCTCCTGCTTCCAACTATAATCGCCTATAAAAACCAACAGTTTTTTTGCCAGATCTTGATTAACGCAGATGTTCTGAGATAATCACTGTTATTCACATCATCTGTGGGTGGTCACGATGTTTTGACTCTTTGGTGTATATAACTAATGGTCTTCCTAAGTGGAGCGCATGATGACTAATTGTTTTAGGATGGCTTAAATTGGAATGATACATTGAGCAGTGTTTAAAAAGAGCTTGAAATCAATGGGAAGTATGGATTTGTTTTTTTTTCCTCATCTCCTGAAGTCACAAACAACTCATATGATGGATGCCAAAAGCCTAGAGGAGAAATCGATGAAAACCAGAGATCTTTCTTGTCAGTGCGTGCAGCAGGGGTATGGGTAGCATTTTTGGGCTCCATGAAAGCATATAATTTTGTGCCTCCAACCCAGATCAGTTCAATTATGTTCCAAATTTTTTAGGGCCGCAGTCACTCAGGGACCATTGGAATCATTCTAAATTTCCCCTCCTTTCTAGTGCCCCTCACAACATCAGCTCCGTACCAAGTGAAAGTGGTGGGTTTTATTCCATCACCCTCTCATTGAGAGCGGAGTGAATAATTGGTTCGCGCCCCCCCCCCCCCCTTTTTCACTGGTTCTGATTCATGTCAATCATCAAACACAGATCAGTTTCCCAACACACATATGAAATACGGGTATAATTCAGTTACCAAAATTGTGTGACTACACATATAATAGCCATATTATTGTGCAGTTTAAGAAAATATGTTTTTTTTGTGTGTGTGTGTGCTTTGTAGAAAGAGGTTAGTGACAGCTGTCTTGCTTCCTCTACAATGGGTCCTGACTGTACTGACGTCCCTTCTGCCCCCTGCCCTAAAAATACCCTGAAGGTGCCATTGCATCCTATGTGCTGTATTTTGTTTGCCTATAACTGCATACATTTTTCATTAGTTATTCCAAAGAAAGGTACAGTGTTTATGCAAAGGAATCATAACTATTTTCATACCAGGAAATTGCAGCCATTAGAAGTCTTCCTTAGGCTTTCCGCAGATGTGAGCATGCATATGCAAAACTCATTGACTGTTGCCGCGCGGAGCTGAAGCCATTCAAATGATGTCTTTTGTAAAGGCAGGCTGAGGTCACAAAGTAACAAAAAGCTTAAAATTAGTTTGTAACTTGATTGTGACAATCAGTGTTTTGCTGTCATCATTTCCCAGTTATAGTTAGCTATGTGACCTATACGCTCTTTTTAAAGATTTGTTTGGCATATGGTGAGATATGCTGTTGGGGGATATGTGTAATTTTATTTCTCTATACTCAGAATGGGGTCACATGGTGTCTCAGTGGTAGCCTAATGCCTCCGGGGTTGCAGTTTTTATTTCTGTCCCCGTCTCTGTATGCATCGGGTTGGATCCTTTTCCCATATTTTCCTGTGTTTCCTCCAAGCTCACTAGTTTTGTCCTGAACATGTGGAATATGCGATTGTGAATGCTTGCCCTGAATTGCACTAGGATCCTGCCTAGGACGTCCCCTGTCATGTCCCCCGTACTTCCTGGAGTAATCCTCAGATTCATTGGGCCCCAGTATGGGATAACAGGTATTTCAAATGGATGGGCGGATGGGTTGATGGATGGATATTTAGAATGAGGCTATGTGAATTTTGAACTGCATGCATTTTCATCAGGGAGGGCTTATGCCCAAGCCTTGTTATACCTCAGCTACTTTTACCCAGCCGCATGACTGACCTCACCCCTTACCTCTGAAAACTTCCTTATTTAAATTTGAATAGGATCTTTGATCACCTGACTGCCTGCCCATCCTTTGATGAGGCTTTACAATAAATTCTACTTTTCTTGGGGTGGGGGCTGCAGGCACAAGGCAGACAAGCGGACATGTGTCACCATTCTGCGGCACGCAGGCAGCATATCTTTGGAGCTGTAGAGTGCCTCTTTTTTGTTATTACATAATATAAATGTAAATGTCTCTACATCAAAAACCAAATTTAAATGTTAATGTTCTGTCCTTCAGCCAGTTCCTGTGACAAAGGGAGAGCCTCAATGAAGATGCCAGTGTGTGGGAAGATATGACTGAGGTACAATGTAACTGAGCATCATTTGATAAGCAGAGGGGATGGAATGGCACTGATAACTCACTGGCACATGTGATGAGGAGCATGGTTATGCATGGTGCAGTGGATGCATATTGACATATTAATATCAGAAGAGTGAAGCAGAATTCATCAGCCGTTAGCAAATTTGCTGTGTTCTTAAACAAACGATTGTTATAGTCTTGACCATTTAAAGTGGAATGAAGGATTTAATATAGTGCCACAAAGTAACAAAATGATTTGGGCATTGTCCTACGTATCAGCAAAATTAGTTAAATAAGACATTGACGTAAAATTGCTTTGAAATTGAAGACCACACCACACCAAACCACATAGTGATGTGTGAAAAAGGGCAGTTTTGACACTTGATCCGATTAAGATAACTCAAAAAGTTTTTGACAAATCTTTTTCAAACATGACATTGTATGGGTGGTGAAGTAGAAATGATTAAATTTTGAGATGGATCACCCCAAAATTGAAGGGACACAGCTTAGTGGCATCAAAGGGAAGAGTGAAAGCAGATGACATTTGACCTTGAGAATGTGATCAGTCAAAAAGTACTTCATGGGTTTTATTACTGTTTCGCAAAACCATAATATGGATGAAGATCTACACCTGGTTTAATCTTCAGACAAATTGCCCAATAATGAAGCAGCAGCTCTGTGTGGTAGCAAAGGAAAGAAATGGCAGCTTTAGACGACTCACTGTAGGGATGACAAACTGGAAATGTTAAAATATTAAGACAGATCGCTCCAAAACTGAATCAGCGCTACATAATGATATTTAAAAAGGGTTAGTTTGGTTAGTTTCAGACATTTTATTCTGTTAGTATGATACCTCAAAAGGTATTTGACAGATCTTCCCTGCGATAGACCCGAAGTCAACCCAAAATTGCAACTGCAATACAGAGCATAGCTGATGGTTGTAGCCACCATCTTGTCAATAAAACCGTCTTTTTGAAAACTTCCCAAGAACGTTTTGCAGGTCACCGATTCTAAAACTGTGGTGTGTGATATGGCTTTCTGAATATTCTATAATACAGTTTCAATTGAATTTCCATTGCTAGGCTCCCCGTTTGGCAAATTTGATCTATAGCAGTCTGGTAACCAGTCAGCAAAATTTATTGTGGGAGACTAATTGTGGATTTTTTTGGAGAGGCGGGGAGAGTGTGTAAGATAGGCATATAATACAAGGTGTCCATAAAGTCTCTTTACAATTTCAAAAATTTATTACAAAAGCAAATGAAAAGGCAGACGTGGAAATTATTACAAAATGAGACATATATTTTTAAGTTTTTTTTTTGCCTCACCTCTATATGGGCACCATTAGTTGCACGAAGCACATCAAGACAGTACTGGATTTCTTGCCATGTTCGCTGTAGCATACCCTCATCAATGGTGCCAATGGCATCAGTGATCCTCTGCTTTAGATTAGTGATGTCGCCATGTTCGCTGTAGCATACCCTCATCAACGGTGGCAATGGCATCAGTGATCCTCTGCTTTAGATTAGTCATGTCCTGTACCTTTGTTTGCAATATGATTAAAAATTTTGATAACCACTGAGTACATAGAACAAATCTGATGAAGATATCTCATCAATTACCTTTGTAATACATTTTTGAAATTGTAAAGAGACTTTATGGACACCCTGTAATATTTTCTTTAGACTGCTGTGTTTTTGAGTGGCCAAATGTATCATTGGTCACCAATTGCCTGGCTAAATTTATCATGGGTGAATTTAATCATGTCACTTAGCCCTAGTCCTGGACAATCTAGTCAGTGGTGGCAGATGAAAGAACAGACACAGATTTAGTGAACCTAATTACAAGTCACACAAAGTGATCCAGGGTTATCAAATGAATGGCTTTATCATGCATTCAAACCCTAAGCTTTGTTCTCATATGTGTGTGTGTGTGTGTGTGTGTGTGTGTCTGAAAAGGAGTGTGATTTACCATAATTAACCATGGAAAACGTGAGCTCAGCCACCAGGCAAGATAAAGTCACTTAATTGTTTGTCAATATTTGTAGGCAAAGAATTGGTGCATGTACTCTAAGTGAAAGAGCCAAGAGTTCAAAATACTGTTCCTGTCATTGCTAATCTGTCATTGCTAGGTCGTTGAAAAGTAAAATTCTGTGGCTTGCTTTGAGTTTTGCATTTTCTGATTGTACGATCATGAGCTTGATTGACTGTTTCGTGGGCATATTAAATTAAAGCATGATTTAGTATTAGCTTCAACAGTGCCCCTGTAGCTCAACAAATAAAACACTGCAAAATCTTTACAGAACTTTCAGGTTTAAATTCCAGGGGCTACACGTAACTGTAGGTCTTTTTGGATAAAAGTGTCAGTTAAATATGAGTTAATGTATGTTCTTGTTAAGTTGTAACTGTAACCCCTCCAGACCTCCATATATACCATTAGTGTATCTGCTACAGTTCTTACTGTTATGTCACAGAAAATTCTGGTCATAGTGCAAAAGAGAAATAAATAGATTACAAATATTTAAACATATAAACAACATAAATGACATTTTCAAACATGGAGCCTGTATCATGAAGCAGGATTTCTTGCTTAGCCGGAAAACCTGTCAAATTTAGGTTGGTCTGGACCAAATGTAAGTAAAGAAATAGTCCATTTAAACTTCAGTATGTTAAATCCGACATTGGGCATTGTTCGACCAAACTGAGTTCACATACCTTATATGTATTCAAGCTTTCACATTTCCAGTTGATCCATCCAGTACTTCTAGAATTTGTATAGGTTGGTGAGTGTGGGAGGAGTATGGATCAGATGGGCCGAGATGGGTGACGGAGCTGTCCATTCCTGTTGTTCCTACAGAACCCTTTCTAGTTTAATAAGGTGACTACCAATAAAGCCACCATCAGAGCAGCCTGCTCTCTATGGGACATGGCAAACCAGCATGAGTCTCCCAGCTAAATTTGAAGGGAAATGTCTACTGTCATACTGCCAGTTATGCTAACTAGATTTTGCAGTAGATTTTAACAACAATTGTTCTGTCATAGATGCTTACTTTGTTGAACACAAAAAAACACTGTGCCAAACAACTTTCATAATAACTGAAGAGCTAGCGTTTTATTTATTAATTAATTAAGTAATTAATTAATTTTAAAAGCAGCACTGTTCTGGTGTTTTGAAACATGGGTAATAAAATTCACCCAATGGTGAGTAGGGGTTCCCACAGTTTTGCCGTAAGGAAATACAGCCGGAGACTAAATAAGTATAATTCTACTAATTAATGTGTTTTTGGTTTGGTTCAATTTTTTTGACAAACCAATATATTGAGTGTTAGGCATCCATCCAAAACCTGCCCATACCTCACAATACATCAATCAGAGGCTAATTAACTGGTCTCACTTAAGTGGGAAGATTTGACCTGAGATCGGTTTGGATCACTCACACATTCTATTAAAGTAGAGTGGGTGCCAAAAGAAGGCATTCTTGGGCATTGAAGAAGTGTGACTGGCTGTCGTGTTGCCATCTGTTTGGCTCTATGCTCTGCTGGCATGCATTGCCGCTATACTTACTGTCATTCTATTGTAGGATACAAAGTCAATTATTTTGTTCCTCCGCCTCACTGCCTGCTCCTCAGTACTCTGTATCATCTGTTCCCTCATCAGCATCCTGCTGCCATGAGGCCCTTCAGTTCACTTTTGGCCATTAGAGTTCCTTCTGGATGTTAAGATCTTTGTGAGGCACAGACAGAAGAGGCCAACCATGAAGTGTTTTCCTTTTCCTTCAGTTAATCCAGCAATTTCTACAGTACAACCTTTCTTTTTTTTTTGGCTCTGAACATATTACTTCCATTTGTCGTGTGATGGTAGAGCAAGCTGTTCATATAACATACAGCTTGAGTTGGCCTGATGTGTGAAGGCTGAGGAGGAGGCCTGCTGAGAAAGGCAGACATGCTCGATGCATGCGAGCAGAATTACAGTTGTGGAAAAATTTACAGACCATTGTATATTTTTATACAAATATGTAAAATATGTTTTTAAATGCATTTCTCATCAATCGTAGGATGACATCAGACTGAAAGAATTGGGAAACATTAACCCTTAGAACCCAACAAACGTAATATGTGTTAATTTTTGCACCCATTAATTTCATACTCATAACTGAATAGGTATAATGCACAGTCATGAATCGCATATTCGCTGGAACCCAGAGAACTTTATGATTGCGGTCGTCCAGGTTATAACATTATGCAGTAAAGTATTTCAGAATAATCCTTTGTGCATTGAGACATATATTTTAAACATTTTCCACCAAAACACACTCCTAATAATCCGTAAAACATCAACCTTATTCACATTAGATGGAAAACAAAGTGCATATTCACTTCCGGGAATGATCCACGCACAACCCTTCTGGGCAGGAGTAGGCGCAAGGGCAAACAAATAAGGGGATTTATTGAAAGAAAACAGGAACTGGGCAAACCAAACAGAACACGTGGGGTCAAACAAAAGGCACAACTAGCTAAAGGGAAGGCGGTGGAACGCGCACATGCGTACACACTAGGACTACATCAATGGCCAGACGGAGCACAGGACACACGAAATGTTATCTGATTGGTAAATGAATGTGAAAACTCATTATTATTCTGATCCTCAGACACATCCTCCTTTTTATTTCACAAAATATGGTAACAATATATTTAGGGATAATATTTACACAAATTTGTGTTGTCTAGAAACTAAAACCAGCACAGCCAGTGCAGGCAGTGATGGTTATGATAAGCTGCTGCAGTTGGCTAAGCCAAGATTCACTGGAGAAAATGGTATTAGTATGTGTGGATTAGGTTTATATTACATTGTGGGGACCAAATGTGAACAGGTGAGGTTAAAGGCTTTGCTCAAAGGCTCACTAGTGAAATGGTTACTTGGTTAGCCATTGGATTTAAACCCATAACCTTCTGTAGAGGGGCAAGTATTCCTTATCCACTGAGCTACACATTGCCCACAATAATAATAGTAGGTTGACGTTTAAACACACGTTTAGGCAAAGATAGTCAGTGTTCTTGTACAGATACAAAGTAACTGTACTTAAAACAAAATATATATTGTGCCAGTCATTTAAAAAATGTGGATGTAATGGATTAATTTGCACAGGATGCCTGATTTGGAAATTACCCAGAGATGTGACAGGGTACAAGTTATTTTACTTCCACAAATGAAGGCCAAATTTATTATCTGTAAAACAAAGGAGGAATGTTCTTTCAGCAGAGAGCTCCTTCAGTGCAGTGGCCAGGTAGCGAGATGCTCCTAGGTCCTGCATCACGAAGCTGCATTTCTTTCTTAGCCAGATAACTTGTCAGATTTAGGATAGTCTGAGCTAAATATTAGTGAATGAAGACAACATCCTTTTAAACTAAGGTAAATCCAACAAGTTATCTGGCTAAGCAAGAAATCTTGCTTCGTGATACTGGCCTCTGGTCGCACCAGTCTCACAACAGCAGCAGGTGTTGCTATTTGCATTAGCAGTTGTCTTGTTTCCACATTTTTATTCATTGGGTAGGTAGAATATTACTATACATTGTCAGATGATATAAATAAAATGTTCCTTTGACAGATCACCTCTATCTTAAGATGCTCCTGGTTCCAATGTTTTTGAAAGGAATAGAGAAGTCAATAAGTGACACTCGAGCAGTGATTCTCCTCATTTCTAAATGAATTCCACAGCATTATATATGCTCATATTCCAGGTAAATCAAGTATGCTAGAGAGATAAAAAATGAAAGAATGAATGATAATAACTGGGTGGATCCAGAAATTGCTGAGAAACATTGCATAAAAACTGCTTTATTGAAGTAATATTTTGTTTTGTGAAACGACTTACCATTGACCATCAGAAAACAGCAGGAATATTTGTATCTCATAGCTGACATAATAGAAATGACATACAGTACAACTAGTTTGATTCTGTTTCTGTAAGGCAAAATAGATTTCACTGCATAGCCGCATGGGCCTTATTGCTGCCTTATCTTTTAAATTGCATTTTCACACAGTGCCACTTGTGAAGCTGAGTGTACCTAGTGTGGGAGAGCTGTGAGATCATTCATAGAGGTGAATGTGTTTGGTATTATCCATGACTGTCTTTTCCACGTGCGTGCTCTATAGGAGACTACTGAGAAAACAACCATATCAATATGTCTTTGTTGTTAACATGGGGATGAAACACAAATGAGCAGTAAATAGGACCCATTCTCAATGTAGCACCACTACTGGCACCCAGAGATTGTAGGTCTGAAACAATATTACAGTCACCCATTTAAGCATATATGATCAGTATTACCAGCCAGTGGCATAAACATATGGTGGTATGATGAGTTGATGAATGGATCCAACCCCATATCCATCCCGGACTTATACTTAGAACAAATGTTGCCCTTTCCTTGAACCTATTCTTGGAAACCACTCAGATGAAGTTTCTACAGAGGCATCACACCTAGCCCTTTAATTACCATTTCTTAATAGTGCAAGCATTGTTTAAAAAAAATATTTTTCAGGAACATTCTGCATTTATTGGGACTGTATGCTGATGGGTATTGGATTACTATTTTGAGTATATTGTGTATCAAAATAAAATGCTTAATTATTACCTGATCAGACAAAATGACGTATCATAACCAACCGCATGCTGAAATGAAAACAGCCATTTTTAGAGATACATTGCCAGTCAATGTTGTACACATCACTGGCATCAACAGGGCATGCCCCTAATCTGTCTGTTGCAGTCTGGAAAAATAAACAGTCATTGCTGTTTCATTGTTAAAAAATTGTTGCAAGGGCTGTTATGCTGAAGTTCTGTGTCTACATATAACGTTTTTAGGATCTGTCCTCATTACCCTTACATATTACTGAGTATTACATCTTGCTCAGTTATTTATATCAGCAATATCAAAAATCAAATTGCATATATTATACTTCCTAAACAATAACAATTTATGAACAAATGATAATGCATAATTTAAGTTTATTCTTTTTCGTCTGTATCTTACAGATGTCCTCCTGCTGCTAAAATGACATCATCAGCAGCAGGCAAATATCAATGCATTGCAGAACAAAGTTGTTTTGACTGAAATGCCTAGTACCCATGGGCATAAATTATGGGGGGTGGGGGTATTGTAACCCCCCCCCCCCCCCAATAATCAAAACCAGCCAAGATTACCTCCTGGACCCTCTTAAATGGGTTGAGACCTCAACCCCCCAATTTTCAACCCAAAGTTATGCCCTTGCTGGTACTTACACTATTTTTGGATTTCATTAGCAGAAGAATGGGTTGGTTATGCATAGTAAGGGGGTTCTGCTTTACATGACCTATGTAGGACAAGTGATAAAATGGTACCTTTGTCATGGACCAGCCTGGAGGAGTCCCTCCACGTCACAACAGCCACGCCCTCCAGGGAATCCCCGTCTGCAATGTCTACCTACTTGGGAAAGCCAGCTCCTACGTGTGTTACCCTATTTGGGGCCATGTCCTTTCCAGCTTTTGTTAGGCTTTCCTGATTAGCCTTAGTATTTTAGTTTGTTGAGCACATTTGCCAGAGGAGAGATTTTCTTACCAAGGGTTTGAGCATTTTCCTGGATAATTTTTTCCTGCTTTCATTTTTACTTCTGACTTAATTTCCTGCCCCAAGCCTCCAAATTTGCCCTTGTCTTCTGTTTGCCTGTCTCCGAACCATCACCTTGCCTTTTGGTTTAGATTCTGTTTGCTCTCTCTGGCTCTAACTTGGACTGTACAACTATCTGTGCCTTAGTGATAAAGCTCCCCTTTCCAAAACCAATATGCATCAGTGTCAAACCCTCACAACCACAGCTATATTTGTGATGAATCTCTGCATCTATGATTTCATTAACATTATGATGACAAAAATGTCAATTAATGCAAAAAATGAGTCATTTTTGTATTTTTTTCAACCTCAACAATTTTGTTCCTAACTAGATTTAGTGCTGTCAAAAATGACAGCATTGTTTTCCACAGACGGCCCTGTCATTTGATCTTGCTGTCTAGGCCATTCTTGTCCAACACTCACCAATTTGTACAATTTCTAGAACTACTGAATTGATCACCTGGAAATGTGAAAGTGAAGTACAATATCTTGAATGACTGGATGAATAACCAGGAAATGTAAGGATGCCCCATCTGTCTGGGTGGGCAGTCAATCCAAAGCTACAACATGGGTTCCAACTCATCACAGGACCACTTATTACCCTAGTATAGAAAATATAGCTCCAGATGCAAGACCTACAGTAGCATAAAAGATCAACGTGAGTCTGCTTCAGTTTTTGGACACTTACAGATTGTCACCCCTAAAATGAGCCTGCAAAGTTTGAAAAAGATCCATAAAATACTTTTAGAATTACTGTGTTCACAGTATCAAGTGTCTCCTACAGCTGCTGTTTCCATCCTTTTGCTGCATCACAGTGCTGCTTCATTTTTGGGGCAGTTGGTCTCAAAATTAAACCAGGTGTGAATCGTCATCCATTTAATGTTATTTTGAATCCAAGAAATACTTTTCACTCATAATATTCACAAGATCAAATGTTATCTGCTTTCACCCTTCCCTTTGCTGTATTGAGTTATCCTCTTTATTGGGGCAATCTTTCTCAAAATTTCAGCAGTTTTAGGTCTTTACCCATTCAAAGGCCATACATAGTTTGAAAAGAAAAAATCCATCAAATGCTTTTTGAGTTATTGCTTCACATACCAAAATGTCTGAGGTGGCAGCGATAGCGGTGGTGGTGGCAGCGGACTGGTGCTACAACATTTCCTGAAGGCAGGGGAATACAATTAATATTTTTTTTTTGCGATTATTATTCATTGTGGAGAGTCACATTCTTGGATATTGTACAATGTGTTTAGAATGCTGCTATTATTCAATTGAATTAGTCTTATCCTTTTCGCTATATTTTAATATTTCCTTTTCTGTAACATTACTGATATTCATAGTCATACTCTCAGTCTGTGGCATTGCACTCCCTTACCTCAGTGATCTTCTGACCCCTTACTCTCCTCCTCGATCTCTCTAGTCATCTAGCTGTAATCCAGTCCTTGTTCCTCGCACCATGCTTTTCACTATGGGTGGCAGGTCATTTAGTGTCATTGCCCCAAACTCTGGAATTCTCTTCCTCAATCTCTCTGTGACTGTTCATCATTCTCCACTTTTATATGTATCTGACATAATGACCTTCCTTTTCTCTTCCTGAACTGCTTAGATTTTTTTTCTCCTTGTAATGCAGCCTTTGGTTTGTGAAAGGTGCTATATAAATATAATTCATTATTATTTTTATTAATATTAATCTGGAGCATAATTTTTTATACTACTGAAAATATGGATGATAGCTGTTTTTTCCAAGGAGATATGAATAAGAAATTAACAATTTGTATTCCTGGGAATAAATAAAACAGTCAAGTGAAAATTTCATTTTCTCCCTGATTGGCTCCAAATTGAAATGCAATAGGAAGACAATGGTATTTAGTCCATCCTATGGATAGCTAACAGTGTGGCACTGAAATGGAAAGGTTAAATTGGACTCAAGGTTTGAATCACAGTTAGTCAGGAACTGCGTCTTCCTCTTGTATCTAATATATGTATAAAATATGCAGGTATATAGGTGTCAGGGTCAGTCCATGCCCTGTCCTGTTGTTTGACTGTTTGCCAGCAGGTGTTTGGTCATCCCTTTCTCAGTGTTTGAATCTTTCCTGACTGTTTATGACTGACACCTTAACATTATTAGTCCAACAACAAACAAACTTTATTTGCCATTTGCACAGTAACATCAGAATGCTTCTTTTTGCTGACCCTATCATGCTCTCCATAGCTTGGAAGGTAACAGTGCAGGGGGAGCCAGCATGCATTACCCCTGGGGCTGAGGGTTTAGGGCCTTGCCCAAGGGTCCATGGACATCGACTGTTCTACCGAGGCCGGGGCTTGAACCAGTAATCTTCTGATTACAAGCACAGATACTTAGCCTGCTGGGCGACTCACTGCCCCCAGTCCCACCCCTAGAGTGCGATGTGTCAATGACCTGCACCTGTGTGTTGTTCCTCCTAGCCGCTAGTGTTTGGTTAATTGTCCATGGCCTGCACCTGTTGCTTGTTTAGTCTTGTCCCCAATGAATATATGTGTCTGCTCTTTTTGTGATGTTGTTTTTCCATTGTGTTTGGTTATCGTGTGTTTGCTGATGTGGATAGTCTTGCTGTGATTGTCGTAAGGTGATTTGCTTGCATTTCGTCAGCTTGCCCTCACTTGTGGTTCTAGCCTTTGAGTTCTTTTCTAATAAAGTTCCCGTTTGTCAGTAAGTTGCACTGTGGATAGTCTGTCTGTCATGCCCTGCCATGACATGTAGGAATTTAACATAAAATTTACAGGTATTTAATGTGTCTGTTTTATCTTTTGACTGTGCCATCATTTTGAACAGTTTTGACTAGCTATTGAACAGCTTAGTTATGGATTATTCCATTTCTCAGCCTTTGGGGGAATGGATGTGGTGTTGGCACCAGTCCACCACTATCTCCACTGCTGTCGAGGACGCTTTGGTATGCGAGCCAATAACTCAAACTGTTTGACAGATATTTTTCAAACAGGCATTGTATAGATGAGAAATGAAAACTGATTAAATTGAGACTGATCGCCCCAAAATTGAAGCAGTACCAGAAACTGATAGCCCCAAAAAAGGTCAGTTTTCACTCTTAAATCTAACACAAGTCAATAAGCATTTGATGGATCATTTTCAAACTTTAGAGGTTTTGTATGGGGGCTGAATTCAAACTTAAATTTAGAGACAGATTGCCCCAAAACTCAAGCAGCACCATGGTATAGTAATAGCAAAAATGTAGTTTTGACACTTGATCCTGCTGGAACTATAACTTGTTTTACAGCTTCTCAAACTCTGCAGAGGCATTGTATGGGTGTTACCCCCGGGATGGATTACATTCACAGGCGGATCATCCCAAAATGGAAGCAACGCCACAGCAAAAGAGTGAGAGCAGACACCTTATAACCTTGTGAATATGACAAGTCAAAGTATTTGAAACCTATTACTGCTTAAAACGCATTATATGGATGGAGAATCTAAAGCTGCAACAAAGGAAGGAAACCGCAACTTTAAAAGAGCGTTGGTCTCATGAACACAGTAACTCAAAGTATTTTGCTGATCTTTTTCAAATTTTGCAGGGATATTGTATAGGTGGAAAACAGATCACACCAAAACAGAAGCAGTATTGCATAGTCATGGTAAAAGGTTGTTTCAGACTTTGGATCCTGTTAGCGTGACATATAAGGTTGAAATTCTGGAACTGATCAAATTTTGAGACGAATAGCACTAAAACTGTAGCAATGATGTTTAGGGAGAGCAAAATGAAGGATGACTTGATTAGAGGCTTATCTTTGCAAACAGCAACTCTGATATTTGATATTGCTGCATTTATGCCATTTGATCTTTGGATCTTATCACTTCACAAAAACATTGTGGATGAAAATCTACATTTGAAAACCTTCCCCCTGATAAACCACAAACCATTACAAAATTGCAACTACAATACAGAGGGCAGAAATATTTGAACTGCAAGAAAACAGAGCAACAGGCTGTCATCTAAATGTATTCCATGGATCTTTTTGTAGACTGCCAGGAACATTATACAGCTTTGTGATTCTAAAGCTGTGGGACGTGAGATTTTCTGAACATTCTGTAATATAGTTCATATTAATTTTCTAGTCTCCCCAATGTAACGTGGGGAAGTTGGCGAAATTTACACTGCAGACTGAAAAATTTTCATTTGCAAAATGTATCATTGGGGAATTTAATCATGTCATTTAGTCCAGTCAGAAGTTGCAATTGAAAGAACAGGTACAGATCTAGACCTAATAACTTTAATACAAGTTACAAGAAATAATCCAGGGTCTCCAAAAAAAGGAGACTGGTTAACCACATTTAACCATTCAAAAGTAAGTTGGGTCATCAGGCCAGATAGTCATTTGTTTGTCAATATTCCTTGTTGATTTGTGGGTAAGGAATTGGTATGCTGTAAGTGAAAGACCCAAGAGATAAAAATACTCTTAGTACCTTAATATAATCTTAATACTCTTAGTACAGTACCTCAGTTCTTGAATTCATTAGAACTAATTTCTTAAGTCGAAACGACCAGTTTGAAAAAAATTTACGTAGAACTCGATCTGAATCTCAGAAGTCAAACTGTGAATGCCGACCTACAATAACTTGTACGCACGGGGAAATGAGTCACGCAGCACATCTCTCAGCAGAATCAAAGGGTAAAGCTTCAGTTTCAGCCTTGCATTCGCTGTGATAGCATCATGCATGTTTACACTAGCTGAATACATATGCAGTGGTATCTCAGAACTCGAAATTAATCCGTTCAGAACTCCGGATCGAATCTTAAAAAGTTCGAGTTCTGATCGACTTTTCCCCATAAGAAATGATGGAAAACCAATTAATTGGTTCCCGGCTCAAAAAAGATTACACCTTTATAAATATGTTTCTTTTTAGCATTTAAACACAAAATGAACCGGATAAAACAATAAGTTTAGTATAGTATATGCTCTTCTTGTTTTATCCGGTTCATTTTGTGTTTAAATGCTAAAAAAAAAAAAAAACATAT